>CM040122.1:283977969-284504614 GCA_022559845.1 Amorphophallus konjac
CAATCTGATGATCGACCCCGGGTCCCTTGCAACCACCCATCGCCTCGCGATCGGGATGCGGCCGGTGTGGAGTAGAGTGCCCCATCCGATGCCTGGGAGGTACATGTAGCTCCAGAACTGCATTTAGAAGTCAGTCAATCTGCATAAGCATAATCATTTTCATAAACATTTGCATAAATCATAATAGAAGCATTTAAGTTGCATTTACCTGTAGAAAAGGCGAGAAGCCGCCCAGCATTGTCTGTCTGTCCGTCGTGCTGAGGGACTCGAACAGGAAGGCCAAGACTGCCGCTCCCCAGGCGTACTTTCCAACTCTGCCCAAATCCTCGATCATCGGCAGCAGCCGACAGCTGATCACATCTGCCCGAGTCGCGAACAGGAGCTTCCCGAACAGTAGCATCAGGAAGCGCCTCAGGGTGCGATCTCCCTCTGGTCCAGCCTCTGCCGCCACTCGTGGGCGCACCTGGTCAATCACTCTACCCAGATGCTCCTCTGGTAGCTCGCCCACGGCTATCGCCGCTCCCCTCAGTCCTAGGCTCTCCTGCAGTACTGATCGTGAGAGCTGGGATGATGTCTGTCCCGGTCTGATCAAATCTAACCCCAGCAGCTCCTGGGCCATCTCTCGGTAGTCTCGGTAGGTCCATCCTGTCACTGTGGCTCCATGTACTCGCAGCCCGGCAATCCTCGCCATGTCTTCTAGCGTGGGGATCATGTGACCCCACGGGAAGATGAATGCTCTGCTAATCGGATCCCACCTCTCGTGCAAGGCGTACAGCAGAGGCGTGTCCATTCTGGTCACCTCGATGCTCAGCACCTCAGCGAATCCCATCCCGGCTAGTCTCTCTCTCTGGTAATCGGGCAGTGCCTGGTACACTGCCCAGATATGAAGCCAGGAGATCCTCATCTGTCTCTTTCCCTGCATCCATTTAGATCATAAGTCAGTCAAATGCATCATAAAAAATCATTGCATAGCATTCATAAAATAAAAACAAAACAAAAAATTGAATAATTGAAAACCTAAAAATAGTTCTAGCCTCTGGTGCATGTAACGGCCCTGGTAATGGGCGTCATATGTCTCTAACGCACCTAGGGTGATGCGTTAGGTGTGTGACGGTCACTGGAAGGACCGTCACATTCCCTGCTAGAGGGCGTTTTTCCTTTGCATTCCGTGGCTCTCCCACTTTGGCCAAAAGGCCTACAGATGATCCTAGTGGGTGCATAGACCCATTTTCTACCCCCCATTCCTACATACATTCATACAAAAAACACAAAAAAATTAAAATTTGAAAAAATTAGGGCGGAGGCCTACCTCATGGTCTTGGCCCCTCTTCCTCTTCTTCTCCTGTTCCTTGGGTTCTCCCTCGTCCAGGAAGGTTTCCCCTTGGTCCTCCTCGGCCATTGGAGCCTCTGCTTCCACCCTTGGAGCTTTCTTCCTCATTTTTTCTTCCTCCGGCCGTCGTTCCACTTCCCGCTCTATCCGGCGGTGGAGGCGGCGTATCGCCTTCTTCTTCCCTCTCTCCCTCTTCTTCGGTGGCTGTGGAGCCTCGTCGCCGGCCATCTCTTTGGTGGTTGACGGTGGTCGCCGGTGGCTCTCGTTGAGGTTTTGGAGAGCGTCTTTGGCGTTTGGTTGCTTGAGTGTTGAATGAATGAGGCTGTGACCGTTCGGTTTTTTTTTTTTTGAACGCTCAGGAAATGTGACGGTCTGTCGTCCGACCGTTACACTCTCTGACGCGTACTCTATTGACCGTTACAAGGATTTGAATTGTTTCATTGAAGAAAATGAACCGCCCAATCTATAACGGCCCTAGTCTGGTCCGTTACTTCTTATAACGCCCTCTCTGCAGACCGTTACAGCTTGCAAGTTTCTTGATGAATAAAATGGTCCATTTGATGATTGAATGACCACATTTTCTGCCATGGCACGTATTATTAATGCTTCTAACACGTATGAATGGTTATGCCTTATTTCATGCTCATATTTATTATTGGCTAACCTCTTTCTTATGAATGAAGTTATAAACAACATGCTTTGCCGTCCGTCAGGAAGGTAAGTCAGGTATTGTATCTCGTTCCCTTGCCCCTTAAATGCATTACTATATGTTATCTATGATATATTATCTCGAGAACCGGCTGGTCATTCATGTGTTCTGGGATCTGATGTTCCCCTTAAACAAAAATGATGATGATCTAAGTTCACATGTTTAATCGTTGTATAGGCCGTTAGGTTGGAAAAATTTGGGGACGATGGTTCTGTCTTGCACGCCGTGGTTGCAGATGGTGTCCTGACCCTGATTTCTCCGGTCTAGCAATATTATTCTCGAGTATCTTGTTATTTTATTCTTTTCTTTGCATTTGTTTTAACGATTTCTTTCTCTTTAGCCCAGCATGCATCATCCGCATATTTGAGCATTCATGATCTTCATCTGTTCGAGGTGTCTCAATGATGGTGAATAACTGTGTTCTTAATCTCGAATAAGGAGAATCATTTCACTCTGAATTAGAAAGGTTTCCTTCGATCTCTCGCTTGATTTGGTTGGCTGAAGATCCCTGTCTAGAGTTTAGTCAGTTCTCTTTCCTTTCTGTTGCCTTCGACAGCTAGCCGTGTTTCCTTTCCTTAGTTGTTAGTTCCTCCAGACTTGCGTCCTTCGGTAGGCTCTATCCTTGTGATCAGTTCGAAGTTTTCCAGAAAATTCCTATCGCTTGTTGGTAAAGAACGGGTGTCGTTTACCTTAACGCCCACTTTTTGGTTCACTCCGCTTCACTTCCGCTTCATCTCCATGTTCCATTTCACTTTCGCTTCACCTCCGCTCGCTCCCCTGCAAAGAGGACGTTAAGGAGGGGCATCTGTTGACACCCATTTTATGATCGATAAGTTGGGTCATCTCCTTGTTCTATCCATGTGATGCTCCAAGTTGTTCACTCTTCATTGAGTTTCCTTCGTCGGTTTGAAGCTCATTTTATGGGTCTTCTCTCCTTGGTTGAGTGTGGTTCCTTGTGGCTTTTCATTGGATGAAGCTTAGCAAGCTCTTATCAATTTTGATCTTCATTGTTTCTAACGGTCCTCTGCATGGGCGTTATTTTCTTCTAACGCATGATCCCATGGCCGTTACTTCTTGAAGAGTCCTACAACTTAAGGTCTTTGTTCCAGCTTATCCGTTGGCCTACCCATTGAATCTAACGGTCTGTCGTGCAGCCGTCACTTTCTTCCAACGCGTCCAGACATGGCCGTTACTTATCTTGCAGAGTCCAACTTGTTTGATCTTCTTCCGTTGATCTTATCTCTTTTGAGATAAGGTTAAATGTAACGGTATCCCCCTGGCGCGTTATTTGCATATGGCGGTCTGTCGAGTAGCCGTTACATCCAACAGAGAGTCCTGGCAGTTCAGGCCTTTTCTCTGCTACTCCGTGGTCGAGATAAGAGTTTGAATTGGTGATTTCTCTTCCAAATCTGATCCTCAGAACCTTCTGTTTGTTTCTATGGACTCTTGGTGATATTATCTTCAAGGATTTGCTAAGAGTTATCCTCTTTTCTTGCTGGATTATCCTCTGTTCGACCGGAGAGTTTGAGGGCCTATAAATAGCACCCTTAACTTCATGGCCCGAGAGAGGAAGATCTGGAGTTCGCGTCGAAGTGCTGCCGCATTCTGGAGCCACATCTAATCAAGGAGACTTGTCTTTCACGTCCAGCTGCTTCACGGTGAAGGGAGTATTCGTTCTATTGAGTTTCAAAGTTCATCATTGCATATTGTGTTCTTCCTCCTCCCTCTCATCATAGGCATTGTCCCTCTCCTTGTTTCCACGTTCTGCATCTGGTTTTCATCATCTAAATATCTTCCTATCTTTTAAAACGCCCAGAGGGGTTAAAAAACCAAAACTCTCCCGGTACTTCCCTTTCCTTTTGCATGATCTTAAGTTCTTTGAGAATTGATACTACGCTTGTTTAAAGGGCTAATCTGGGTTTGTTTTCTTGTGTTTCACGATCTTTGGCAGGTTTACAGGTTCACTACACGAGGCCCAAGTCTTCTGGCCGGCTGGAAGAGTTGGAGTTCAAAGAATTCATAAGCTATTACTGCAGGTTTTCTAACGGTCTTGTGCAGGCGCGTCAGGCTTCTATAACGGTGCATCGTGCGACCGTCACATTTCTGTGACGCACGGGGTCTGGACTGTTACATTCGGTTGGTCTGTAGATTTCACTGGTTTTCTCTCTCCCGTGGGCGGGTGCTTCATCCACCTATTTCCAAGGTATTTTCAAGTCTCTGGCTTGTGTTTACTTTGGTGGCGATCACGTTCTTTCTTTGTATTGGGCATTAGCTTTCTCTCCATCTCATATCTCTTATTTCCTTTATTTGCTCCACCCACGCGGTGTGTTTTTATTTGCTCTTGCTCCACGCCCGACGTGTGTTTTTCTTTATTCCCTTAGTTTAGCTTGATGATTGAGATAGCATGCCCATGCTAGAGCTTGTTCCGGTTGCCTAGGTTCATGGTTCACATGTTCATAGGTTGATTGAGATCTTTGATTTTTGCTTATCATCTTCATTACACATCAAAACAAAAAGAAGAAGAGAAGCAAAACAAATCAACACCCGTGTCCGGATTTCTTCATCTACATTGCCAATCACATTCTCCAAGGGATGGTCTTTGAGTGTTGTCCATTGGCGTGGTAGAGTCGGATGTACTTGCTCCACTAGTTGTTCTTGCTCTTTTTCTTTTTCTTGATCTTGATCTTCTGCCTCACTTTGTTTGCTCAATTATCCTTTCTCAGCTTCACTCTCACCTGTAACCAGAAAATGATCATCATCATTTGATTTTCTCAAAGTGTATTCATCAACTACAACATGCAGACTCTCCTCGACAATAAGAGTTCTAGAATTATAAACACGGTAAGCTCTAAATGTTAAAGAATACCCGAGGAAGATCCCTTTATCACTCTTAGCATCAAATTTTTCCAAATTGTCTTTACCATTGTTAAAGATATAGCATATAGATCCAAACAGTTTAAAATGTGATATGTTGGGTTTTTTTAACTTTGTACAGCTCGTAAGGAGTTTTCTTAAGGATAGGTCTTACCATTGCCCGACTGGTGATATAGCAAGCAGTATTCACTTCCTCTGCCCATAAATACTGTGGAAGACCATTCTCCGCTAGCATTGTACATGCCATCTCCACGAGCATCCTGTTCTTCCTTTCGACCACTCCATTTTGTTACGGGGTTCTAGGTGCTGAAAATTGATGCTCGTACCCCTGCTTCCTGTAAAATTCATCAAATTCAAGATTTTCAAATTCCTTCCCGTGGTTGCTTTGGATTTTCTTAATAGAATATCCCTTTTAATTCTGAACCTTTGTACAAAAATCAACAAACTCTTTGCATGCATCACTCTTGTTAGCTAAAAATAAAACCCATGCATATCTTGAAAAATCATCGACGATCACAAAGCCAAAAGTTTCCCTCCAAGAATGCGTGTCCTGGTGGGACCAAACAAATCCAAGTGTAACAATTGAAGGGGTTTTTCAGTAGAAACAACATTTTTGCATTTGAATGAGGCTGTGGTTTATTTTCCTTTATTACATGCTTCACAGATTTCTGAAGTTTCAAAATTCAAATAAGGAAGACCTCTAACTAAACCATTTCGATTTAACTTTCTAATGACATTGAAACTGGCATGCCCAAGACGGCGATGCCACAACCAAACATCGTCATTTTTATTAGCAACCAAACACAAGTTTTCAGAAGCAATTTCATTAAAGTCAACATGATAAGTGTTGTTACTCCTCACTCCTATGAATTTGATTTCATGATTATTTGCATCAACAATGGTGCAGTGAGAAGATTCAAAAATAACATTGTGACCTTTGTCACAAAGTTGACTAATACTGAGCAAATTATGATTTAGACCTCTAACAAGCAAGACATCTTTAATGCAATGGTTGAGGTCCTTACCAATTCTCCCAATGCCAATTATCTTACCTCTATCCTATCCACCAAAAAATACCGTTCCTCCAGCTTTCTCTGCTAGGTCTGCAAAAAGTTGGTTATTGCCAGTCATGTGCCTGGAGCATCCGTTGTCCAGATACCATTTATTTTCCATTGCTTTCATGCAGACCTACAAAAATAAACACCAAATCTCATTTTGATTTAGGTACACAAGCAAGCTTGGGTCCCTTGGTGTTAGCATCCATCTCAGCATGATAATACTTTCTCAAAAACAAGTCATCATCATACTTCATTAACTTGCATATATACATAATTGTTTCTGTTTTTCACATTCCTAAAAGTAGAGGGAAATCGAGAATGAACAATTTGTGGATTGGTGTGTGTGTGTGTGTGTGTGTGTGTGTGAACACTCTCCATTTTCATGTGAATTTCTAACTTTGTAATTCAAAACATGTTTGTTGCCATGCATGAGACTTGAACCTTTCTTGAGATGAACCTCTTTCTCCTTTAACTGATTCTCATGAGCAGTTTTCAAAGTATTCAATTCAGTGATGAGATATTCACTCTTTCTCACTATCTCACTCATTTTCACATTAACCTCACCTAGCTGCTTTTTCAACATTTTATTTTTCTCTTGAATTTCATCTTTGATTTTGAATGCATTTTGTTTTTCTACTTCTAAACATGAGATTTCATCTTCAAACAAAAGCAATTTTGATTCAAGAGTTTCATTTGCATTTTTAAAGTTTTGAACCTGCATTTCAAATAGACTACATTTTTCACAGGAATTAGGTGAATGAATGATTTCATGGATTTTTTTTCTTAAGGTTTTATTTTCATTTCTGATCTTTTTGTATTTTTCATACAAATTCTCATAGGCTAACTCCCATTGATCATTTGTTATAACTTCGGAGTCAAAGATTACCTATTCTTGATCATTATGTGCCATGAGACATAAATTCTTCATGATTTCTTCAATGTCTTCTTCCTCTTCTGACGTTGGCTCATCCTCATCCTTGTCTCCCCATGTGGCCTTCATGGCCCTTGGCTTCTTGCCCTTATCTTTCCTAGCCTTTTTCTGCAATTCAGGACATTGACCTCTCATATGCCCCATCTTTTTACATTCATAGCACATGATTTCAATTGGCTTGGATGGCTCGCATTTCTATCTGAATTGCTTCTTCCTCTTTGTGAATTTTCCATAAAATCTTCTTCTCTGTTACAAAAATTGCCTGACCTTCCTTGTAAACATGGCAACTTCTTCATCATTTGTAGTGTCCATCGAATCCTCCTGACTCGAGATAGTTTCGGGGTTTGCCTTCAATGCTATTGACTTCTTCTTGGTATCCTCTTCTGTCCTCTTAATGTTTATCTCATAGGCCATTAGAGACCCTATGAGAGCATCCACAGTGAGGGTAGAAAGATCCTTTGAGTCCTCTATCACCGTTGCCTTGGTGTGCCAGCTTGGTGATAAGGACCTCAGCACCTTCCTCACCAAATCAGTGTCCTTAAATTCCCTTCCGAGTGATTTCAACCCATTGGTGATCTCCATGAGACGTGCGAACATCTCGAAGATGGTCTCTTCCTCTTTCATGTGGAATAGCTCGTAATCCCGGATAAGCATGTTTACCTTCGTCTCCTTGACCTCTGTAGTACCTTCATAGATTAGCTTTAGCTTATCCCACATTTCTTTTGCGCTGCTGCACATAAAAACACGAGCATATTCATTCGGGTGAATAGCACACTGAATAATATTTAATGCATTAAAATTCACAGTGGCCTTCTTGATGCTATCATCATTCCACTGCTCCTCATCAGGTGGTAAAGTGTATGGACCATTTTTAATCACAGTTCATATTTCATGGCTTTGGGCACGGAAGAAAACCATCATCCTATTTTTCCAATAGCTATGATTATTTCCATCAAAATAGGGAGGCCGATGTATAGAATGCCCTTCGGGCATCATCCCCTTGTTAGCCATCCTAACAGATCACTCTAAACTGTGAGGTTTCTAGATGAAAATAGAGTCGAGGCACTGATACCAATTGTTGGTCCGGTTAGGAAAGCAATCGAGAGGGGGGGTGAATTGATTGTGCCCCCTTTTTAAACAAACTTAATATTTAACCGTGGAGATGACAAGAAATATCTCGATAGCTAAACAAGAATATCTAGATATGATGAATATCAACCAAGCTCTCACAACTCTCCAGCGCTTTTGATGAATCACTCGGACAAGACATAATGAACGGATAGATTAATTGAGCTCTCAGCTCACCGTATCACACTCGTAAGATGAACGGATAGAGAAGAACAACAAGCACACAAATAGCAACCCATGACACAATAATTTTTAGGTGGTTCGGATGCACCCAAGTGCCGTCCTACGTCCACCCTTCTCAACTCGAGAGGATTCCACTACGAACGCTGCACGACGGCAGCAAGCAACCACACACACGGGCTCGACGGCCCAACACACGTGGGTTCTCATACGACGACGAGGAACCGCACACACGGAGACAAGCTCCGAAAACGTCTATGAAGAAAATAGGATAGGAAATACAATGCTCGGTCTAAGAATGACAAACTGTGCTCAAAAGGAAATGAAAAACACAGTCTAACAAAGATCTTCCCCTTAATCCTCAACCAATCTCGGAGATAAAGGAAGGGTGCACTGGAATGGGTAAACCGCGGAGAGGAAAGACAGTCGGTTATTGAAAGATGAATGCCCAAGCTTGAGGATGATGGAGAGCAGCGACAGCCACAACCATATCTAAGCTTGGGGTCATGGGATGGAGCTTCTGCAGCATCATCTTCCTCCTCCACATGGTGTGCTTCACCCTTTTCTTCTCCTGCAAGAAGAATGATCCTGTTAGCCCAAAAGATATCTTCTCCCGTAGATGCATTTCACAGCATACATATCCCCATGAGAAAACAATACAAATAGACATTAAAGCCCATGGGAAAACCTCTTAGAACCACACCCACTCAAG
The DNA here is from genome assembly GCA_022559845.1 of Amorphophallus konjac. Classification (NCBI taxonomy): domain Eukaryota; kingdom Viridiplantae; phylum Streptophyta; class Magnoliopsida; order Alismatales; family Araceae; genus Amorphophallus; species Amorphophallus konjac. The sequence continues at coordinate 283,986,892 of CM040122.1, forward strand.
GGTAGAAGCCCTAGGGGTAATGGGGTAAAAGGGCAAGCCAATCGGATCTCAAATCATTGGGTTTGCATTCAAAATCGGCAAGCCCGATCGGAACGCCCAGAACAAGTGTCGACTCTTGTTTGCGGGAGTTCTGCCAAAACATATGAAAACAACTCATAGGTGAAAAGTGTCGACTCCTTGAGTGCGGGAGTTCTGCCAAAACATATGAAAACAACTCACAGGTGAAAAGTGTCGACTCCTTGGGTTGACACTGTTTCCCAACTGTTCTGTTGTTCTGTTTGGCGAAAGAACTAACTCCCAGGGTAAAAGTGTCGACTCTTAGAGTCGACACTTTTCACCCGGGGTTCTGTTTACACTAAAAACAGCCCCCAGGCCTGCAGGAGTCGACTCTGAGAGTCGACTCTTGCAACTCCAGACCAAAAAAATAAAGAATTCAAGGAATTAAACCAAATGAGCTCAATGCATGAATCAACTCTGTTAAGCCCACAAGAGAAATCATTCAACCATCAATTTTACCATGGGATCAAAGGATGGGAACCTCCTTGAACCTGCAATAACTAAAAATCACATTATGAAAACATTAATGTCCATTCTCATGAAATTTCTAGCATTCTATCTTCATAGTCATTCAAACAACCAACAAGACATTTATAGCAGCAAATGCACTCAAGTCCACAACAGATTCAAGATGATTCAATGCCACTCTAAGTTGGATTACAAGACTTCCTCAACCATCGCACGCAAGGGTTTCAGACAATTCAAACATAACAATGTCAGTCCCAAGTTTAGTCAAAAGATAATCAAATTAATTCATGAAATATATGATCTTGATTCAAACACACAACATGCTATGCTTAGCTCAATGAAGTCCTTCATCAACTTATCAACATCACTCACATTCATCAAAGAAACTTCAATGCAAATCATATAGAATAGAACAGCGTGTCTTCATCAAAATATGCCGGGCACAACATAGGTAGATCATTCAAGCTCCCAATGACATTTTAAAGGGGGTGATCTTTAAGACCTATGACATCAGTAGTATCATTACCTTCACTAGTAGCTTGATCCCTTGAATTGCTTGATTCTCCCAGGTCATCATTTCCTCTTGTCTCTTATTGAGGAAGATCATGCTTTTCTTTTGCGGTCAAGAATTCCCCATCATCATCATCTTTCCTGCAAAGCTTGTCACTTTTAGTATCATCATTGAATTCATCAAAAGTGACATGGGGTTATTCTTCCACAACTAGAGTTTTAACATTGTAAATTCTATAAGCCCTAGATCGATCAGAATAACCAAGAAATATACCTTCATCACTTTTGGGCTCAAACTTATCCAATTCTCTTTTATCATTGTTGTGGATAAAACATTTAGATCTGAACACTTTCATGTGGGAAAGAGAGGGCTTTTTACCTTCGAGCAACTCATAAGGCGTCTTTTGGGTTAGCGGCCTTACCATGGAGCGGTTAATGATATAACATGTTGTATTTACCGCTTCAGCCCAAAATTTTCTTGGATGTTGCCGTTCAGCAAGCATTGTTCTAGCCATCTCTATGAGTGTTCGGTTTCTCCTCTCAACTACCCCATTTTGTTCAGAGGTTCTTGGTGATGAAAATCTATGTGATATTCCTTCAGCCCTGCAAAATCATAAAAGTTAGTATTGTCAAATTCACCCCCATGCACTACAAGCAAAATTGGAAATTCCGACGTCCATTTGCCGTCGCAAATACGTCGGAGATACGTCGCAATGTAAATTTCTGACGTATTTCCGACGTATTTGCGACGGAATATGGACATCGGAACTCTTACGTCGCAAAGTTTCGACGTACTAAAATAGCGTCGCCAATGCGTCCGAAATTAGCGACGAAACTATATCATCGAAAATATGGTGGCTATTTATGTTGGTAATTAATAATACGAAAATTAATTAATCATTGCGACGGAACATAATTTAGTTGAAAATAGGTCTAAAGTTTTCGACGTATTTCCGACAGATATATTATGTCGTCGCAAACATATGGGTTAAATTAGTTCTGACGAAAGTTATTTTGGTGGGAAATACGTCGTTAATTTTCGATGTATTCTATCGAATAAATAATACGTTGAAAACCTGTGGGTCAATTTAATTCCGACGAACTATTATTGTGTCGAAAATACGTCGTTAATGCTCGACGAATTTCAAACGGATAATTAATACGTCGGAACTAGTTTGAATCAAATTACTTCTGACGAAACTACCTTGTGTCAAAAAGACATCGTTAATGTTCGACGTATTTGAGACGGATAATTAATACGTCAAAACTAATGTGTATCAAATTTATTCCGACGAACATTTAGTTGGTCGAAAATACGTCTGAACCTTTCGACCGATTTGCGCTAGAAAATAAATACGCTAGGAAATAAGTGCGTAAAATTGGTTCCGACGAATTGTTAGTTGGTCGAAATTTCGTCGAAAACTTTCTCCACATATTTTTTTATATATCTAAAAAATTTAAAAACCTATTTAAAGCTACAATTATACACCACAATCGACACAACTCAACATAAAACACGTAATAAACAACATATACAACACACAATATGATAAAATCCTATTGTAAATTAGAATGTCCACAACACATAAATCTTTGAATAAAAAAAGTTACAGTTACATTAATTGAAATGTATCATTTTTTAATAATATCATTAAAAAATATCAAGAGATATCCGCTGCATCATCCTCATTCGTCATTCGTAGCATCTCCACCATCACCGGCTGCAAGAGGATCCTATATCACAAAAAATTAATCATAAATAGATTTTTAATAAATATAATTTTTAATAAATCTAGTTAAATATCTTTTTAATTTTCTAAGACCGAAAGTAGATAACATGAAGATGATTTCTTTCACTCTCAAAGGTGAATTCTTTGAACTAAGTAGTAATGTTATTGTTGTGCCCTATGATTTTGATGATGTCTAACACTATGAATCATATTATGATAATTGTTTTTTATATCATGAATTTGATGTGTGCTGGCTAATGTTGATATGTTTTCTAATGCCTTGAACGACATTTTTATATGAAGGCTTGAAGAGTTGTAATGTCAATGCTATGAATGCTTGAACTGTTATGTCTGTATGCTTGAAGAATGTCTGTTTGAAGAACTATAACATCTAAAGAATTCAGGTAATCATAAGCATGGCAGTGTCACAGGCTGTAGAAGAAACTCTGCAGAAGAAGCCTCCAATCGCTGAAGAAACAAGCTGATATATCACCTTAAGATAGACTTTGTACCCGCTGAAGAATAAGGTTGAAAATTATCCCTTAAGGATGACAAATGTGCATTACGGGTGACAGATACTACCTTAAGGGTAACAAATAGATGGACTAGGTGAATAATAGGCAACAGTGGTGACAAATAGCAGTGCAAAGGTGAATAATAGGTAGCAGGTGTGAAACAGTTGAAAACCAAGAACCTCAAACCGACTAGGAAGGGCTTACAAGTCGACTTCTGATAGAAGAATTCATAGAATGAAAGAAGACTTTTTAGCTGCGGATTAAAGGTGAAAATGGGTGGACAAAGCAGATAAATGGCTGTAGAGTAGTGTGAAATGGCTGTTCAATTGTGTAAAGTGGCTCATGGCTCTGACATTTGAAGAATGATTAAACTGGTTGAAGAGAATGATTCCCTCTGTGCTTCAGAGGAAGAGAGGACTGGTCCTCTAGTTGTGGGTAATTGGATGTTACTCACGGTTCCTTCTAATTTGATCAGAAGAAGAGAGGAGAGTGTTCTTCTAGGTCAAGCTGTAAGTCAGTGTTTGTTTGCAGACTAAGTCTCCGGTTATTGCTATTGCAACGGGAAGCCACACTCAGGTTTGAGTGTGGGGTCGACGTAGATCTGCATGCCAGATCGAATCACCTAAAAATTTTGTGTGCCGTGATTTGCATTGGTGTGATTGGCCCTTATCATCTTCCTCCAGTCACACGTTTGCGTATGAACAGATCTTCCCTATACGCTAAGTGGTTGTATTGCAGTCTGTTAGATCTGTCTGATCTGAGCGGATTATGTGAGATAGCATTCTCTTAGTTAGTGCATTCTTGTCACTTTCATTTATATTGTTCTCACAGATATCATCTGAGCTCGTGGTTTGATAGCTGAGTGTTAAATTGTCTTAGGCTTAAAAATTGAGGTTAAAAATTTTATAGGATCTATTCACCCCCCCTCTAGATCCTGTTGCGCACACATATTCATATACTTGCTTCCGGCTTTGCCTATAGAGCACACAACATTGGTATCACAGATACTCCACTATTATAACTCTAAGGTCTAAGAAATTAAAAATTAAATTAAATACTCACATGAGAGGGTTGTGGTGTGCTCGAGGGTGCTCCCTGAGACAAAATCCCAGCCTCGGCCAGGAGGGTAGCAACCACCCGAGTAAAGCATGCCTCCATGCTTTCCTCGACTAGGTCTACCGCATGTTCGATGATGAATGTAATCTAGCTCGTAGAAGTGCCGATGGAGGGAGTAGAGAAGGAACTGCTACCGGGGTAGGACGAAGCTGAGCCCAGAGAAGATGCTAGAATCGGGCTGGTGTCCAAGCTCTGCCCAAAATCGTATACTCGTCCTTTCTTCGGTGGGCCGGCTGCTGCTACCCATGCCTCAGGATCTAGTTGCGGCCGCTGCGTCTCCTCGTCCCCATACTTTTTAGTCGTATGCCTATCATATGACTCCTGCAAATTGAATAAAAAATATTGTAAATGTCATATTAATCAATCATATTTAAAAATAGAAATAGAAAAGAAATGTGTATGTATATAATCTTACCACTACCGTGTGAGCTCTCTCGCTCACATACTGATACATCCCCTTCTTTTGGTGAACTGCAGCAAATAAATCGCGGTACGAGACCGTACCACCCCTCTTCTTTTCCTGTTATACATGTTATAGAGAATAAATAAGGACATAAAAGAAATAAATTATAATAAAATTAAGATGATTACTTACCAATTTCTCCTTCTGGGTCACGAAGGAAACAGATCCAGAAGTATGGAGATGCACGTTTGGATGTAACGCACGTGCGGCTTTGGCTTTTGCAGATTTGGCCATCCAATTAGGCTCGGCCCATCTATCACAGAGAACCTCCCAGTGCTCCCTCCTCATCCATGTGGGGTCGTATGCCTTCCAAAGGCCACGGTCCTCGCTCCCCCGGCTAGAGCCTTGGCACATTCCTGACAGCCATGTAAATGATGCTTATAATTTACAGTTGCTGTGGCCTCCCATACACGTCGAGCTCGTCCGGCGTCAGCTCGCCTCACAAACTGATATCCTTGTTGTCTAGAATTCAAATTTTATAAGTTAGTGGATTGAAATTGTGGAGTTGGGAAATTTGTAATTTAAAAGATTAAATCGTATACCAGGAACTCGTCATACAATTGATCGCGGATATCCTGAGGAAACTTTCGAAATGACTTATATGGGCCGGTCACATGTCGCTTAATAATGTTGGTAGTAAAATGAGAAGCCTCACTGGGCTCTACTTTATCCCTGGAATTACAAATGTTAAAATGATATCTAACAATTATATATATAGTTGATGGATAGATAACGAACATAATTCATGAGTTTAAATATTTACCCAGAGATCCAACATGGCTTGTGTCCCTCTTGCAACACCACCCGCTCGCCCTCGTGATGGCTAACAACATCGTCTGCCTGTTGTGTGCCCGGGTGGGCGGACGAGCCAACTATCACAGGTGGTGTGCCCGACGTACCTTTTACAAGTAAAATAGAAGTAGTTAATCAGAATTTAGCTCATTATTAAATAAAAATTTCAACAAGTAAACATATATATTTCTTATCATTTAACTAAGAATTTAAATAAACATAGTAGTAGAATGTGATGGAAGTGGTGTACTCTGTAGGCCTGATGTTGAGGTACTCAAACTTGTAAACAAAAAATATCGTGAGCAAAACAAAGTGCATATTCACTACTCATTTATCTAAGAATTTAAATAAACATACCCGCAGTTGTTGGCGTGGGCGGTGCACTCTGTGTACCTGGTGCGGAGACATAAAATATCATGAGCAAAACAAAGTGCATATTCACTACTCATTTATCTAAGTGATGTGTGGAAGGATAGGATATAGAGGGGTGGTGAATATATCCCCCGATTAAAACCTATGCCCAAATTAAAATAAAAAATCTAGCGCTACCCAATTTTAAAACATAATGAACAATATGTTAACAAGAGTTTGCGTAGAACATACATCGAACACTTAAGCACTTAAGCTAATGTCTCCATTGACACCTATTTTTCACCCTTAAGAGGGTATATGTCACCAATAGCAATCTATTTGTTAGCCTTATGTGTGCATTTGTCGTCCTTAGCTTCTTCTGCTGGCGGGTAAACACAAGTGGACTTCCCCTTCATGCAGCTTCAACACTTCACACATATTCAGTGCTACAACCTATTTTTCATCCGTAGAGAGCTATTTGTCAGCCTTACCTCCCTATTTGTCACCACTAATGAGTCATTTGTCTGCCTTATCTTCTTGCCTTCTCTTGTATGAATCTTAATAGATTTGTTCATCATTTCTAAAGAATTCAGACTTTGACTGCACAGACTTAGGTTGACCACTGTCTTAGCTCCATTGACTGTGCCTTGACTACGTTACCACGTTGACTTTTCTTCGTTTCTTGAGAAAATAACTGGCTTTCAACCTGTTCTATGTGCAACTATCAACCTATTCTTCATGCAATTTAGAAGTAAACTACACACACAAAATCATTATAGCTCCATGGATGATTCTACATCAACAAAACACATTGACTATCCACATGAAGAGTATACATGAATCTAAAATTTGACAGCATCAAAACATGGAGCCGAAACACTAAGGATTTAAATAAACATACGTGCAGCAGTTGGTGGGGGCGGTGCACTCTGTGTACCTGGTGCATATATCTAAATCCGCGTGAGCAAAACAAAGTGCTAAGTCGCTACTCACTCATGAACGATCTTAAATAAATATACCCGTAGCAGGTGGTAGGGTCGGTGTACTCATTGTACCTGGTGCAGAGATATAAACTATCATTACCAAAACGAAGTGCATATTCACTACTCATTTATCTAAGAAATTAAATAAATAGACCCGCAGCAGGTGGTATATTGGGTGCTGTGCTCTGTGTACCTGGTGCAGAGACATAAAATATCATTACCAAAATAAAGTGCATATTCACTACTCATTTATCTAATAATTTAAATAAACAGACCCACAGTAGGTGGTGAGGGCGGTGTACTCTGTGTACCTGGTGCCATAAACACAAACTAGCATTACCAAAATGAAGTGCATATTCACTACTCATTTATCTAAGAATTTAAATAAACATACCAGTAGCAGGTGGTAGGGTCGGTGTACTCTGTGTACCTGGTGCAGAGACATAAACTATCATTACTAAAACGAAGTGCATATTCACTACTCATTTATCTAAGAATTTAAATAAACAGACCCGCAGCAGGTGGTGGGGGCAGTGTACGCTGTGTACCTGGTGCAGAGACATAAAATATCATTAACAAAATAAAGTGAATATATTCACTACTCATTTATCTAAGAATTTAAATAAACAGACCCACAGTAGGTGGTGGGGGCAGTGTATGCTGTGTACCTGGTGCAGAGACATAAAATATCGTGAGTAAAACAAAGTGCATATATTCACTACTCATTCATCTAAGAATTTAAATAAACATACTAGTAGAACCCCTCCTGGAACCACCTCTCCTCGAAGATCCGGTACGACCTCGAACCATCTAATTATTGACAACAAGAATAGTAGTGCATATTAGTCCACAACTAATTACGAGGAGAGGTAGCAATTAATAATGATAAGAAGTGCATATATGTTAAATTTCTTACAAAATATTCAATCATTATCTATTTCATCTTCAGATGCTGAAGATATATCAGACTCAGCCTCATCTTCGTCATCTTCTTGGTTCTCACTAGATTCATACTCTTCCTCCTCAGAGGACTCCTCCTGCCCAACAATTACTTCATTTAGCTCAGTTGGATCGACTTCTTCCACTTCGTCCTCTATAGACAACCGAAGTGGCTCGTCAGATTCGATTAGATGAAGATTAGAAGCAACCAACTCTGCAGTGTCACCCTCGTCTGATTGAAAAAATCCAGCACTAGGATCCTCTGAGACAGCTTCAATCAGATCTAACTCATCATTAGGCACAAGTCTTGGTTTTACCCTACAAATTGCCCACCAATCTTTATTCTTGGACGATGAATAACTTGAATAATACACTTGCTGGGCTTGTGCGGCCAAAATGAACAGCTCATAGGTATTCAATTTTGATCTATGTTTGACATCGACAAGTCCATATATTGCGTTGTTTCGAACTGAATGAGGATCAAACCAATGACACTTAAAAAGGAATATATGCTTGTCTTGTCCGAGATACTGTAATTCTATGACCTCCTCAAGAATATCATAGTAATCAAGATCATTTTCATTGTATGTACTACCTTTCACGCATACGCCACTATTCATCGTAGACTTATTTCATCTATAATCTATGGTGTGAAATCTATAACCATTCACAAAAAATTATGGATAGGCATGCACGACCTTCGAAGGTCCATAACTTATCACCCAGATATTTTCATCAGTAACATAACCTTCTTCAACCTATGAATATAAACCACGTTATGTTTCTTTTGATACATGCATACACCTCAAGCTTTGTGGAATTGGTAGATTGACACTTACTTGACCTTTAAGCCATCTGGCAAAAGATCTCTCTCGTTCATTTTGAACCTCCATGTCATTGAGGTGTGGACATTGAGTAATTAATTCTGAATCAAATTGCCTGCAATAATGAATGCAACATCACCGTAAATGGGAGGAAGAACGTCAAGATGCTTATAATTTTTTGGGAGCTGTGGAGTTGACGACTCACTCAACATAAGGTTCAATCTCAGCACAGTTCAGAAGAACATATATCTCTGCGGCCAACAACTCTCTGTCCTCTAATATGTGATTCGAACAACGTCTGAATGCACGTCCTGGATACTTAAATAGGGACAACCGATCGGACGGACCCACCTCTCCTCCATCATCATTACGTGGAGGTCGATTGTGGCGAGTTTGAATTTCGGGTTCGAAGTACATCGAACAGAAGTTCAAAATTTCTTCAATAATATACGCCCCTGTAATCGAACACTCTACTTTAGCCTTGTTGCGAACATTCATTTTCAGGTCATGCATACACCTATGACAACAAATCATATGACAATGACATACAGTGACAATGACAGACACATGTAAGTACTATCAAATAAACAGTAAACACATAGTGATTACCTCTCAAATGGATACATCCATCGAAATTGTACCTGTCCTCTAACTTTGGCCCCGTATGGCAAATGGATAATCAGGTGCTCCATGGAATCGAAGAACGCAGGGGGAAATATCTTTTCCAACTTGCATACCGTCATGACCACATTCTGTTCCATAGTTTGCACGTCCCCAAGTTTGAGTTCTGATGCACATAGAATCCTGAAAAATTGACTCAACTCAGTCAATGCTCCCCATATAGGCTTTGGCAATATGTCACAGAATGCAATGGTCAGAAGTCTCTCCATGAACACGTGGCAGTCATGACTTTTCAATCCATATATTTTTCCCTCATTGACATTCACACAACGGCTATGTTAGACACATATCCATCAGGGAATCTTAATTGCTTCAGCCACTGGCACAGTTTATTGATCTGTGTGTCTTTCAACAGGTAAGCTGCTTTAGGTTGCACAACTTTACCCCGTACCGGCCGCAATTCCAACTCTGGTCGTTTGCAAAGTATCTTCAAGTCCGCTCGCGCCTTGGCATTGTCCTTTGTTTTGGCTTTCACGTTCATGATGGTGTTGAACACATTATCAAAGACATTCTTCTCAACATGCATGACGTCCAGGTTGTGCCGTATCAAAAGGGCTGACCAGTAAGGTAATTCCCAGAAGATACTTTTCTTCACCCAATTGTGTTCCTCTCCAAATCCACGAAGATGGCGTGTACTACCCGACAATTGCACTATATCTAGTAAGTTTTGCACCTCTAATGCCATTTGTCGACCAGACACCGTTCCAAGTCTGCTTCATCCATTTCAACTGTGTTCTTAATGAATGAGTCCTTTTGCCTTCAGGAAAGGATGGTGATTTGGTAGAAACCGTCGATGACAATCGAACCAGCATGATTTCTTACCATATTTTAGGACAAAGGATTTGGTATCAGCCATACAGTAAGGACATGCCAACCTCCCATGTGTGCTCCAGCCAGATAGCATTCCATATGCAGGGAAGTCACTTATTGTCCACATCAATGCAGCCTTCATAGTGAAATTTTATTTTCTGTACGCATCATGAGTAACAACTCCATCATTCCATAATCTTTTCAACTCATCAATCAGTGGCCTGAGATATATGTCCAAATTTTTTCTTGATTTTTTCGACTTGGAATCACCAAAGTTAAGAAAATGTTCTCTCGCTTCATGCACATGCCCGGCGGAAGCTTGTACGGCGTCATGAACACTGGCCAACATGAGTAAGATGCCACTGAACCTTCAAATGGGTTGAAGCCGTCTGTGCATAAACCTAACCTAACATTGCGTGGCTTGTGAGCAAAAGCAGTATACGTACGATTGAAATGAGCCCGGGCTTCACCGTCGGCGGGATGACTGATTATATCATCTACACGACCTACTCTCTCCGTGTGCCATATCATATGTCGTGCTGTCTTTGACGACATATACATCCGCTGCAATCTGGGCGTGAGAGGGAAGTATCACAGTGACTTGTAAGGCACATCCTTCTGCTTTGAATTGTCCCCTCTCTTAGGTTTAAATCTATCATGCTGACAAATATCACATGATCTTTTAACTACATTATCTTCATAATATAGCATACAGTGATTAGGGCATGCATCTATTTTTTGGTATTCAAGCCCTAACTCATTGACCATCTTCTTTGCACGGTAAAAATTTTCAGGCAGCTTCTCATCTCCAGGCAGCATACTCTTGATAAGGAGGAGCATACGGTCAAAACAACTCTCACTAAGGTGAAATTCAGATTTTAAATTCAAAAACTATGAGACAGCAAACAACCGAGTGTGATTTTCACAACCATCCCACAGCGGCTCATCAGCATCCCAAAGTAACTGATAAAATCTTTCAGCCGACTTGCTTGGTGGTTCTTCGTTGTACACGTGTTCCCCTTGTACATTAAAGTTAGGGCCAGCAGCATCGAGTATCATGTCTGCATAGGTACTTGTGCTTGAAACAATTCCAGGCTCATACGACCAGAACTCCTCACCATGACACATCCAATTCATATAACCTTTCATGAACCCTCTCCTGTATAAATGAGCTTGCACATCCCATAGCGAATGAAATCTCTTGTTTTTACAACATAAACAAGGGCATCGAATGTTACCACACTGGTCCACTGCTGTTAGATGCCCCAATACAAACTGAATAAAACTATCAACCCCATCCTTAAACTCCTCTGACAACACTCCGTCAACTACTCTGCGATTCATCCATGAACGATCAATTCTAGCCATATTTACCTAACATATTAAAAAAATCATATCAATATGTCTTATCACTACATCTAAGAAAATATCATGCACATCTCCCCTAAATATTGACTATTTTCCACACTTGGATATCCTGTTTGGTCACATATACATCCATATCTACATCCACTTTCACTTCCATATTCACACACCGTGGTTGACATCGACATCATCTTCTGGAAAAAAAGCATTAACATACTCGCATTCACATACACATTTTCTTACATATCGGCATCCACACCTATCTACCAATTTAATTCACATCCAAGCATACTAATCACATATATCATAACAATAGTCTTGAAGGGGCAAAAATGAAAAAAGGGTCATATCCACATTTACCCAGACACATTTATACCCACATCCCTCTTCCCACCCTCCCAATACTATTGTGGTTTGGAATTTCATCTGATGTTGTAAGAGTACAGCAGGTGATAAGGAGAAAAGGTTCGTCTTGTAGATCAGGCATGAAGGTTAAAATTCTCAAAGGAGCAGTTGGTTTACTTAAAAGTAATCTCTATGCAACTCTTGAGTACATATTGACCATTTAGGGATAATATGTACTCAAGAAGGGGGGCCAACGGGAGAGGGAGAGAGGGGAATACCTGCGGTGGGGGGTGTCCACCGAAAAGAATTTGACCGTCGCCGCTGCCGGAGCTCACCCGCGGCCGCCCTCGCCACTCCGCCGCCCCCGAGTAAGAGATTGAGAGGCGGGTGCGATCGTGAGAGAGGAAAGGGATGCAGTGGTTGAAGGAGAAGGAAGGGGGAAGGACTAAGGAGGTCAGGAGAGGGGTCGTCTGCCTGTTCTTGTCTCTTTTTATTTGGTGCCATATTTTCATTTGGCACCTTATTTTCATTCACTCATTCGTGATTTTTTGCCATTCATTCATTTCTTCCTATAAAAGGATAAAATCTCCCTCAGTAAAAAATATCACTAGATCTACAAAAATTATTACTTAATATTTTAAGATCTGTAATTTAGAATTTTTCATCTTTTTTTATGGTCGATAAGTCGATTCCTATAAAAAGAAGAGGGAGCGTGTTGAAAAGCCTAGCTACCTTGAAAGCAGGGTTTGTGGTCTCGACCGACCCGCCCGTCCCGGTCACAGCCCGTGACGGGTCAGGTCGGTGCATATTCGCTCCGTGTCAGTCCATCTCGTAAAATGTTATAATAAAAAAAGACTCTTTATATATAATACATATAAAATAATACAATAAAGTAAAAAAATACTATATATATATAATATATATAAATAAAATATTAAAATAATGAAGCGTCAGCCTCACGACCTACGACCTGGGCATCCCGCCCCCACTTGGGTGGGGTCGAGGCGTGGGCGGGTCGAGGCATCGCGGAGCGGGACGTCAAACCCTGCTTGACCGATAAGTTGATTCCTATAAAGGGAAGAGACAGCGTGTTGAAAGGCCTACATCGGGGTGCGAAAAGGTACTCAGAGGCGTATCGGTCACATGTTGACCATTTCCTTATTGTTCCGTGCCCCCGTTAAACTCATGTGTTTTGAATTTACCGTGACGAACATTATTCATTTTCAGGAGCTAGGGCTCGTCGCGGGGAATGCGACGTGGAATCACTCAGGTGCCATAATCAAATATCATTGTATCTTTTATCGGTTTTACTCACGATAGGGTGTGCCAATCACTTGTGTGTGACAATGTGTTCAGGTTCGAAGACTGGAATGGTCTGGACTAACCGAAGGTGCGCTCCTTCTGTTCACTAAGCAGATGATGGTGGGCATCGGGTCGGGACTGGCGACCCGCCGTGCCATAAAGGTCGATCACGGCGATAAGAGGGGAAAACGTTTGATGAATCACCAAACAATGGGCCTGAATGGCTGATAAGTCGATTCCTATAAAATGAAGAGACAGCGTGTTGAAAAGCCTAGCTACCTTGAAACACCCACATCGGGGTGCAAAAAGGTACTCAGAGGCGTATCGGTCACATGTTGACCATTTCCTTATTGCTCCGCGCCCCCGTCAAACTCATGTGTTTTGAATTTATCGTCATGAAAATTATCCATTTTCGGGAGCTAGGGCTCTCGCGGGGAATGCCACGTGGAAGCACTCAGGTGCCATAATCAAATATCATTGTATCTTTTATCGATTTTACTCACGATAGGGCGTGCCAATCAATTGTGTGTGACAATGTGTTCAGGTTCCAAGACTGGAATGGTCTGGACTAACCGAAGGTGCGCTCCTTCTGATCACTAAGCAGATGATGGTGAGTATCGGGTCGGGACTGGCGACCCACTGTGCCATACATTGAAGATCACGGCAATAAGAGGGGAAAACGTTTGATTAATCGCCAAGCAATGAGCATGCATGGCCGATAAGTCGATTCCTACAAAAGGAAGAGACAGCGTGTTGAAAAGCCTAGCTACCTTGAAAGGCCCACATCGGGGTGCGAAAAGGTACTCAGAGGTATATAGGTCACATGTTGACCATTTCCTTATTGCTCCGTGCCCCCGTCAAACTCATGTGTTTTGAATTTAACGTCACGAAAATTATTCATTTTCGGGAGCTAGGGCTCCTCGCGGGGAATGCCACGTGGAAGCACTCAGGTGCCATAATCAACATTGGCCTTGAGTCACGTACACATCATTCAGGGCAAGTGTGGCCGTCCCTACCGAACCGATCGTCCTGGCCACGGCTCGAGACTAGATTGGACATTACGTACCGATATGAAAAACTATAATATATATATATATATATAATGGAATAATCAAATTGAAATGACATGTTGTATCATTTCGTTTATTGTTCTGTCATTTGAACGGGTTTTTCCAGGTTTGAATCTTAGCTTCAGCTTAAGGTTTCCTTAAGTTTTTTTAATATAACTTATTTAAAAATGTAAATGAAAACACAGCAGAACGTTGTTTCGAACCCGACAGCTAACGATTAACAGCGATACATTGACGTCCACTTATTTGTTACTCCAGTTGAGCATTTGTCACCCACACTCACCTAATTGCTAGCACTAAAGTCCACAAGACGTCGCCCTTACTCTTACACTGCCTTAAAAGCCGCACGTCAGCCTTATCTCTATTGAGCCCTATTTGTCACCGTTAGCAGGGTATTTTTCACCCTCGCTAACACATTTGTCACCCGTGTAGACACATTTGTCGCCCTTAAGCTCCAAACTACCACGTGGAAAACGAGACACATCGGCCACGCATGGGTGTTCTTCTCGTATAGCCACCGATACAACGCCTCAGGCCACATCAACTGAAATGATGACGCCGAACTAGATCCTCGAAATTAAAAATCCCCAATTACTTATTTACCCTTCCAACCATGTCTTGGCTCTTACGCAACCTACCAGAAGCAGGTTCGTCTCTCCATCGTGCTCAGCGTCTCATCTTCCTCGCGGTGCCATTTGCGACCTCTCCGTCATTTGCTATTCGAGCACTCCTGAATTGCGAGCTCTCTTTCATCACTGACAGCCATGGAGCCGAAGGAGACACCCATGCAACGCTCCGTCCTCCGTAAACTGAATGTCCCACCTGCATCTCAGGAAATTGTACCGGTTCCTACGGCCGAAGAAGAAACGTTTCACATACCTAGGGTTTCTAAGGCCTCCACTTCAGGACAACAAGTTAAAGGTAGTGTGGTTCCTTATCTCCCTTACATAGCTATTTTCCCCCCTTATCGACCTATTTATTTGTCACGCTTATATCTACCTATCAGTGTCAGATTTAGACCTACCTCTCTCTGAATTTCATAAGTTTGTCACCCTTAGGCACCTATTTGCCACACCTAAACTCCCTGTCTATACATTTGTCACATTAGTCTTACTCTTAATATTTTTTGTATTTCTTGATCAGTCAATTAACTGAATTTCTTGTTTACACATTTTTTTGAATCTAGTGAACACAAGGGTCATCTCCGCCCGGTGTTCTATGGAAATTTACATGAAGGATAGGGATCAGATGGCATTTTGGGAATGCCACAAGTCATTGATGAGGACCACACCCTTTGGTCCATATGTTGACAATGCTTCTCCCGTCACCTTCACCATGACACTATTGGAGGAGATTATTTGCGCCCATAGTGGAGGAAATTACTTCCGTATGGGTAGTAAGGAGGTCACATTCAGTGTGGAAGATGTGGGCATAATTTTAGGATTACCTTGCTCCGGTCAGCCGGTTCAACATTGTGGATCCGCAAAACAAAAGTCAAAGTTGCAACATCGATTTGGATTTGCAGCAACATTTGACCGGAAGAAAGTGTGCTCTCTCATCCAGCAAATTGTTGGGTCCGATAAAGAGCAATATGTGGCCGACACTGTCCGGTTGTGGATTGTACTCTTATTGTTCACTTTCCTTTGCCCACGGTCGACGCATTCTTGTCCACAACAGATGCTGTCATGTTTAGATGACATTGGCAGAGTTTCATATTACAACTGGGCAGCCGCCGTGCAACAGGTAACGATGCACAAGTTTGAGCAATTAGTGTTGGCGGTCTAGAAACGACGGTCAGGTACAATTGACCGTGCTAAGAGAAGAGCTGATTTGGCATCCCGGGCCCATACATTTATATTTGGTTGTTCTGCCGCACTTGCTGTAAGTTTTTTTATTTTTGGTGTGTAATAATTAATGTGTCAATCATTAATTCTATTGCATTGTAAAATAACTTGATATATTTCATATTACAGGTCTGGTTTTTTGAGCACATGCGGGTGCGGCAGCCACTAAGGCAGGTGGCATTCTCCCGACTATTTAGGTGGGGGCCATTCCTAGATAGGAAATTAAAATTCTCCATTGGATCCCTGTGAGGCCAACAGGTATTATGAGTACTAAAAATTTCTTCTTTGTGGCTCAACATTAATGAATAACCGAAGTGATGTGGTTTGAAATGCAGGTGATCGAAGGGCTCCTTGTTGAGCCAAGTGAAAGGGACACGGGTACGGTGGTCAGATGATGACCCGACCCAGTGCTCAGGAGACTCTTTCATCAGCTCCATGTATGCCTGTGCTACAGGATATTGCCGCTACATTGAAGATCCAGTAGCGGCTACCTGAGGAAATGAGGGCCTTCTTTCTGGCTAGGGTGCAAGAGGCTCACATTATCGCTGATGCAGCACCTCTTAGGCCCGTCGAACAGGTGACGGTTGATGTCATGCCACCTCCGGTAGCCCTTGTCAAGGAAGTGCAAGGGGCTGGAAATGTTGAGCAAAGTATATGTCAAACCTCTGAAATGGACATTGCCGCCGATGTCCCACCTCCAAGGCCCCCTCAACAAAGTACGGATGGTACCGTGCCATCTATGGCAGCCCCTGAAGAGGATGTGCAAGGCGATATCCAAGCTCAGATGGAGGCGACCAATGGGCATGGTGACCGTCGTGAAGGTGTCATTTCTTAGTCCCTTCATCAATGGGACGAGAAGCCCGTGAGGAAAAGGCGGGCACCTGCAAAGAAAACTACAGGACGGGGTCAGAAAAAAGTGAGTCTACGTTGTTCCTACTTCTTACAGTATAGAATCTAAGATTGGTATATTGGCATAAATGTAGAAGGGAGATGAAGCCGACCGTTACAGAAATATCATACAAAGTACTGATTGGATCTGCAAAGGCCTGCTGAAGCCGACAGATAACACGATTGTGAATGAATTCATTGATGCTTGTGCCTCTGGGGATATTGAGTAAGTTATCCTCTTATAGTTTCTGTAATTATCTTGATCGCCTTACTCTGACTACCATGAAAATTTTTGTCCAATATAGTGGCCCCATATTTCGATTACAGAACGAGATTGTTTTGAACCGTCGTCATGTCATTGATCTATTATACAGCCAGATGATAGATGATGCGGTAATTTTTTTGGTAAATTATGAATTTTTTTGTCACTCGCCCTACCCTAAACTTGTGTTTCTACTGCTAATAGAATCGTGATTGTTAATTTACAGGTGATCGACGCCATGGTGTACCTCCTCCACTCACGATTCAATGATTCTGACACCTTTCATCAGTGGGTTTATTTTCCCACCACTTTAGTGAATCACATAAACGGCAGGACAATGACCAACTCCGAAAAATCCAACGAATTGTTGGAGTGCGCCTACGAGAATGTTGAATTATCAGAACTGCAGAGGAACAAATATTTATTCTCCGTGTTACACTCTGGAGATCACTGACATCTACTTACTGTTGACACGGAGAATCGCCGATTTGTCTAATACAATTCTATAAGAGGCATGGCCATCCATGATGCCACTACAAGAAATTGGGTACTTTTTCTTATCCATGTACCCGAAATCATAGATATTTATATTATCTTTTAATTATTCCTTAATAATTTATAACCTTTCATTTGCAGACTGCAGTTGTACGGGGGTCTCTGAAGCTCTATGGGACATTCGAGGGAGTTGAGAAATGGGATCTTGTATTCGACAACGAATGTCCCCAACAGGCAGCTGGAAGCATCAACTGTGGTATTTATGTACTGAAATATGTTCAAGAATTGTCAAGGAAGGGGGATACATCATGGACATTTAATGAGGGTGATTGTAATATGCTTAGAGCCCGGTTAGGGGCCGACCTCATTACCTTTGGAAATATAACATCTTAAATATTTCACGTCTCAAACCTCAGAATGTGGCATACCTATCTTCATTGATATTTCTTTTATCATACATTTTGATCTTCAAAGTTTTATATGTTTTAATGCTGTTAATGTGTGTGCTTGATAATGTTAATTCATGAATATCAATGAGTTTTCTAAAGACAGATTCAAGTTTGGTTAAGGAACTAGGCTGAAGTGTGAAAGATGAAGGCTTTACTTGCACAAGTGTCAACTAGAGTCGACCGTGGAGCCGACTCCAGTTCAGACTGCTGAAGAGAAATACCCAAGTCACCCGCTGGATGAAAAGGGCTTTGGCTACGCTTTAAGGGTGACAAATAGGTGGCCAATGGTGAAAAATAGGCCTTACTGGTGTAAAAGAGGCGACAAAGGGTGAATAATAGATGATCAGGTTGAAATATGAAATATCCTTGTCCCATGAGAGAGAATATACCTCTGATAGGGTAGCCTCAGATCACGTGCAAAACATGTGCCCTTGACCTTCGAGTTGAGCTGTGCCAGACACACCGCACCTGTGATTCATCCTTTCAGCCCATTTGTCAGCCTTACTGGCTAATTTACACGCTTATCGTCCATTTGTCAGTCATACGGGCTATTTGTCACCCTTACTGCATATTTATCACTCTTATCTTACCACATGACCAGCCGTTGCCTTCTTCTCTCCATTAGCTGCTTGTCTTTAACCTGGATCACTGTAGCTGACTAATCTATAAATTAACCTTTGACTTTGACTAGGACCTCATGACTGTAGTCAAGAAAAAGTTGAGCTTTCTGGAGTCCTCTTTGACTGGCATTGACCTTGACGAGTCGACATTGACTATCTTGGCATTGACCAAGTCCCTTCGTTCTTCGATCTTCTGATTGCTCTATAAACTCTTGATACACTATTCACATTTTTGTCCTCTTATGAACTTGACACCTCCTTTCAGCTCCTTCTGCTTTTCATTGGTTAGTTCGAAGGATCTATTTTTCACCCTTACCATTGTATTTGTCTACTCTGCAGATCTAGTTGTCACCACTGATAGGTATTTTTCACCCTTATCCAGTGTATTTGCCAACACCCTCTCTTGTCCAATCACCTCTGCAATATGCTCCGATCGAGCGACGATCGTTCGGCTAGGGTTCCCGACGTTCCCCTTTTTTCTGCTCCCGAGAGGCTGCGTTACTACCTCCACTGCAGCAATGTGTTAAATCGACATATCGATCCCGCTCGTGACCATACATTGACACCCGCTCTTCTATTTTAAGTTATTAAGGCTCCTCCGCAATGTCATCCCCTTCATCAGTGCCCGTAGCGGTGGATTCCCCAGTAGAAGAGCCTGTCTCCTCTGCGTCCTCCTCGGTCCCTTGTTGTCACTGGTTCCTGCTGCAGATTCCCTCTTCCTTTTTTTAATCCTCTTCCATGTTTATGCATTTTACAGGCCTTTCATATGTTCGTATATGATATGCTCTGGGTAGTTTCATATTAAACGGATACAGTGGTAGTTTCATTTTACATACTTTCTGATCTACAAACTTGCTCTTATGGATTGGACTTCATATTAAATTTGCTGCAATTATTATGTCTGTCATGCCTATTATCTTTTATAACACCTTACATGCAGAGAATTGAGGTTCAGAAAATGGGAAGGTATAAATGCTATGTAGTGCGGGTTGGTCGCGAACCCGGTGTATATTATAGTTGGCCCGAATGCTTTGTCCAAGTGAATGGATACCCTGGAGCTCGTTATAAGGGTTTTCACTCGGTAGAGGAAGCACATGCTGCTATAAATGGGGTTGGCAATAGCAGGCATACGTATGTTGATCATCCTCAACTACAGGAAAGCCCCATGCCTACATATCATGCAAGGCCTGACTATGATTCAAGGAACCAGGCACTACGCCAACAGACTACACAAATGTTAAATGTGTCTTGTATTGTTGTTGTTCTATTATGTACTCTAGTAGTGTTGCTTCTCTTCATATTACTTACTTTGTTATTACTGTTGTTGTAGGTAAGGAAGTGTACTACGCTTGGTCTGCAAAGGGAAATAATGTACTTGACATTTTACTCGTTGACACTGTTAAATCCTTCAAACGAACTTGAGTTTCTTCAAGTTTAACTGCCATGAGCTATTTGTCACCGTTACAGAGTCATTTGTCAATTCTAATGGCTATTTGTCACTCATAACGAGCTATTTGTCACCCTTATTGCTTGCTAGGTGTCGCCTTTGTTTCACTTCATTACATATTGTGACTTCTGCTATCGATTTATCACCCTTACGAGACATTTGTCAGCCTTGAAGCCTATTTGTCACCACTGATGACTATTTGTTAGCACTATGCGGTGTTAGCCGTTGCAGTATCTCTCTCCGGCCTCTCGTCTACTATGCTGCTGATGTATCTGGACGAAAGGAACCTTGGTCCAAGCGATCTCATGACCGACAAAAAGGAAGGACCGAGAGTCAAAAAAGTTAGGGGAGATGGAATGATCTTCGCAGTCCCGTCGCTTCGATTTCCACAAAGTTGGGGAGGCACGAAGACTCTTTTTCTCTCTGGGGGTTTCATCTCCTTTCTATAAATAGAGACTCTGTGGGGAACCCTAAGGACATCTGATTTCCTTTGACTCTCGTGAAGATGTCGTCGTCTGAGAAGTCAGATTCTTCGTCAGAGCAGGTTCCCGCCAAAAGGCTATGCTTCCGCAAGGAAGCCCTGCCGGTGCCGGACCAGCCATCAGGGGAAAGTAGCGGTGGCAACTTTTTGTAGGAATACAAGCAGGGGTACCTGCAAGGGTGGCAGGATGCCTTAGCGAAGGTGGACCGCCTGTTTTGTAACAAGGGGGTGTTGAGCCTCCAACCTGACATGTTTCGTCCCAAAGAGGACGAGTAACCGCTTGTACCCTCTTCCCCTATCAATATAATTTCTTTTTCTGAAATCTTTCTTTGCATGATGGATGCTTGATCTTTGTGTGATGTGGTTGCTGTCAAATGAAGGATACCATCCATCGCAGGTAGGGGTTACCTTTACGAAGGGGAGTTCTTCTCCTATAAGTAGCAGGGTTTATCGATGGTTCTAATATTAGTAGGGCTTATCTTCATGCTCATAGTTCATTGTTAGGATCCATTTGTCACCCTTCATGCGCATTTGTTCCCCATGTTGATCTATTTGTCACCACTAATAGGCATCCTTCACTCTTATAGCATGCAAGAGCCATCCGCCTTTGCCCCTGGGAGCCATCGCCTTTGTGTATTTTTTCACCGTTAAGAGCCTTTTGTCACCCCTCATGCGCATTTGTCGCCCCTATCAACCTATTTGTCACCACTAATATACATTTGTTGCCTCTGTCAACTTATTTGTCACCAATAATATGTATTCATCACCCTTATCATTCATTTTACTCGTTGCTCTCACATACGGAAGGTGAACCTAAAAGAGAAAATAAATATAACAATTAAAAAAATCCATAAAAATTGATAATCAATAAATAAAATAATTTGTCACATAGGCAAGAAAATAACAAACAAACCATGAAAAAGATAAATAATTATGAAAATAATAATAATAATAATAAGTATAACAAAATAATAATAATAAAATAATTATGAAAAAGATAAAAACCATATAACATGATAATTAATAAATGTAACATCATAATAATAGTTAAATAATTATGAAAATGACAAAAACCAAAAAAATTGAAAATGATAATTGATAAATGTAACGGTAAAATAATAATGAAATAACTGAAAATGAGAAAAAATATAAAAATGATAATTAATAAATGTAACAGCATAATAATAGTAAAATAATTATGAAAATGACAAAGACCATAAAAATGATAATTAATAAATGTACCAGTATAATAATAAATTAATTATAAAAAATGATAAAAAATATATAATTGATAATTAATAAATGTAACACTATAACAATAATATAAAATCACCTAATTGTGAAATATGATAGAAAAATAATATAAATGTTTCGCTTCATTTAATCAATGTCGTTTGATGACTAGGAAAGCTTCAGATCCATGTTGGTAGAATTATGAAACCCATACACGGTTAAACCCTTCAAACGAACTTGAGTTTCTTCAAGTTTCACTACCATGAGATATTTGTCACCGTTACAGAGTTATTTGTCACTACTAACAGCTATTTGTCACTCACAACATCTATTTGTCACCCTTATCGCTCGCCAGCCATCGCCTTTGTTTCGCTTCAAAACATATCTTTTACTTCGGTTATCCATTTATCACCATTTAAAACTACAATTATACACATAACCTACACAACTCAACATAAAACACACATCCCCCGATAAAATCCATACAACATATAACTCAATGAATAAATGAAATTACAATTACATTAATTCAAATGTGTCATTTTTTACAATTACAATTATAAATCAACAGATATTCGTTGGATCATCCTCCACCATCACCAGTTGCAGAAGAATCCCCTCTCTCAAATGACTCCTCCTGCCCAACAATTACTTCATTTAGCTCAGTTGGATCGGCTTCTTCCACTTCGTCCTCTATACACAATCGAAGTGGCTCGGCATATTCGATCAGACGAAGATTAGAAGCAACCAACTCTACAGTGTCACCCTTATCTGATTGAAAAGTTTCGGCACTAGAATCCTCTGAGACACCAATTTTTTAGAATACTCTCTCCATTGAAACCATAATTTTGAAAGAAGCTCTTTTCTAAAGTCGGTATCATGATCTCTCTCTTCTGGAGAATCAGCATCGACCAGCCTGTATGTGTAAACCTTCCTCCTCTGTCCTGGTCTAAAAGCACGAACAATAGCTTTGGTATCTCGCCAAGCCATTGGTCCTACTTTTAGACCAGGACAGATAAGGAAGGTTTACACATATAGGCTAGTCGCTGTAGATTCTCCAGAAGGGAGAGATCATGATACCTGCTTCAGAAAAGAGCTTATTTCAAAATTGTGGTTTGAATGGAGTGAGTATTCTAAAAAATTTTGACAGCATCTCCCTTAAAAATTGATAATTTTCCACTTTTGTACATTCTGAAAATTTATATTAAACAAAATAAAAATACATCTAACATGTGAACTGAGAGATGAAATTAGGAATCATGACATGAGGGATTAAACCATGGTAGTGACACCTTGGATGTGATGTTATAGAGGCCCTGCACAGGCGGCGGTGGCGGAATGGCGATGGGGGGCCGAGGACGGCGGCTGCAGCGGTGCTGGATGGCAGTCGGTGGGCAGGTCCGACTGGAATAGTGGCCGGCTGCCCCGACACGGCACCGGAGGGGCAGCGGTGCTCTGCCGGAGTGGCTGGAAGGGGGAGCGCGACGGTGGGCTAGTTGGCACTCACAGCGGTGCTGGTTTGCGGAGGAGAGGGAGGGTGCACATGACACCCGTGGCCCACACGGGGACAAGGTGGCGATGGTCTGCGGCGAGGGGGGAAAAGCAAGGGATGGGAGAAAAGCAAATGACTTCTAACTTTCTAAGGGTAAGAAATACGTCGTAAGGGTGAAAAATACTTCTAAGGGTAACAAATGGGTCCTAAGGGTGACAAATAGCTTCTAAGGGTGACAAATGGGTGTCTAAACGTGAAAAATAGTTGTAGTGGTGACAAATGAAAGAGAGAGAGAGAGAGAGACATTAACAAACAGAAAAAATGGTGGCTCCTGGCACACATCTCTCCCTCCTGCAGTCCTGCTGTCCTGCACTCCTTTTGCTGGTAAAGTATTCATATTTGTTTACTAAAGTCGGTGGAAGACATAAAGTCGGTGGAAGACGAAGGGTCTCTCCCAACTTATGCCAACTACTCATGAGTTGCTGCTTTTAATTTTAGAATTCAAAAGGTTAAAATGGGGTAGTTATTATAATTTCGGGAAGTGTAACAATCTACCATCTTATCGTATTTTTTATATTTTATATTTTATATTATATACTTTATAATATAATATTTACATAAATATATATTATTACGAATGGATATTTTATGAAATAAATATTATAATATCCATATCCAGTCCGATTCAAATTCTAATATTATCCGTATCCAAAATAATAAATACGATTTAGAATATTATCCGCTAATTAATACGGATTCGAATTCGAATATCATCCAGCTAAACTATTGATATATTTATATTTATTTTTGCAATTTATTACATATACATATTACGGTTAAACATAAGCTATTCCAGGAGTTTCCGACGGAATCTTATTCAGTCGGAAATAAGTTAGAATTTAAACACATATTTATGTTCATTTATGACAATTATTACATAAATATATGTAAATATTAGTGACGGAAATTTTCTTGTCAAAAATCAATGGATAATTACCAACGTAATTCCGACGAAATTTAAGTTGGCTTAAAGTTGTCTCTTTTTAGAGACAGATTTCCGCTCGAAATAATAGGTCAGAAATAAGTCAGAATGTACACACATAATTCCGTTCATTTATGATAATTATTACATAAATATATATAATATTAGTGACGGAAATTTTCTTGTCGAAAATCAGTTGGTAATTACCAATGTAATTCCAACAAAATTTAAATTGTCTCAAAGTTGTCTCTTTTTAGAGATAGATTTCCTCCCGAAATAATAGGTCAGAAATAAGTCTGAATTTACACACATATTTATGTTCATTTATGATAATTATTACATAAATATATGTAACTATTAGTGATGGAAATTTTCTTATGAAAAATCAGTGGGTAATTACCAACGTAATTCTGACAAATTTTAAATTGTCTCAAAGTTGTCTCTTTTTAGAGAGATTTTCGACCGAAATAATAGGTCGGAAATCAGTCCGTATTTACCGACGGATTTGCGACAAAATATTTTCCATTGGAAAGTTATAATAGTTCGGACATCTTTCTGACGGATATATTGTCGTCGGAAAATTACGTCGGTATTTCCCATTTTTCTTGTAGTGATGGTCGGATTGAATGTTAGAAATTTTAAACTCACCATCTTGCTTTATCTTCATGTAGAGTGCCTGAAACTCATCAAAGGTATCATTCTTATGTATAAGAAAAAATACCTATGTGAACCTAGAGAAATCATCCACTAACACATATCCATATCTTCTATCACTTAGACTAGCAGTTCTTGTTGGCCCAAACAAGTCCATATGAATTAGTTCAAGTGGTTTAGATGATAGACTTTCAGATCTAGTTTTGAAGGATTTTCTTATTTTCTTCCCTAGGGCACATACATCACAAATTTTATTGTCTTGCTTAAAGGAGAGTCCAGGCAGCCCTTTCACCATTGAATGTTTCATGAGTTTATGTAAGACATTGTAGCTAGCATGTCCTAGTCTACGATGCCAAAACCATGCAAGTTCAATTTTTGGTGCAGCAAGACAGAGATTTAAATGTGTAGGATCATCTAAGTCAATCTTGTATACATTATTGAGACTCTTACTAGAAAATTTTACTTTATCAGATTTTGGTTCCAGACTTTTGCATTCATGAGAGTCAAATATCACCCTATGACCTTTATCACATAATTGACTTATGCTAAGCAGATTGTATTCCAAACTTTCAACCAAAAAGATATTTTCAATAGAATTGGAGAGATTCTTAGATACATTACATGTTCCAATGATTTTTCCTTTGTTGTTCCCTCCAAATGTGACATGTCCACTTTCTTTTCCTACCAGAAGATAGAATTTGCTTCTGTCCCCAGTCATGTGTCTTGAGCAGCCACTATCCAGGTACCATCGATTATGCACGGCTACAAGACACTCCTGCACAAAGAATTAAGTGACAATATTTGGAACCCAACAGAATTTGGGTCCCATCAAACTCTTCAACTCTTCAAAGCAAAATACCATATTCTTTGGAATCCAGATTTTCTTCTCATTTTTGATTTTCTTGCTTGTTGGCAAATTTTTGGTCATATTTTCCATTCTCACATTCTTCTTTTGTTTTTTACCTTTTGATTTATGATGGATGTATGAAAACGGTTGTTTTTGGTTCCAATGGCTTGTTTTCAATTGATAGAAGGTGTTATGGTTCATGGGAAAATGAGTTTGACCAGGCCTGTGTGTGTATGAGGCATAGTATGGTCTACCATATGACCGTGTCGACCTTTCCTCCTGACCGTGTCGACCTGTACTCTGAAAGACATGGTGATAACTATTTCTGTTTGAAGATAGTGTCGACCTCCTATGGGTAGTGTGTCGACCTGTGCCTTGTTCTACCCATTTATAATGGGTTCTGTCTGGATGAGGTGTCGACCTCCTGTAACCTAAGTGTCAACCTTATGGGCCGTGTTTGGCTGCTTGACTGGGTGATGACCAGGGTTGTGTCGACCTTAGGTGTATGTAGTGTTGACCTGTGCTGCCTTTTATACCATTTTTATTATGAGTTTGTGCAGACCTGGGCTGTGAATAGGGTCGACCTGTCTGGGTTTTTTGAAAACTTTTCTTAGGAGTTACAGGGGTTTTCTCTTCATCTGATTCAACCTTTTCTTTTCCCTTGTTATTTGGTTTTTCTTGGTTTTGGATGGGTTTGGTGTTTGAGGTGGAAGCGCCTGTGGAGGGTACAAAAGTAAAAGTTTTTAAGCCAACTTTCTTTTTGTTTGTTAGATTAAAACCCAACCCTTCTTTGTTGAAATTCATTTTTGTGCCTAGCAATGCATCTAGGTTTTCCCTTTCATCTACAAACTTTTCCAAAGATTGTTGTTCGTCATTCAGTTCTTTTTGCAGATTTTCAATATTTTCAAGAAGTTGAGAATTGACTTGTTTGATAGCTTCATATTTTTCATTACACAATTTATTGTCGCTTTCATAGCTTTGCATTCTTAGCCTCATATTGTCAATTTCATTTATTAAGTCTTCATTTTCAACTTCCAAGTCATCCATTTCTTTTCTTCCATTTTCTAAATCTTCAATCATTTTCTTTAGATCTTCAATTTCAGATTGAAGGAAGACTGTTTTATCATTCATGCTATGGTCATGCATAATTGAGTTGATTTTCTTTTTTAAGACTTTGTTTTCCTTTTTGTACATATCATACCTGTCCATAAGCTCTATGTAGGCTTCTTCCCAATCACTAAGAGTAAAGTGCTCGAAAGGAGAATGTACCTCAGATTCTTCATATCCCTTGGCCATAAGACAGAAGTCTTCCTTTTCTTTCTCCGTGGAGCTTGTTTCATCATCATCTTCTTCTTCATCGCTACATGTAGACACCATAACTTTGTTCTTCTTTTTCCCTTTTCATTTGGCAGCTTTCTTCACATTTTCAGGACACTTTGTCCTGACGTGTCCTGGTTTGCTGCAAGAATAACAAATGATTCTGTCAGTTCTTATTAATTTTTTAGAAGTTGATCTATAACCTTTCTTTACCTATGGCTTCCTTTTCATGAAGCCCTTACCTTCCTTTCTTAGAAAACTTCTAAACTTATGAGTGAGCATGGCCACTTGATCCTCATCTTGCTCACTAGTAGAAGTCTCACCTTCCTCGGAGGTAGTTTGATTGCAAGGTCCAGCCTTTAGAGCCAAAGGCTTCTTCTTAGTTACCTCTATTTCCTTGTTCTTCAAGTTAATCTCATAGGTCATAAGAGATCCTATAAGCTCTTCTACCTTGGTGGTTGACAGATATTTGGACTCTTTGACCACTGTTGCTTTGGTATGCCAAGCAGGGGTTAATGATCGGAGGATTTTTCTCACTATGTCCTGCTCTGTATATTTCTTTCCCATATCAGTTAAGCTATTTGTGAGCACAGTTAAACGAGCATACATATCTTGAATGGACTCATCATGCTTCATTCTGAACATTTCATATTCAGAAATTAAAATGTTGGTTTTGGTTTCACGCATCTGAGATGTGCCTTGATATATTATTTCTAAACGGTCCCACAACCCTTTGGCTATAGCACATGTTAATACTCTTGAGAACTCCACAGGATGGAGAGAACACTGCATTATGTGCTTAGCACTCCAGTTGACAGTGGATCTCCTTATCTGCTCCTTTGTCCAAGTGCCCTCATCTTCTGGAAGCTCATAGGGACTCTTGCTAACAACTTGCCAGAGCTCATAGTCTTGGGCGTGGATGAACACTTGCATACGGTTTTTCCAATAAGGATAGTTAGATCTAGTGAAGAAGGGCGGCCTGTTAACAGAATGTCCTTCGGGCATAAGTCCCTTGGACGCCATTCCACCATTTCTCTCAAGATCGTTGGACCCCATCATGAGAGATTGGCTCTAATACCACGTGTTGTGTGAGAATGGTTGATCTAGAGGGAAGGGTTGAATAGATCTGCCCCTCTTTTTCGAGATATAACAATGAATGCAGCGGAATAAAAACAACTACCAGGTAATTCAAGAACCTACACAGAAGATGAAGGGATAAAGATGAGCAACGAGCCTAAGCAAGCATCTAGCGTAAGGCAAACACACAACCAAACCACAGGGACAAGGATTTTAAGGTGGTTCGGACTCAAACCCGAGTCCTACGTCCACCCCTCACTTAAACCAAGTGAGGCTTCACTAGTGCCGCAGCACTAAACTGCTGAAAACACAGCAAAAGGCACACAAGGCCTACCATAGACCAGAGACACGCTCTGTAACAACCCGGAGATCCGGATACCGGTAAACCGATACCAAGAACTCGGGGAAGCCACCCAAGAGGCTGATGAGGCCCCGTAAGGGTTGGAGGGTTTTATCGAGGGGATGCATAACGAATTGGAATTACACGCGTGCAATATTAATTATAGTAACAATTTGAACTATAAATGGAAGCAATTTAAACATCAGAGTGATAAATATATACAATAGTCTAGATCCACAATTTATACAAGTCCAACCACTGAACAAGAGTAAAAAATATACAACTACTCGGGGCATACCCCGGTCAAAAGTATAGGTGAAAGGACAAAAGACCACTGACAACCTACTGACCAACCACTACTGGCACTAAGTACGGTCGCCAAAAACACAGGAAGCTCCGGAAGACGGCTGAAGCTGCTCACCTGAAAAAGTAAGGGTGAGTCTCACAACCAGACTCAGTAGGGTCACACGGATCCCTACCTCGCCACTAAACAAAAGAAAGCAATTGAAGCATGCATTGGCAGAATTAAACAACAGTTTAGTAAAGCTGTAAAACTATCTAAATAGTTTAATAACAGCTAAATATGATGCCCATTTACTTTAAACACGAGCGTCAGAAGCTAAATCTACCAATAGAATAAACCTTAACATTTCCAAGTGATAGGAGAAAGAAGGACCACCAGAAAGAGAAACCAGATGCATCCACTGACGGCTTACACTGCGTCTCAAGTATCTACACAAGTCTGGATCGCGACAAGTGAGACACGTAACAGTACCAAAAAATAAGAACTAGTCAGGGTAACACTCGTCAGTGTCAGTCCAAGCCCCTGACCACGTGTATACACACAGGCTCAATGCCTTGAGCCAGGCCTCTAGCTAGTTTTCCCCCAGTAAGATGCTACTGTCAAGCAAGGGGGCCCACGGGAACTAGCTTAAAAACCATAAACTGGGACTACCCCACCACCTCTCCCAGGTGGGCCGACACTATAGGTCGTCGGGCTACGACTAGTGGTTCTATCACAAAGAAAGAGAAAGTAACTCTATTGGGATATAAGAGTATGCCACAGTTTGTAAAATAATATAAACATGGCGAATATTTAACATTAAACGCATAAAGAAATGAACATGCATAACTTAAAATTCTGTAGGAAATGGCGGTTGAACATTAGCCCGCAATAGTCTCTGGCGGTCGATGGTCTTGCCGCTACAAGGGGTGTAGCGGTCTACTAATAGGCCGTGAGGCTCCACCGCCCTACTGGTTAACACTGTGTCAACATGCTCTAGCGGTCCATGCTTGGCCTGCCAAAGGGGTCCTGGCGGTTCGACGATAAGCCGCCAGACTAACCGCCCTATCGGGGTCAAAGGTCATCTGACCTCGTGAAAGGTCTCTAGCGGTCGAAGGTTCAGCCACTAAGGTTTAGTAGACGGTCCAATGATGGGCCGCTACAAGGCCAGAAACGCATGGGCTATGGACCGCCAAGGTCCACCGCCTTATTGTTTCACAGAAACGGTCTCTGGTAGGACCGCCACCTCACCAGGGAGCCAAAAACATAGGGGTCGTAACCGGATCCCCTCCCGATCGACCTAGATCGACGGGAAACTCATTTTTAAACCTATCCCTGCCATTCCACCATCCCATAACAACAATTTATTATCTAAAAACCCAGCAACAATGGCCATGGAGGATTAAAACATAACTACAATGTTCATGGCATGAAAACCTAAATGACAATGTTCAGACTATGGAAGACATAAAGACGATGGCCATGGTAGGGAAAATGATCCTAACGAGCTCGGGTATCCATCCCCCTACCTCAATCGCTATGGAAACAACGCTAAGCCGACATGCAAGCTGAGGATCGCCGCGGTTCTCCTCGCCCGGTCCCGTCTCCACGCTCCGCGGTTCGTCACGGGGTTGACGTCACTGCGCTCCTCATGTCGTGGGCTTTCCGATGACGCTACTCACGCGTCCTGCGGTGGCCCGGCACGATGGATCCACCAAGAGGGGGAGAGAGTGCCGTTGGAGAGAGAGAGGGAGGGTGAGAGAGAGAAAGAGAATGAGGGAAGAGAGAGGGGGGTTTGGCCGATTTGGGTAAAAAAATGGGTTTTGTTATATTTTTTTTAATTTTAACCTCTAATTGCATTCAAACCCCCAAATAAGCATAATTGCTAATATGCCTAATTAATTTCTAAAAATCTTTAATAAATGGGCTAAATGCTTAGAAATAGCCTATTAAACCCATTAAATTTGCCTAAATTTATGGATTAAAATGCATTTTAATATTGGTAAAGATCCGTTAAAGAACGGGCCTTACAGTCCCGCCCTCCTAATAGAAATTTCATCCTCAAAATTTAAAAGGAAGAACAAGGAGAGAACTGAAAGAAATTATACCTTATTCACATAAGAAAGGAAACTGTTAACGCATTTCAACCTCACATTCCCAAGTCGCTTCATTGCCAGAGTGACGCTGCCATACAACTTTAACTAGAGGAATTACCTTATTTCTCAATCGTTGCTCACGACGATCTTCAATTCTAATTGGGTACTCTGGCGTAGACAAATCTGTAGTCACTTTAGGTCAAACTGAATCATCTAGAACGTGAGACGCATCAAGAACATACTTTCTCAGCTGGGGAACATGAAATACATCGTGGATTACTTGCATCGCCACTGACAACTGGAGTCGATAAGCCACTTGGCCCACACATTCCAAGATAGGAAACAGACTAATGTAACAGGGACTAAGCTTTCCACGCTTCCCAAATCTCATTACACCTTTCATCGGAGATATTTTTACAAACACCATATCTCCAGGCTCAAACTGCAATGGTCGCCTGCGTTGATCTGCATAGCTTTTCTGTCGACTCTGAGCTGTCAACATTTTTTGTCTAATCAAGCGAACAACATCAGCACATTGTTGAACCATATTTGGTCCTGTCAACAGCCGATCACCAGACTCAAACCAATTTCATGGTGTACGACAAGGACGCCCATATCAAGCTTCATACGGTGCCATATTGATGCTGGAGTGATAAATGTTATTATATGCAAATTCCACTAATGGTAAATGCTGACTCCACGAACCCTGCCAATCTAGGCAACACGATCGCAGCATATCTTCTAAAGTCTGAATAGTCCTTTCTAACTGACTATCAGATTGAGGATGATACGCTGAACTGAAAGCTAACTCTGTGCCCAACGCCTTTTGAAAGTTGCACCAGAAGCCAGAAGTAAACTATGGGTTGCGATCTGACACAATAGATATTGGAATTCCATGCAATGGCACAATCTTTTCAACATAAAGCTCGGCCAATTTCTGAACACTCCAAGCAACTTTGATTGGCAATAATCTTGCTGTCTTTGTCAAGCGATCAACTAACAGCCAGATTCCATCGAAGCCCTGTGAAGTCCTGGGTAAACCCACAACTAAATTTGTCGTGACATGATCCCACTTCCACATCAGAATTTCTAAGGGTTGAAGCATTCCTCTAGGCTTTTGATGCTCAGCCTTTACCTGTTGGCATGTCAAACATTTTGACACGAAATCAGCTACATCTCTTTTCATTCCTGGGCACCAGAACTACCTTTTTAGATTTTGATACATCTTTGTAATGCCGGGATGAATAGCATATCGAGATCCATGGGCTTCGCGCAAGATGGCATTTCTTAACACATCATCGGCTGGAACATACAGCCTGCCCTTGAAGCTGACTACTAACTCATCATCAAACTCAACATCGTGCAACATCACAATGCGGGACAATTCAGAATATGCTTGCTGCGCTTCCTTGATCTGTTGATAAATAACTGGAGCCATCATAAGACTAGCACACACAGCTACCATCGGATCACAAGGAATTTCTACACTGAATGTCTCGCTAGAAAACTGTTCCCACAACTTCCATTCTCGAACCAGCAAATGACTGATTTGCACTTTCCTGCTCAGAGCATCAGCCACCACATTCATTTTACCTGGCTGATAGGAGAGAGTGAAATCATAGTCTTTCATATACTCCATCCATCTGCGCTGTCGAAGATTCAAATCTTTTTGAGAAAACACATACTACAAACTTTGATGATCTGTGAAGACCTCAAGTTTCTCACCGTATAGGTAGTGTCTCCAGATTTTTAGTGCAAAGATCACCGCTGCAAGCTCTAAATCATGAGTTGGATAATTCTCTTAATGCTGTTTCAATTGTCGGGATGCATAAGCTATAACTTTACCATGCTTTATAAGCACTGCACCCAGACCTACTCGAGAAGCATCCATGCATACCACGAATCCACCCGAGCCAGAAGGTATCACAGACAAAAGGCACATCTTTACGAGTCAGACGAGTCATTGGCGAGGTAATCCGTGCAAAATCTTGAATGAATCTTCGATAATAACCAGCAAGACCCAGAAAACTTCTGATCTCTGTCACAGTCCCTGGTCTCTACCATTAAAGAATAGCTTCTATCTTAGCCGGATCAACTGCGACTCCGTCACCAGAAATCACATGGCCGAGAAAATGCACTTCCCGAAGCCAAAACTCACATTTGCTGAACTTTACATAAAGTTCGTGATCTCGCAGAGTCTGCAAAACAATCCTGAGATGCTGAACATGTTTCTTTTCAGAGGCAGAATAGACTAAAATATCATCCATAAAGATCACCACAAACCGGTCCAAATACGGACGAAACACGCGTTGCATCAGGTCCACAAATGCTGCTAGAGCATTGGTTAGCCCAAATGGCATAACTAAAAATTCATAATGACCATATCGCGTGCTAAAAGTAGTCTTTTCCACATCAAATTCTCAAATCCTCAAATGGAAATAGGCAGATTGAAGATCAATCCGTGAAAAGATAGTAGTTGACTGAAGTTGGTCAAACAAATCATCAATCCTGGGCAAATGATACTTGTTCTTGATAGTCACTTGATTCAATTGCATGTAATCAATACATAGTCTCAGGCTTCCATCTTTCTTCTTTACAAATAAGACTGGAGCACCCCATGGAGAAAAGCTAGGATGGATATAGCCCTTTTCCAGCAAGTCTAACAGCTATGCTCGCAATTCTTTTAATTCAGTTGGAGCCATACGGTAAGGTGTAATGACCCGAATTTTTTGGATATTTATCGGATCATTTAAATGGGTCCTGGAGTGTGTTTTGTGCTTTACACGTATTTTTCCCTGATGCGCCTTGGAAGTCTGTGCAGGGCGAACCGTGGCGTTCTCCGACTCCAAGATAGTACCAGTGCGTTGTGCTCCTCCCGAGGATCGCGGAGGTAATTTTTAGTATTTTTTTGAATTTATGTAATTTTTGGGCTTTTCTATATAGTAACCCCTTTCTCTCTCTCTCTCCCCATTCTCTCTTTCTCACTCTCTCTCATCTCTTTCTCTCCCCCTCTCCCCGGGCGGCCGACGGTGGCGAAGGAGGGCGAGGCGGCGATGGCGGGAGGCGACGAACGAGGAACGGGTCGAGGATCGAGGGCCGGTGGCGCGTGGAAGCTCGGCCGCGGGTTCGTGGAATGGTGAGTGTTTCACGGCGTTTTCTTCGCGGATCGGCATCCGCGGCGCGTCGAATCTTCGGTGGAGGTAGGGAGATGGACCCTAAACTCGTGTATTTCATTTCCCGCGGATTTGGTAGCACGTGGTGAGCCGAGCGTGGGTTTATTGCCGTTTTGGGGAAAATCCATGATTTTGGGGTGTGAGCCCGATCTAGCGTTTTAATGTGTTAATCGGTGGTTTGAGGGCATCTTTGAATGCCTAGGGACTTGGGGAAGGGTTTCACCTTTGTTTCCCGATCACCCGGGGGTGATTGGGGCGTGGAATGAGTTTCCCACCATTCTCAATTTTTTGGAAGTGTGGCGGTCCTTCCAATGACCGCCACTTCCTTCTGGCGGTCCCCGTTCGACCATTTCAATCTTTCCGTGTGTGGGTTGGGCCTGGCGGCCTCACGATGAGCCGCCAGAGCCCAGGTGGTGGCCGAAGGTCTGACCGCTAAGCCCAGTTGGCCGGCGTGGCCTTCGAGGCATTTTGACCGTTGGGTTTTGACCGTTGGAGGCTTTTGGGTCTGGCAGCCGAGGGTACGCCCGCCTCATGTCTTTTGGCGGCCCTATATAGGACCGCTTGTCCTTTCATGACCCAGGGTGTGGCAGCCTATCATTGGACCACTATAGTCCATGTGGCGGTCCAATGTTGGACCGCTAGCTCTTGTGGCGGACCAAAGGTGGACCGCCAGCGGTTCATGTCCGACTAGAGTTATGTTGTGCCGATTCGAGTCCCGGGTGAGTGGACCTCGATCCGCATGCTGACCCGTGGTCTGAATGATACTGGGCATCATGTGGGGGCCACACGTGAGGGTGCCGGGGAATCCCGGGCAGTGGTGTTCTCGACTTGAGTCACCGTGGATCGGTGTGTGTGCGGTGGGATTTCCCCACATGTCGTGGGTTTCTGCGGAAGAAGGTTCTTGTGTGGGCCTCAAGTAAGGCCTTGGACTGCGAGTCCAGTCATCCAGCTTGGAGCTGGAGGTTTCCCACTTTTCCCAGGGATGGGGAATCAGCATGGCGGCTTGTGAGCTGCCTTGGGAATCATGCTTATGTGCTTTCCGTGTGGGCTGTGTGTGTGGCCTATGGACTGTGAGTCCAATTGCCTAGCCTAGGGCTAGAGGGTTTCTTCGTTCCCTTTTCGAGGGAATGGTCTCGGCGGCTCGTGAGCTACCTTGATATTCATGCTATCGTGATTTTAGACCCAGGGATTAGGCTAGATTAACGACATTGTACCGTTGCGTACGACGGTCTTTACCCCGAATCTCGTGACTCAAGGACCGTTGGATTTAGTGAGTCTAGAGGACCGGCCCGAGTCTAGTGGCTCGTCGCTACTTGGTTCCTCATGACTTTCGCGCAGGGTGCGTGTGCGGTTCTCAGAGTTTCTCTTCGGAGAGTGGTCACATCAGTGACTCCCCACTAGTCGTAGCCTTTCTACACGCGAGTGGTCACACCAGGGAGTGGTGGCGAGGCTATCGCGAAAGACAATTTTTAGACTGGTTTCTGTAGAGCCACACGTTTGACGCCAGAGTCCGGCTGAGGGGAAAACCAGTCAGAGGGCCAGACCTAGGACGTGTGGTCTGTGTGTTCACACGTGGTTTGGGGCAGTGGACCCCCGTCGGCCAGCGTGACCCTAGCTAGTCTCTCACGTCCCGACGCATAATATCGAGACTGGCAGTAGAAACAAGTAATAATAATATGTTGATTTATAGTCATGATATGCTAAAGCTAAAAGATCACACATCACCCCAAATAGAAACACTCCATTCATTAAATAACATACAATTAATCCATGTTCCAAACCACAATAATCTCACTTAACATATCCTTCGACAACATCTACATAACACTATTACATTTACGGAAATTCAAATTTACAACTCTTCCAAAACACTCTAAAACACAAATCGACTCCACAACTAGAACTAGCTTCACAGGTGTTGACACCCGTTTTAGCCCACAAGTTGAGTCATTTCTCTTATTCATCATTTTTGATGTCCCGAATTAGCCATTGTTTTGGAGCTTCCTTGGATGGATTTTGAGCCCTTTTTTACCATTTCATATCCTTTGAGTCTTGGAGATCATGATTCCCTAGAGTCCTGGAGCTTATCTTATCAAATCCTGGCTTTCAAGTCGACTTTGGGCCCATTTAGGCCGACTTCCTTCAAGTAATCGGCTCTCTCTCACTGCGCAGTCCTGAAAGTGGTCCTTTTTCATCTCCTTCTGTTTCTCTTTTCAAAATGTTGTCTTCATCAAAGTTGTTCATCTTTCAAGGATCTACAATTTCTTCTTCTACGCCGTTGGCCAGTTCTGCCTTTTTTGTGAGCTATTTATATTTTTATGGCATGCTGTGCTGTTTACCTACATCCCAGAATTATCCTCTCTGTTCTAGCCCCATTTTCTCCATCTTCAAATCAATTTCTCAACTTACTTTCTTCATAAACGTTGTTCCTCTCTCATTTATCTACAATTTCGTCTTCTACCACTTTCACTAGTTTTGCCCCGTTTGAGAGATACGCTTTAATTTCAAAAGTCGCGCGTAGTTTATCCAGAATCTACCTTCATCGGTGTGAAGGTCTACTGGAGGTGCGTTAGAGTATCATGTGACGGCCCAGTGTAGACCGCCAGAGCAGTGTGACGGTCCTACGATAGACCGTCACACCGAAGCTTGCCCAAAAACACCATGTTCGACCCCTAGAGCGTGGCGGTCCTACCCTACACCGTTAGAGTCCATGTGACGGTCTAGTATGAGTGAGTTACACCGAAACTTGTCCGAAATCATCTCGTTTGACCCCCAGAGTGTGACGGACCTACCCTAGTCCGTTACATAACTCTGACGATCGTACGATAGACCGTTACACACACCTGAGAGTCCAATTCGTGCTAGACTCTGCTCCGTTTTTGTGCGCCGTGGCCCTCTTGCAGAGTCCATAACTTCTTGAATTCTACTCCGAATTGAGCACTGTTTGTTCCTATGGTTTCTCCTTTATATTATCTTAAATTCAGTCCAAAGAACTCAAAATTTCATTGGCTATCTTGCTCAGAATCACACTCAAAAGATCAGGATTTAAGTATCCTAGTTCAACTAAAACTCTGCAGATAAGGCTCCGGGGCTACCTTCCAAGAGCCATATCTTCTAGAATCCTCCTCTGAATTGATCCCCGTTTGTTCCTATCTCCTGTCCTTAGTATTATCTCGAGTTTAATCTAGAGAACTTGATTTATCTTAGACTCTATCTCCGGGAATCGTGATAATAATATGAGGCTTTCTTACAAAACTCTATAAAAACTGCCCAGTTCGCAGTCGCGAAGGGGGGCTCTTTTCCGGACGTGGGGCGAAGCCATGCTGCAATGCCGACTCAATCCTTCAACCCTGGCTTGAAGAGGGAAGTATTAGTTTTCTATTATATCCTTTTGGGCTTGATTCCATGATCTACACTCTTAGTTCTCCTCCCCTCAAAATCACAAATCATCACAGTTTTCTGCAGTTTCTGCTACACATGCGTTTTTCTCCGTTTTGCATCATCGTTTCTCTCTATTCTCTCAATCAAATCTCGTGATTTAAAATCCCATGCATGCACAACACACCCACCTATCTTTTCCACCCTTCCACAGGGGTTAAAAATCTCCCCCCGGTGCGTTCTCCCTTAATTTCTACCACTATTTTATCATTGCGGGATTGATGCTACACATGCATGTTCTAATGGGTTTTTTGTCCTTGTTTTGACTTTGTTTTGCAGGAGAGCATGAATGCAACGTGAGGCTCTCTTCATCTAGCCGGCTGGAAGGAGAGGAGGTTTGAATCCACAAATTCCCCGCACCCTGTTTCAAGCGCGATCAAGTTTTCTTTCCAAGATACACGGCGCCGTTCTTTACACTTCTTCATCCTTTGGCGTTGTTGGAACCTTGGTGGCGATCACGGTTAGTATTTCTCATCCTTTCATCCCCCTTGTCTTTGATTCACATGTTTATGCATGTATGTATTTAAAGGGGGCGGGATAGGAATCTAATTAAAACAAATTTAAGTGTTCCGTTCACATTTCAAGGTCTTCGGCTTCCGTCTCCATCACAAATTCCATCACATTTCAACATCGTTTTCTCAACTTACTTTCTTCATAAAAGTTGTTCCTCGCTCAGTTATCTACAATTTCATCTTCTACCACTTTCGCTAGTTCTGCCCCGTTTGAGATATACGCTTTAATTTCTAAAGTCACGCATAGTTTGCCCAGAATCTATCTTCATCAGTGTGAAGGTCTACTAGAGGTGCATTAGAGCATCATGTGATGGCCCAGTGTAGACCGCCAAAGTAGTGTGACGGTCCTACGATAGACCATCACACCGAAGCTTGCCCGAAAACACCCTGTTCGACCCCTAGAGCGTGGCGGTCCTACCCTACACCGTTAGAGTCCATGTGACGGTCTAGTATGGGTGTGTTACACCAAAACTTGTCTGAAATCGTCTCGTTTGACCCCCAGAGTGTGACGGACCTACCCTAGTCCATTACATTACTCTGAAGATCGTACGATAGACCGTTACACACACCTAAGAGTCCAATTCGTGCTGGACTCTGCTCCGTTTCTGTGCACCGTGGCCCTCTTGCAGAGTCCATAACTTCTTGAATTCTACTCCGAATTGAGCACCGTTTGTTCCTATGGTTTCTCCTTTATATTATCTTAAATTTAGTCCAAAGAAATCCAAATTTCATTATCTATCTTGCTCAGAATCACATTCAAAAGATCAGAATTTAAGTATCCTAGTTCAACTAAAACTCTGCAGATAAGGCTCCGGGGCTACCTTCCAAGAGCCATATCTTCTGGAATCCTCCTCCGAATTGATCCCCGTTTGTTCCTATCTCCTGTCCTTAGTATTATCTCGAGTTTGATCTAGAGAACTTGATTTATCTTAGACTATATCTCTGAGAATCATGATAAGAAGATGAGGCTTTCTTACAAAACTCTATAAAAATTACCCAGTTCGCAGTCGCGAAGGGGGGCTCTTTTCCAGACGTGGGGCGAAGCCATGCTGCAACGCCGACTCAATCCTTCGACCCTGGATTGAAGAGGGAAGTATTAACTTTCTATTCTATCCTTCTGGGCTTGATTCCATGATCTACACTCTTAGTTCGCCTCCCCTCAAAATCACAAATCATCACAGTTTTCTACAGTTTCTGCTACACATGCATTTTTCTCCGTTTTGCATCATCGTTTTCTCTTTATTCTCTCAATCAAATCTCGTGATTTCAAATCTCATACATGCACAACACACCCACCTATCTTTTCCACCCTTCCACAGGGGTTAAAAACCTCCCCCCCGTGCGTTCTCCCTTAATTTCTACCACTATTTTATCATTGCGAGATTGATGCTACACATGCATGTTCTAATGGGTTTTTTGTCCTTGTTTTGGATTTGTTTTGCAGGAGAGCATGAATACAACGTGAGGCCCTCTTCATCTAGCCGGCTGGAAGGAGAGGAGGTTTGAATCCACAAATTCCCCGCACCCCGTTTCAAGCGCGATCAAGTTTTCTTTCCAAGATACACGGCGCCGTTCTTTACACTTCTTCATCCTTTGCCATTGTTGGAACCTTGGTGACGATCATGGTTAGTATTTCTCATCCTTTCATCCCCCTTATCTTTGATTCACATTTTATGCGTGTATGTATTTAAAGGGGGCGGGATAGGAATCTAATTAAAACAAATCAACAACAGGCTTCTAACTGGTTCGCTCCACGGTCGTCACTCTTGCCCGTCCCCATCAGTCTGTGAATCCTCGCCTGAGCTACCAAAAAGGGGGGAAACAACTAGGTGAGCGAACGCTCAGTAGGTAATAACAGGCAAGTTTAAGTAATTAACCAATTAATTGCATGTTTGAGCGCGTAAATAAAGAATGAAAGGAAATGACTATGTAACAAAATAATGAAAAGAAGGCAAGAACATGATATAACTGGAAATTGGCCAACAAGCAAGAACTAACCAAGTCAAGAGAAATTCAAGTATTAGATTATTGTCATAGACATCACGCTAGTCATGCACTCGGTGTAATGTCTCACCATGTCATTCAAACTCCCCGGGACACAAGTACTTTTCGGGCGCTCCTCCCAAGACCAGACCGGGCCCTTATGATGCGTTGGCACTGATTTGCTGGATCCAAGATCCCAAGTTATGTCTAGACATTAATCAAATTATTGGCCAATGATGTCAAGGTATAGCTCACCTCGGAGAATTCCAAGGGTAAGTTGAAGAGATACTTTGACCAGAAAGTTCAAGTTATCAAGAACTAATCAGGTCCTTGGATTCACACACGAATAATCACGGTAATCACTTCTGGATGGTAAGCAGTCAGAACTGGGCCGCTCGAGCATTACACGGTCTGCACTGGACCGTCCAGAATAGAAAGGGGCTGAGGATCAGCCTCACTAAAGTCAAGGATACACGGTCACACCTGGGCTGTTCAAAGGATTGGATGGTCAATAATGGGCCACTCACGTCTAACAGAGCTAAAGCCAAAGAACAACATAAACGGTCCTTACAGGGCCACTCAATAGAAAGACGGTCCAATAAGATCCGCTCTATACAGTGGGCGGTTCTAATCGGTCAGTTCAATTTAATCAACTAGAAATCTACCCAAATGGGCTCCGGGCTGCCGTAAGTGGGGCAAAACTGAACCAGGGTCCAGCCCACTTACCACTAGTCAACCTAGGGATTATTGGGTCGATCCGAACATGATTTGGTCGAAGATAGATCAATGTTAAACGACCAATATAAATGGCTCTTGGCCAGGGATGCACGGTTCATTATGGGCCGTCCAATGAGATAAACGGTCCCTTTCGGGC
Organism: Amorphophallus konjac; assembly: GCA_022559845.1. NCBI lineage: Eukaryota > Viridiplantae > Streptophyta > Magnoliopsida > Alismatales > Araceae > Amorphophallus > Amorphophallus konjac. The sequence goes on from CM040122.1 coordinate 284,028,000, forward strand.
CGCGCAATTCTCAGGGGGTCCAAGTCGAGCCGTGACTCACAATACGATAATCCAAGCGATTCGATCGCATACACAGGTTCGGGTCTTGATGGTACAACCTACCCGGCGTCCTAGTGGGAATCCCAGGCTCACGATGGCTTACAGAGGTCTCGTAATGAAGGTCCTAGTCCAACGGAAGGAATATCCGACGGAGAGTCCCAAACATTACAAGGAATTGAGCTAATAAAACCACAGAACCAGTATGACGGTCAGTCAATCCTACCGGAGTAGAAGGACTGTCAAACATTCCTAATAGCATTTAAGATGTCATGTTTGAATTTACATAATGAAATAACTAAGGCCATGATGAAACAAGATCAAGTAAAAGAAACTAGTAAAATTTAAGATTTATTTACTTCAATATGTTCCAATTATCATGTGGTTGCTAGCTTATCAAATTATCCATCAATCTATTAACAGAAATCATGCCAAACCAATTCTGAAGGGTTGGGCAGTTCTGTCAGAGCCGCTCAATCACCTCGGCGGTCGCATGACAGGCCGTTCATCCGTCCTTCAGCCCGAAGGCCTGCTAGGGTTGAGCGGTCTGTAATGTGCCGCTGGGGATCATGCACGGTCTAGAACATGCCGCTTAAAGAGAAGGGCGGTTAGGTATCTGCCACTGAAAAATGATCTAAGGTACAACATATGGGCAGTCAACGACTGGCCGTCCATCCATTATGAGCTGTCTATCGCGAGGCCACGCCACTCAACATAGTTACAGTTCTTATGCGCCCTGCCCGCCTCCGGCGGGTTGGCTAGGGTTTCAATAAAGGATTAAATTCTATAAATACAACACATGAAAATTGGGGCTTTCAGACTCAAAAGAAAGAGCATGAAAAACTCTACAAGATAACATAAACAATTTAAGATTTGCGCCTGTAATCCCTACTTAAAACGAGATGGAACAGGTATAACCCTAGATGTAACATGCTTCCACTAAACACCAAAATTCTAACAGAATACTAAACAACTTTTAGGGCTTTTACATTCAAAAGAGAGAGTACTCGATGCTGGTTCTAACCATATAGGGTACTTAAGGTTTGGCTCGTTATAACCTACCTTAAACGAAGGAACAAGGAAGAAGAGGGGATGACGACGTGCTAAGGACACCCTGCCGGTGATCGCCGGAATGCTCTCTCCACCTGAGTTCTCGTCGGCCGCCACAACACACAAATGAAAATAGGGTTCCTAAGGGTCATTTATATAGGTCACACAAGGTCTAGAGTCTTCTATTCGCGGAGATAGAGTCCAAAGAAGTTGGACGTGCGTGAACCGTGCGGATCGGGTTAGCCGCCGCCTTCTAATGCAAAATTCACTCTCTAGGGTTAGGGTTTCAGGGAAACCTAAGAGGGAAAATGATCCTCTCATCCTAGCGTTTCATTTGGATCCGATCTCAGCCTAAATGATTAGGTAATGGGCTCCAATTTCGCGTTTTAGGGTCCAATTAGGTTTAAGTGTGATTTGGGCCTTAATCAGTTAATTCGGCTTGTTTACGAATTTTATTTAGGCCGGTCGTAAAAGACACTATCATTAAAAGTTTCATCCTTTACAAGATTCTAAATTTTCCAAATTTTTACAAAATGGTCAAAATTTTTACTTATCCTATTTCTCAAGGAATTTCTTATTGATTTTCACATAATTTTGTTATTATTTAGTAACTCGGGGTATTACACCCTCCCCCACTTCAAAGAATTTCGTCCTCCAAATTCACTGCACTTAACACGATGGGGAGTGGAAACTCACCTAGAATAAATCGGGATACTGCTTTCGCATAGCATCTTCTGACTCCCAAGTAGCTTCTTCGGTTCCACGCCGACTCCATTACACTTTAACCAGAGGTATAGAACGATTCCTGAGCTGCTGCTGCTTACGATCCAGAATCTTAACAGGTCTCTCTTCAAAATTCAGGTCTTCCCTTGACTCCAGATCCGCATGTTGAATGGCATGAGTGGGGTCATACACATATTTTCTTAACATCGACACATAGAAGACATTATGTACTCCAAATAACTGAGGTGGTAGTGCCAGACGGTACGGAACCTCCCCCACTCTTTCCAGAATCTCGAATGGGCCAACATATCTTGGACTGAGCTTGCCTCGAATGACAAATCTTTGGATTCCTTTTATGGGAGAAACCTTTAGAAACACATGTTCACCAACCTGAAATTCTAAGTCCCTCCTTCTGTTGTCTACATAGCTCTTCTGTCTTGATTGTGCTACTTGTAATTGGTCTTTGATAATACGAATATTCTTTGATGATTCAGAAATCGGATCTGGTCCCTGCCACTGCTTCTCGCCTATCTCGTTCTAACATAATGGGGATCAACAGCTTCTTCCATATAAAGCTTCAAATGGAGCCATCTGAATACTGGACTGATAACTGTTGTTATAAGCAAATTCAATCAAGGCCAGGTGATCACTCCAATTTCCTCCAAAATCATTCATGCAGGCTCTCAACATATCTTCTACTATCTGGTTGGTTCTTTCCCTCTGTCCGTCTGTTTGTGGATGAAACGCAGTACTGAAATTCAGACGGGTTCCCAAAGATTCTTGCAATCCCTTCCAAAAGTGCGAGGTGAATATGGGGTCTCTATCGGACACAATACTGACCGGAATACCATGGAGTCGCACAACTTCCTTCACATACATAGCTGCTAAAACATCAACAGTCCACTTAGATTTAATAGATAGGAAAGGGGCAGACTTTGTCAATCTGTCAATAATAACCCAAATCGCATCAAGTCCACTACGAGTCCTAGGTAGACCCATAATGAAATCCATGCCAATACTCTCCCACTTCCATTGAGGTATATCCAGCGGTTTCAACTTCCCTACAGGTCTGAAATGCTCCGCCTTAACTTGCTGACACACCAAGCATCTACTCACAAATTCTACAATTTCTTTCTTCATATTCGGCCACCAGAAAGATCTCTTTAAATCCTTAAACATCTTAGTACCTCCAGGATGAATAGTATATCTAGATCTGTGCGCTTCATCGAGGATCTTATTCTTAACTTCTGCCACATCTGGTATACAAGTCCTTCCTTGAAACAACAATCTGCCATCACCAGCGAGCATGAAGTCAGGTCTGCTACCCAAGCTCTCCTTGATTTCTACCAACTTTGGGTCATTATCTTGCAAAGACTTGATTTCTGCCAATAATTCTGGTTTAAGCTGAATCTGAGTAATCATAACTCGGTCCTTGTCAACATTAATATCCAAACTGGCTAATTGCTCCAATAGTTTCCATTCTTGCAACATGAGACTTGACAACTTAGCCATTGGCTTGCGACTTAAGGCATCAGCCACCACATTACCCTTCCCGGGATGATATTCTATGGAGAAGTCAAAATCCTTTAAAGATTCTAACCATCTTCACTGCCTCATATTGAGCTCTTTCTGAGAAAATAAATACTTCAAACTTTTATGGTCTGAAAATACTATGAATGTCTACCCATATAAGTAGTGCCTCCATATCTTCAAGGCAAACACTACTGCTGCTAGTTCCAAATCATGGACAGATAATTTTCCTCATGCTTTCTCAACTGCCTAGAAGAATAGGCTATCACTTTCTCGTGCTGCATCAGCACACAACCCAAACAAATTCCCGAAGCATCTGTGTACACCACGAAGTCTCCTTCTCCAGAGGGTAAAGCTAAAACAGGGGCAGTCGTTAAACACTCCTTCAAAGTCTCGAAGCTTCTCTCACAATCCTCCGACCAATCAAACTTATTCTCCTTGCGGGTTAATCTTGTTAAGGGTACTGTAATCTTGGAGAAATCCTTAATAAACCTTCGATAATATCCTGCCAAGCCTAGGAAGCTTCTAACTTCTGTTACACTAGTAGGCCGATCCCAATTCTTCACTGCCTCTACCTTCGAGGGGTCAACCGAGATATCTTCTTTTGTAATGATATGCCCTAGAAAGGACACCTCCTGCAGACAAAATTCACACTTGCTAAACTTGGCATATAACTGATGATCCTTCAATATCTGCAACGCCATCCCAAGATGTTCGGCATGCTCTTCCACATTCTTAGAATAAATCAGAATGTCATCAATAAACACCACGACCCATTGATCAAGATAGGGCCGGAATACAACGTTCATCAACTGCATGAAAGTTGCAGGTGCGTTCGTTAGTCCAAAAGGCATTACAACTAATTCAAAGTGCCCATACCTGCTTCGAAAAGCTGTCTTATAAATATCCTCCTCCTTAATCCGTAACTGATGATAGCCTGATCGAAGATCAATCTTAGAGAAATAATGAGCTCCTGCTATTTGATCAAATAACTCGTCAATCCTCGGCAATGGATATTTATTCTTGATAGTCAGCTGGTTCAATTACCGATAATCAATACACAACCTCATCGAACCATCCTTCTTCCGGATGAACAATACTGGGGCTCCCCACGGGGATGTACTTGGACAAATAAACCCCTTCTCAAGTAATTCCATTAACTGCTGCTTCAATTCCCTTAGCTCCATAGGAGACATATGATAAGAAGCCTTAGAAACAAGGGTCGCGCCAGGAATTAAATCAATAAAAAATACAACTTCTCTCTCCGGTGGAAGTCCTGGCAATTCCTCAGGAAAAACATCCGAAAAATTTTGGACAACAGGAATGTCCTTAATCTCAATCTTCTTCTCAGGGGTCACATAAACAAAGGCTAGAAATACCTGACACCCTTTCCTTATCAACTTATCGACTCGGATGGCCGAAATAAGTGGCACAGACTTATGGTGCCTAACCCCTACAAAAGAGAGTCCCGAGTGTCTAAAAAAAGACACAAAACTGGAACTACAATGGACATTGGCATCATGCTTAGCCAACAAATCCGCTCCAAGGATTACATCATAGTCATTCATATCCATGCAAACCAGATCGGCCGGCAAATTTTGTTCGTTAACCATAACCTTGCTAGAAGGATAAAAATACTTAATCGCTAATCTAGAGCCAATAGGAGTTGATATCTCTAATAGGGAATCCATCAAAACCGACTTCACAGCTAGTGTCTTAGCAAATTTCCAAGATAAAAATGAATGAGTAGCACCGGAATCGAAAAGAACAAAAGCTAGCTTTCCATGGACATCAAGGGTTCCTTCAACGAGTCCACCTTCCTCGGTGGTGCCTGCATCATCTTCCTGTAGGGCCCGGAGCTTGCCCTGCTGCTTCTTGCTGCCTTGAGGTTTCGTCGGGGTAGCTTGCCCGGATAAAAGAGGACACTCTAGAATGCAGTGATCCCTACTTCCGCAACGTAAACAGGTGCCCAGCTTGCACCAGCATTCTTCCATCTTGTGACCAGGACGGTCACAATAGTTGCATACGCCCTTGAATGGAACAATAGGGCCATGCTTCTTGTCTTCATTCTTTGACATTTTCCCCTTCCATGAACTAGACCCGCCATTGGGCCTCTTCTTGCTATTCCCGGGTTTAGCACTCCCGGAACCAGTAGATTGCTCCTTCTTGACATTCTTCCCACGGATTTTCTCCGTTATCTCTAGGGTATCTTCTAGAACTTGGGCCTTCCTTACCATCTCTGCATAGGTCTGAATCTCCATCGGTGCCAACTGGTTAATATAATGCAACTTCAGCCCATTAAGAAAACGTTTCGCCTTCATCTTCTCTGTGGAAATCAAATGAGTAGCATAACGAGAGAGTCTAGAAAATTGGGCTTTGTACTCCACTACAGATAGGCTTCCCTTCTTCAAAGTAGCAAACTCTGCCGCTTTCTTCTCTTGGACTCTGTCAGAAAAGTACTTGTTATTGAAAAATTCTTCGAATTCCTTCCACGAAATTTGCCTATTACCGAGGGTCGCCTTTACTGACTCCCACCAAGTCCTAACATCTCGTTCTTGTTGGAAGGTCATTAAAAGCACACGCTCTGGGTCGCTGCATTGCATAACTTCAAAAATTCTCTCCATCTCCTTACGCCAGTGCTCAGCTTCATCGGGATCAGTTGAGCCTCCGAAACGTGGGGGATTCATCCCACAAAAACTCCTGTGTAGATCACCAGTGCCATGATTTGCCGCTCCACCTTGGGCCACTTGTTGCAAAGCCTGCGTAAGTCCTTGGACAGTTCGCTACATGTCCCGCCACTACGCACGCTCAGCTGCCATCGGAACGTCCTGCACGAAAATAATTTATCTTAAGTTCCTTTAGGAGAAAGAGTTCATAGTTGATTATTAACTCAACCTAAGTCTCTACCCAAATTCTCACTGGGTTTGGTCCTTAGACTCATAACAAGGGTATAGGTTCTATGACAAACACTTAGAATCCTAGAACTTAGATAACCTAGGAATATTAGGAAACTTGGCTCTGATACCACCTAACTGTCACGCCCCGACGCGGAATATCGGGACTGGCAGTAGAAACAAGTAATAATAATATGTTGATTTATAGACATGATGTGCTAAAGCTAAAAGATCACACATCACCCTAAATAGAAACACTCCATTCATTAAATAACATACAATTAATCCATGTTCCAAACCACAATAATCTCACTTAACATATCCTTCGACAACATGCACTTAACACTATTACATTTACGGAAATTCAAATTTACAACTCTTCCAAAACACTCTAAAACACAAATCGACTCCACAACTAGAACTAGCTTCACAGGCTTCTAACTAGTTCACTACATGCTCGTCACTCTTGCCCGTCCCCATCAGTCTGTGAGTCCTCACCTGAGCTACCAAAAAGGGGGGAAACAACTAGGTGAGCGAACGCTCAGTAGGTAATAACAGGCAAGTTTAAGTAATTAACCAATTAATTACATGTTTGAGCACGTAAATAAAGAAAGAAAGGAAATGACTATGTAACAAAATAATGAAAAGAAGGCAAGAAAATGATATAACTAGAAATTGGCCAACAAGCAAGAAGTAACCAAGTCAAGAGAAATTCAAGTATTAGATTATTGTCATAGACATCATGCTAGTCATGCACTCGGTGCAATGCCTCACCATGTCATTCAAACTCCCCGGGGCACAAGTACTTTTTGGGCACTCCTCCCAGGACCAGACTGGGCCCTTATGATGCATTGGCATTGATTTGTTGGATCCAAGATCCCAAGTTATGTCTAGACATTAATCAAGTTAATGGCCAATGATGTCAAGGTATAGCTCACCTCGGAGAATTCCAAGGGTAAGTTAAAGAGATACTTTGACCAGAAAGTTCAAGTTATCAAGAACCAATCAGGTCCTTGGATTCACACACGAATAATAACGGAAATCACTTCTGGATGGTTAGCGGTCAGAACTGAGCCGCTCAAGCATTACACGGTCTGCACTGGACCGTTCAGAATAGAAAGGGGTTGAGGATCAGCCTCACTGAAGTCAAGGATACACGGTCCATCCTGGGACGTTCAAAGGATTGGACGGTCAATAATGGGCCGCTCACGGCTAACAGAGCTAAAGCCAAAGAACAACATAAACTGTCCTTACAGGGCCGCTCAATAGACAGACGGTCCCATAAGATCCGCTGCATATAGTGGGTGGTTCTAATCGGTCCGTTCAATTTAATCAACTAGAAATCTACCCAAATAGGCTCCAGGCTGCCGTAAGTGGGGCAGAACTGAACCAGGGTCCAGCCCACTTACCACTAGTCAACCTAGGGCTTATTGGGTCGATCAAAACATGATTTGGTCGAAGATAGATCAAGGTTAAACGACCAATATAAATGGCTCTTGGCCAGGGATGCACGGTTCATTATGGGCCGCCCAATGAGATAAATGGTCCCTTTCGGGCCGCGCAACTCTCAGGGCTCCAAGTCGAGCCGTGACTCACAATACGATAATACAAGCGATTCGATTGCGTACACAGGTTCAGGTCTTGATGGTACAACCTGCCTGACGTCCTAGTGGGAATCCCAGGCTCACGGGGGCTTACGGAGGTCCCGTAATGAAGGTCCTAGTCTGACGGAAGGAATATCCGGCGGAGAGTCCCAAACATTACAAGGAATTCAGCTAATAAAACCACAGAAACCAGTATGACGGTCAGTCAATCCTACCGGAGTAGAAGGACTGTCAAACATTCCTAATAGCATTTAAGATGTCATGTTTGAATTTACATAATGAAATAACTAAGGCCATGATGAAACAAGATCAAGTAAAAGAAACTAGTAAAATTTAAGATTTATTTACTTCAATATGTTCCAATTATCATGTGGTTGCTAGCTTATCAAATTATCCATCAATCTATTAATAGAAAGCATGCCAAACCAATTCTGAAGGGTTGGGCGGTTCTGTCAGAGCGGCTCAATCACCTCGGCGGTCGCATGACAGGCCGTTCATCTGTCCTTCACCCCGAAGGCCTGCTAGGGTTGAGCGGTCTTTAATGTGCCGCTGGGCAGTCAACGACTGGCCGTCCATCCATTATGAGCTGTCTATCGCGAGGCCATGCCAGTCAACATAGTTACAGTTCTTATGCGCCCTGCCCGCCTCCGGCGGGTTGGCTAGGGTTTCAATAAAGGATTAAATTCTATAAATACAACACATGAAAATTGGGGCTTTCAGACTTAAAAGAAAGAGCACGAAAAACTCTACAAGATAACATAAACAATTTAAGATTTGCGCCTGTAATCCCTACTAAAAACGAGATGGAACAGGTATAACCCTAGATGTAACATGCTTCCACTAAACGCCAAATTCTAACAGGATACTAAACAACTTTTAGGGCTTTTACATTCAAAAGAGTGAGTACTCGATGCTAGTTCTAACCATATAGGGTACTTAAGGTTTGGCTTGTTATAACCTACCTTAAACGAAGGAACAAGGAAGAAGAGGGGATGACGACGCGCTAAGGACACCCTGCCGGTGATCATCGGAATGCTCCCTCCACCTGAGTTCTCGTCGGCCGCCACAGCACCCAAACAAAAATAAGGTTCCTAAGTGTCATTTATATTGGTCACACAAGGTCTAAAGTCTTCTATTCGCGGAGATAGAGTCCAAACAAGTTGGACGTGCGCGAACCGCGTGGATAGGGTTAGCCGCCACCTTCTAATCCAAAATTTGCTCTCTAGGGTTAGGGTTTCAGGGAAAACTAAGAGGGGAAATGATCCTCTCATCCTAGCCTTTCATTTGGATCCGATCTCAGCCTAAATGATTAGGTAATGAGCTCCAATTTCACGTTTTAGGGTCCAATTAGGTTTAAGTGTGATTTGGGCCTTAATCAATTAATTCGGCTTGTTTGCGAATTTTATTTGGGCCGGTCGTAGAAGACACTATTATTAAACGTTATATCCTCTACAAGATTCTATATTTTCCAGATTTTTACAAAATTGTCGACAATTTCACTTATCCTATTTCTTAAGGAATTTCTTATTAATTTTCACATATTTTTTTTATTATTTAGTAACTCAGGGTATTACATAGTCACTTGTTCTGTAGTTACTTGTACGGTGTCTGAGTTCCCGCTGGGCAGGAGGGAGACACCTGAGGCGCGATCTAAGTCATCAGTGGACGCATCCGGCCTTGCTTCTGGTGGGCAGGTACTCCTGTCATGTGAGACGTGACTCTCCTATTTTCGGGTTCCGTTTCTCGTCTGTGAGACGTGATTTTCTGGATCGTCTGGTGTTTCCGAGGTAGTGGCTAGGGTGCTAGTGGCTTCACCGAGGGTGTGTCTTGTTAGTGCGGTGCCCGCGACCAGGTGCTCGGGGTTGCACCTTGGACAGTGTGTCCAGGTTGGCCTTGTCTTGGGAGACAGGGCTCTACAGCGGAGTTGCCATAGGTTTTACCTCGGTAAGTGGTGTGTGTGTGGTCCGGTTCCCGATGGTGAGATCAGGATTTCTCTTTCTGCTTGACCAGTACAGTAGGAGTAGTTGTAGTGCCGAGTTTTGACCGGCCGCCGTGTTTACTGTTCCTGCTGCTACTGTTGTTCTTGTAGTTACTGCTTTCCATGCCGACGTTGTTCTCAATTGGGGTTCCGTAGGATCCCTACTGAGCCAGTGACAGGAGGCTCACCCTTGCGTTTCAGGTGCAGCGGTTCTTCCTCGAGGTTCGAGGATGCTGTTCGGAGGTTCTTAGTTGCCAGCTTGCCGGGCCGAGTGTTCACTTGGAATGTGGTACGTTTTACTGCTTTAGACTGTACTTTCTATTGAACTGGACTCTGTTGTAGTACTTGTTTATTTATTTCTATTAATTGTTGAATTGTCCTGCATTATTTCCTATTTCTTTGTACCTCCACACTCCTTTAGCCCTTCCGAGCCCTCCCGGCTCGTGGGCGGTGGGCCAGGATTCGAATGGTATCGGGTTCTTCCCGGTATCCGGATCTTGGGTCATCACATAAGGTGCCTTTGCTAAAGGTCCGTACCTGGAATCAATTCAATCACCATATCTATCTCTCGCTGAGGAGGTAAGCCTGGTAACTCATCAGGAAACACATCAGGAAATTCACAAACCACATGAATATCATTGATGTCCTACTGTGGTGCCTCAACAGCAACCACTGAAGCCAAGAATCTCTGACAACCTACATCAAGTAATCTATCGGCTCGAATAGCAAAAATAAGCATGCGAGAAGAACGAGATCAAATACCTTGAAAGTAGAATGCTGGTTTCCCATGTGGCTGAAAATAGACTTTCTTCGATCTACAGTCAACCACGGCTCCATATTCTTCCAACCAATCCATGCCTAGAATAATATCATAATCCACATGCTACAAAGCATATAATCTAGCTGGCAAGTGCTGATTGCCAATTATAATGGGAGTCACTTCTAGACAAAGAGGTGTGAACATGAAATCCCCATAAGGTAATTCAACTAGCAACTCACAATACATTTCAGATGTCGGATCCTCAATATAGGTAATAATGTCTTCAGAAATAAATGAATGAGAAGCACCTGAGTCAAATAGAACACGAGCTGCATGTCCATAAATGATAATTGTACCTTCCACGAGATGGGATGCCACAGCTTCAGCACGAGTTATATGTGAGACCTTCCCTTTTTGCTTCCTACCAGCTGCTGTAGATTGCTGAGATGATGAAGCTTGAGAATATTGCTGAGATTGTGGTGGTGGAGGAGGTCTGAACTGAGACGGCTGTGGTTGAGAGAACTGAGAGAACTGAACAGGTTTCAGCCTTTGAGGACAGTCTAGAACCACATGCCCCGGTTGATTACAACGAAAACAAATCACCGGCATCGAACAAGGCTTGCCTAGATGATAACCACCACACTTCGGACACACCCTCGGTTGACTTGCTGTTGATCCCTGTCGCTGAAAGGAAGAAGGTGCTGATTGCTGCACTGTGCGAGATGATGCTTGATTGTTATACCACTTCTTAGTCTTCCTGAACATCTTTTTGAACTTGGACTTGGAAAAGGAAGTACCACTGGCAGCAGGTACAGAAGATGGGACGCCTGTCACAGTCGGCTGGCTAGCCTACTGATGCTGCACACTAGGCTGGACTGAGTCAACTTGAGTACGCCGTCGGGATTTTGTCATGTCAAGTTCTAATGTCGCAGCTGCTTGATATGCCGCATCCATCTCTGCTACCCTGGTTGCAATCAAAGGCTGCCTCAATTCTGCTTTCAAGCCTCGCAGAAATTGCTCGATCTTTAAACCTTCATCGGCAAGAATATGAGGCGCATATCGACTCAATTCCATGAACTTGTTATGGTATTGCAGCACAGTCATGTCACCCTGAGTCAATTCCATGAATTGATACATCTTGTCCACTCTGAGATATGTCGGACTGTATGTACGCTCGAACGACGTGACAAATTCCTTCCATGTTATCTGACGAAGCAGACAAGATCGGAAAGCAACTTCCCACTCCGTGGTCCACCACGCGAGTGCTGCTCCTTCGAGTTGAAATGTGGCCAGCATCACTTTCTCATCTTCCGTGCACTCCATTGAACGGAACACACGCTCATCTGCATCTAACCACACTCTGGCTGCATCAGGATCTGCCTGTCCTTCATATGTTGGTGGGTGGAATAGCAGAAATTCTTTCAACACTCTGCCATGCCCACCCTGAGGCATCTCATCTCCAGGAGCAGGAAGATCAACTTGAGCTAGCGCTGGCACATTAACCGGAGGAGGAGAGGTGCCACTTTCCTCCCTTGGAACACAGGCTCTTCTTCTAGGCGGCATTTTAATCTAAAAGGAGGCACACATCAACAGAAAATCCATAAATAATCACGAAAAACATCCTAAGCCAGCAGTAGTAGACTCACATGGACTTATTCTAGACTCATGCAATTTCGATTCCTTATACATAACCTCAACTCCAATATGATACCAACTGTAATGACCCGGAGATCCGGATACCGGTAAACCGATACCAAGAACTCGAGGAAGTCACCGAAGAGGCTGATGAGGCCCCGTAAGGGTAGGAGGGTTTTGTCGAGGGGATGCATAATGAATTGGAATTACATGCGCACAATATTAATTATAGTAACATTTTGAACTATAAACGGAAGCAATCTAAACATCAGAGTGATAAATATATACAATAGTCCAGATCCACAATTTATACAAGTCCAACCACTGAACAAGAGTCAAAAATGTACAACTACCTGGGGCATACCCCGGTCAAAAGTATAGGTGAAAGGACAAAAGACAACTGACAACCTACTAACCGACCACTGTTGGCACTAAGTATGACCGTCAAAAAATCGGGTAGCTCCAGAAGACGGCTGAAGCTGCTCAACTGAAAAAGTAAGGGTGAGTCTCACAACCAGACTTAGTAGGGGTGACGCGGATCCCTACCTCGCCACTAAAAAAAAGAAAGCAATTGAAGCATGCATTGGCAGAATTAAACAATAGTTTAGTAAAGCTATAAAACTATCTATACAGTTTAATAACAGCTAAGTATGATGCTCATTTACTTTAAACACGAGCGTCAGGAGCTAAATCTACCAATAGAATAAACCTTAGCATTTCCAAGTGACAGGAGAAAGAAGGACCACCAGAAAGAGAAACCAGATGTGTCCACTAACGGCTTACACTGCGTCTCAAGTATCTACACAAGTCTGGATCACGACAAGTGAGACACGTAACAGTGCCAGAAAACACTCGTCAGTGTCAGTCCAAGCCCCTGACCACATGTGCACACACAGGCTCAATGCCTTGAGCCAGGCCTCTAGCTAGTTTCCCACCCAGTAGGACGCTACTGTCAAGTAATGGGGCCCACGTGAACTAGATTAAAAACCATAAATCGGGACTATCCCACCACCTCTCCCAGGTGGGCCGACACTAGAGGTCATCGGGCTACGACTAGTGGTTCCATCACAAGGAAAGAGAAAGTAACTCTATTGGGATATAAGAGTATGCCACAGTTTGTAAAATAATTTAAACATGTTGAATATGTAACATGAAACACATAAAGAAATGAACATGCATAAGTTGAAATTCTGTAGGAAATGGCGGTTGAACATTAGCTCGCAATAGTCTTTGGCGGTCGATGGTCTGGCCGCTACAAGGGGTGTAGCGGTCTACTAATAGGCCGCGAGACTCCACCACCCTACTATTTTACACTATGTCAACATGCTCTAGCGGTCCATGCTTGGCCCGCCAAAGGGGTCCTGGCAATTCTACGATAAGCCGCCAGACTAACCGCCCTATCGGGGTCAAAGGTCGTCTGACCTGGTCAAAGGTCTCTAGCGGTCGAAGATTCAGCCACTAAGGTTTAGTAGACGGTCCAATGATGGGCCGCTACAAGGCCAGAAATGCATGGGCTATAGATCGCCAAGGTCCACCGCCTTACTGTTTCATAGAAACGGTCTCTGGTAGGATCGCCACCTCACCAGGGAGCCAAATCCGCGGGGGTCGTAATCGGATCCCCTCCCGATCGACCTAGATCGACGAGAAACTCATTTTTAAACCTGTCCCTACAATTCCACCATCCCATAACAATAATTTATTATCTGAAAACCCAGCAACAATGGCCATGGAGGATTAAAACATAACTACGATGTTCATGGCATGAAAACCCAAATGACGATGTTCAGACTATGGAAGACATAAAGACGATGGCCATGGTAGGGAAAATGATCCTAACGAGCTCGGGTATCCATCCCCCTACCTCGATCACGACGGAAACGACGCTAAGCGGACATGCAAGTCGAGGATCGTCGCGGTTCTCCTCGCCCGGTCCCGTCTCCACGCTCCGCGGTTCATCTCGGGGTTGACGTCACCTCGGTCCTCACATCGCGGGCTTTCCGATGACGCCACTCACACGTCCTGCGGTGGGCTGGCACGATGGATCCACCAAGAGGGGGAGAGAGCGCCGTTGGAGAGAGAGAGAGAGATAGGGTGAGTGAGAGAAAGAGAATGAGGGAAGAGAGAGGGGGGTTTGGCCGATTTGGGTAAAAAAATGGGTTTTGTTATATTTTTTTTTATTTTTAACCTCTAATTGCATTCAAACCCCCAAATAATTGCTAATATGCCCAATTAATTTCGTTAAAGAACGGGCCTATTAAACCCATTAATAATTTTTAATAAATGGGTTAAATGCTTAGAAATAGCCTATTAAACCCATTAAAAATACCTAAATTTATGGATTAAAATATATTTTAATACCGATAAAGATCCGTTAAAGAACGGGCCTTACACCCTCTGTCTGTCTTCTTACAAAACCAGGTAGGGACTGAACACCACCGACGAGATCACACCTGCGTCTGTCTTCCTACAACAACTGGTAGGGACGGTTCACCATTTTAACAAGAACAAATAGAAAAAGAACAATGGAAAAACTCATATAGAGTGAGTGAAACTCAGGCCACGAGAAGATGTTTCTGTCTGAGAAATGGAGGGCTCGATCTACTACTTTCAGAGCACTTGCTTCCATCACAATAGCTTTTCTTTGCAGGACACGGAGCAGGAGAAAGAGGAGCTACGGTTCAGCTTCTAATCTTCAGGCGATGGCCTTGGGCTGTCCTCCTTCATCTTTCTTCTTCTCTTCTTGTTATGGACGCAACTGGCAGCAGTAGCAGCAGCAACTCTCTTGTAATAGCCTTGCGGCTCTGTTTTTCATCATCTCTACTTGAGGTACATGCACACCCTCTGACATGGAGATGCATGCCACTTTTTGGGCTGCCTAGGAGAGGGAACCTTCCCTCCAAACGTCTGTCCATCGATTGGTCCAGCAGGGACAGAAAATATAATTTCAGACAAGGTTTTCTTTTGATAGCTCAGAGGAAATATTTGATAAGGACATTTGTTCAGCTCCAAATCTGAGCATTTAATGATCCTCATGGTAGAAATCTGGCAATCTGTATTCTCATTGGCTCAGGTCAATTCTCTGCTCAGTGTACTTTTCTAGGACCATCTCTCATTGGTTGACTGGAAAAAGGTAAGTACCTGACAAGAGACATGTCCCAGATATGAACACTGACATAGCCTCCACCAAAAAGGTGTTTAGGTAAGGTAATGATAGCTGGGACAAAAGTCAGACATGGGAGCATCCTCCAGACCTCGAAATCCATATTTTTAGGGATTTTTGGTACCCATTTTTGCTCTCTGGATTATTCTTTGACTCCGTTGATTTGACAGAAAATTGGCTTAAAAAAGCTTTTGAGAGATCTATGGTGTCGACCTACTTATGGGGTGAGGTCGACCTGTCTGTTGAAGAATGTCTCTTACAACTGCTACTAGAAAGCCATGAGGTCGACCTGTTGATTGAGTGAGGTCGATCTGTCTCATTAGAAGAGCATTTATAACACTTTATGGAAGGGTCCCAGGTCGACCTCCTGAGAGAGGCAGGTCGACACCACACTTTGACTTTCGTTGGAATGATGGCGCTTGAGCTGGTGAGGTCAGTGCAGCTGATGAAGAAATTCTATCGGAAGGTTGATGAGGTCGATGCATCTTAAAGGCTTCTATAGTTGTGAGGTCGATGCAACGTGGTTTGTGCATCGACTCCCTTGCTTGAGATGCTCGCAGGCTGTCACGCTGCATCGATGCGGTGAGGCTTGTGCATCGACGCTTCTGCTTGGTACTTCTAACGAGCTGGCTCGCTACATTGACGCCGAGTAGCCACTGCATTGATGCACTGAGGCTTTGGACGCCAGACAGAGCTTTGAACAAAAAGTGTCGACTCTGGGTGTCGACACTCTTCTTTTGGTTGAAGCCAGACAGAACTATGATGATTAGAGTCGACTCTTGTCCTCTGGAATTCTGAAGTCTATTTATCTTGGAAAACTTGATGCTTTGCTTTTCAAAAAAAATTTCCAGATATTCAAAGCTTCACACTAGTCATCAAAATGCTTGTTATTGACTAGAATTGATGTGGCTTGGGCTCATTCATTGGGCTTCATCTCTTGCAATTTCTAGTCTATCTGCTATGAGAGTTTCAATATGGAGATACATCATTAACAATATCAACAGTCAAGATATGAGAATGTTAATGACTCATAGTGTTAGAGATCATCAAAACCACAGGGACACAACACTAATACCCTCACCCATTACAAACTGACACCTTTAATTCGCTTGTTATTGCTCCATTCACCATACGTAGTGAAATACATAGTACAGTATGCCCAGGCCTATTAAGTATGATACTATCTTTTTGAATCTTGGTTTCAGTCATAAGTCAATCCCTCTACCAGTAGCAGTGGTTGTCATGTCCATCTTAGCCTATATTATGTCAATTTTCCTCTCTAACAAAGTCAACTTATTCTCAATCAATGATTCCATATAAATTATTTGATGCTTCAAGTCGATGGTATTATGATGCGCATCATCAACCCAAACAAAAAATCAACAACAATTGTCCTCCTATAAACATATACATAAATATGGTCTCTCAATCAAAAATTTAAGAAAGATCTCTGGGACATTTCATCGAATACGTTGTGAACTTCTTACCTTCCACCTTGAACATCGATAAAATCTTCTTCCTCTGCTTGTTTCTTGGGATGAAATGTATACCCTACTTCTTTTCCTGCAATAGCATTGTAGAACATCATAACACTGCAGTGTATTTAGTGAACGTCTAATACTAGATTGTCCGATAGTCATATCACTCATCTTCTTCGTCCTCCACTGAAATATCTTTGATAGTGATAGTGGGTTAACCTTGCCCTCAGCTTGCAACTCAAGGCCTGATGCTTGATGGTGCACATGGTCTGCTCAACCCCAGACGGTAGGCAATAGGCACGCACTGGCACTCTTTGCTGAGGGTGACAATTATGCATCCCCTCGGCACAGGGAAGAGCAACCAGGCCCTCCTCGTCGGACTTGATGAAGAACTCGTAGTTGCTCCCCAGGAGGTGCAGGTAGAAGGCGTGAGGTTGGGAGGCGTCTTCGACGGCATCGGAGCAACCGGTGTTTCTGAGGTGTGCCGCCATGGGCTTGAGGTGGGGGGGGTCACTTGAGTAGTCTTTGGCAATCGCCCTAAGGGAGGGTGTGCCGCAGTGGGTGTGAGATGGGGAGGCGTCTTCAACGGCGTCGGAGCAGCTGGGGTTTCCAAGGTGTGCCACCGTGCCATTCGGTCGCCTGTAGTTCCCGTTCGTAGGGTTGTGAATGATGTCGGGAGGTTGAAGAAGAGCCTTCCAGTTATAAATCAGTGGTAGAACCACGGGGTATTTTAGGTATTACAAATAAGGTTGGGTGCCCCTCAATTTGGCCTTAGCCCTTGTATTATTTGTTTATTTCTATCAATAAAAGCCACCTTTGTGGTGTGTTATAGTGGAGCGAACTACTCACCTCTTCCCTGAAGGGGTGAGTGCTCTCCTACTACCCCACACGGGTCTATTTGTTTTTTTAAAAAATAACTTAACAATTTTCGTGACATATCTTTAACGGGAGAGAACCGTGGGGCATAACCGCAATCATGAAAGATATTTGGAGGATATTGTTGACAATATGCTTATATGAAGGTTATATTTGGCATAACCAATATTTATGAGGGTATTTATGTAAAAAACCCGAAGGAAACCCACTCGATCTCACTCTGATCGGCATGAAAATGTGAGGAATTAACGTACAAAGGTCAAGGATCGGTCCCCCTACCTTTTTCGAAGAATGGACGTTGATCCACACTTAAAACGCCTCGTTTCACAGCCGGTTCTTCAAAAAAAAGCGAAAGCCACCCCTCCACGGCACCATCTCTCGCTCCGAGCTCCAATCCTCACCGCTCGTCGCCCGCGCTACCCTCCACCTCGCCGCAAGTCCTCCCTGTCTGCTGCCGGAGAAGAAGAGGGAGAGAGGGAAAGATGTGAGAGTGAGAGGGAGAGAATGTAGCAACCTGGTTTCTTATAAAGGCTAATTTAAATATTTGTAAAAGCTAATTAAAATAGCTAAAAAGGAAATCAAAGAAATTATAATAAGTTTTAATCAAATGGGCCAATAATTTAGGCTTAATGTGCTAAAAGGTTTAATTAATCCCAAAAATTTGGAATTTCAAGAAACCCCATGTTTTAATTGGGCTAAGTTGGTTTAAAACTAACCCTAATGGGTTAATGACCCCAATCAAACCCTAATATGTTGTACCCCTGTGGTTTTGATGATGCCAAACACTTTGACTCATCTGTGTGTGATGTCATATGTGTTTATTCTGCATTGATCCATTGTGGTTTTGATTATGTCAAACGTTAAGTCATCTCGAGTCTGCATGAGAATTGATGTTATATGTGTATTGTGTCAATGTTGCATTTGCCTTAATGTTGCAATGTGCAAGATGTTTGCATATTGGTTTGGATGGGCATAATGCCTGCAATGTGCATATGTGTTGAATAATCGGCATCAGTCTTTGCTAGATAGGTTGATGCACATGCTGCAACATGCTACATAAGGTTGATGCACATTGTCATCAGGTCGATGCACATACACTAACGTAGCTAAGCAAGGTCGATGCATACTCATGCCACTACATTATAAGGTCGATGCATTTCTCATTGCATTGAACAAAGGTCGGTGCATATATGTATTCTAGTCTAGAAGGTCGATGTAGGTCTAGAAGTCACGTTTATGCCACTACATTATAAGGTCGATGCATTTCTCATTGCATTGAACTAAGGTCGGTGCATATATGTATTCCAGTCTAGAAGGTCGATGCAGGTCTAGAAGTCATGTTACATCAGGTCGATGCATGTACACTCACGTAGCTAAGCAGGTCGATGCACATACAAATTTTCTGTCAACGAGGTCGATGCACTTCAGTGCTTTAAGGCCAACAAGTTGGTACACTAAAGAGGCAGGTCGAGGCAGAAGAACAAAGCTCCAACCAACAAGGTCTTAGCACTCAAGAGACAGGTCGATGCAGAATATACAGTTTTTTGCTATCAGGTCAGTGCATATACATTCCCTTTGTAAGGTTAGGTCGGTGCACATAGATTCATTGTGTCAGGCAAGGTCGATGCACCTCAGCTATTTCAAAAGAAATGTTAGTGCAACTATTTCAAATCTGCTACAAGGTCGATGCATCTCAGTTATGATCAGGGCAAGAGTCGGTGCAGCTATTTCAAGACTACTATAGGGTGGAAGCAGCTGAAGATGCTATACCTATAAGGTCGATGCATCTCAACACTTCTCGACAACACATGGTCAATGCAACAACTTCAAATCTGCTTGTAAAGTCGATGCATGAACACAAACCCAAGCCCTCAGGTCAAAGCATATCTACACTTCAAGCCATAAGGTCGATGCAATGAGGGTGGTTCGACCAGCTGAGAGTCTACAAGCTCAAGTCTCCATGACCATTGCCTTAACGCATCAGGTACTACATAGCTAATGTCTCGATGCAGCAAGCCAGAAAGCTAAGCACTCAAGCTACAGATTGATGCAGTAGAGCTTTATGTATCTAGAAAAATTAAAATAAGAAAAGTCAAAATTAGAGAAGAAGAAGAACCATCTGAGATTTCTATGTATGAAAAATTGCAGAAAAGAAGAGAGGTTGAGAATATCTCAATGCAGCAAAGGTTGACAAATGATGAACACAAGGTAGACAGCTGCAGCAACAAAAGAGGATCGAAGTAGCACTATCTTAAGCCAGAAGGTCACCTTAACTTAAATTCAGATCTAATAAAAGAGTTCAACCCTGTAAACAGCATAAGTTACATGTGATCCCAGGAATGGTGGGAAAGGTGGCACGTGGACCCAAGAAGCTTGTAATTGGGCACGTGATCCAAGGCTCGATGATTAAGAGAAACAATCTCCTCTTGCCACATGAATCAATTGAAAGGCTGGATCAAATTACTTTTTCCAAAAAGGTTTTTCCAGTGCCCCTGTTCTATATAAAGGGGGTTGTGACTAAAGGGAGCTGTTACCGAAGGCTGCCAAGAGAGGAGTTCTGCGAAGAGAAGAATTGAATTAGTGTTGCCTAGGAAAGAAGTATAGCTATTTGAGAAAAGCGAGAGACGTTCAAAGAGAGAAAGAGATCATAGCAGAGGAAGAAGAAGGGAAAGGGTAGACAGAGAGAAGAAAAAGAGAGCTGCAGAGTGTGAGGAGATCTGAGAGAGTATGATTGTAAGAAGAAAAGGAAAAAGAGAGTGTGTGAGAGAAGAGTGATTAAGAAGCAATCAGGGCCTCTCGAAGATCAGATCAAATCGGTGTTGGCCTCTGGATCAGATCCAACCCAAGCTACTCCTACGAGAGCTATATCTTTCAGCTTTCATTTTCATTCTTTATTTCTCCATTTCTGGTTTTATCAAGTTGTGTGTCAGCATTGTAGAGGATTGGTTCTTCTAGACAGCAAGCTATGACGCTCAGCTGTAGCAAGCTGTGATGCTCAGCGGAAGCAAGCTATGCGGCTCAACGGAAGCAAGCTGTGTTACTCAGCGGTGTAAGCAAGCTGTGTTACTCAGCGGTGTAAGCAAGCTGTGTTACTCAGCGGTGTAAGCAAGATGTGATGCTCAGCGGTTCAAGCTGTGAGTCAGCAGAAGCCTCACTCAGGTTTGAGTGGGGGATGGACGTAGGTTTGTGGTAGCAGACCGAACCATCTAAAAATTCCCTGTGCACC
This sequence comes from Amorphophallus konjac, assembly GCA_022559845.1. Classification (NCBI taxonomy): domain Eukaryota; kingdom Viridiplantae; phylum Streptophyta; class Magnoliopsida; order Alismatales; family Araceae; genus Amorphophallus; species Amorphophallus konjac. The sequence continues at coordinate 284,048,950 of CM040122.1, forward strand.
GTGGTTTGCGAGTGTGTGCAATTCCAAATCTTCTACCTCCTTCACAGGATAGATTGGTTGTGTGGTGAAGCACGATGTGCTCTTGATTGTATGTGTTTAATCTACTCCTACTGCTAAGGTGTTTCTAATTATTGAGTACTTAAGATAGAGTTAGTGGATTACATAGATGTAGACTTTAATACTGGTCTTCATCTTGTTACACTTAGATTAAGCATAGTGTTTGGTGCTGGCTAAGTGTTTGAGGGTGAGCTGCATTAGAACATCTATTTAGATTGAGCCATCTGGCTTTATTTCCGAATGAATCCTTCAGAGAGTGTTTTAATCGAAGTAATTTTTAAAGGGGATTTATTCACCCTCCCCCCCTTTGAATCTCTGTATTGCACCTAAATATTCTAACAATTGGTATCAGAGCAGGTCTCTGATTCATCAGATCCAACGATCTGCAGATGATCCTGCTACTCTTTAGTGGAACTTCTGGCTGTGGTTTATCGCTCTTAATCTATTGCCTTAAATTGGTTTTAATCAATGGCTCAACTTCCTGTATTTGATGGTACTAAGTTCAATACTTGGTTAGGCGGCCTATGTGTTTACATGAACTCCATTGATGTTAATCTATGGAGTCTTGTGTCTGATGGCCCATATCAACTATCTCATGATGAGACCGAGTGGTCTAATGAGGACAGATTAAAGAACTACGATAATATCACAGTTCTTAACATCTTAATGGCTGCAGTTGATATTGGCATATATCCTTCTATCCGCAGATGCATGTCTGGAAAGGAAATCTTGGATAAAGTGATTGCCATCCATGGGAAGCAAGAGGAACAATGCTTGATGGCCAACCGAAGTGATCACAACAGTGATCAAATGAATGAAACATCATCTCAGGTAAGCTCCGGGTCTGAAGAACTTTCTTTTGATGAATTGATGAAAATGTATGAAGAGCTTTATGATAGACATAGGAAAATGAAATCTGAAAATAAAAAATTGAAAATGAAATTTGATCAGAATACTTCAAATTCTTCTTGTGAAAATTGTCTGAAACTAAAACAATCTTATGATCTCTGTTTGTCTGATGTTCAAATACATAAGGAACAGACTTGTTTGCTGAAAAATGAAAATCAAGAATTGGTAAATAAAATTTCTGAACTAGAAGAAAAATTGAGCTTAATTAATGATGATCAAATCTTAATAAATGATCTAGTTCAGAATGAAAAATTTATGGAAGACATGGTGAAATTGAAGGAACTCAACACTGTCATGTCCGACAGATTGCTCAATCTTGAGAAAGAAAAATATGTTGTTTCTTCCATGGAAAAAGAAATTGAAAACGCCAAAAAAAATAAATTGTTGAAAGAAAGATTGATTGTAGGTGAAAAGGAAAAGGCTAATTCTAAAATACTCATAGCTTTCTTGAAAAACAAACTAAAAGAATTTGAAATCTTCTCATCTAACTCTGTCAAAGATAAAGGAAAAATGAAAAGTGCCATGGAAGATGAGGCTGGTAATCCAAGAAAGGGGATACGTTGCAATTCTAGAATTAAAGAAGCTATTAGGAACCAACTATATTCCACCTTTGTGCAAAGTTCAGAAGGTCCTAGTACTTCTAATGGTTATCCAAAACAATTTGCACCTAAGAAACGTCAAAAAGAAAATAAAAAACTAGAAAATCAAGAACAATCTGTAGCACCCACAGAAAAGGAAATTCAATAACATGCATTCTAAGAACCCTCATGTGCAAAAACACCATGCTTCAAAGAAATCTAATGTTTCATGTTTCTACTGTGGTAAGTTTAGTCACTTTATGCATGACTGTTTTTTAATGAAAAAAGATGAATTGAATGTTGGTAGAGTGCATGCTAGGAATTCTCATGTTATGAAATTTTCTAATGCCCATAAAAAGAACATTAAATATTTTCACTGTGGCAAAGCTGGACACACTAATGCTCAATGTTGGCATGCTCAGGGAAAGAAATTTAATTATGAATTTATTAAATTCCCTATAAATAGAAATGATTTTGGTAAGATTAAATCTGTATTTAAAAGAAAAACTCTTGCATGGTTTGAATGTGGAAAGCTATGTCACAAAGCCGTCGATTGTTTGCTTGCTGATAATAAAAGACAAAAAGTTCATGTGAATAACAGAAACATTCATGTTCATGCATATAATTCTCATGCAAATGCTCATATGCATAAGAAGATCACAAAACTTTACACTTCATGTCAGTATTGTGGTAAACATGGACACACTACTGCACATTGTTGGTATGTAAAAGAAAAGAAAATGGTTCATGATAACAATTCTGGTTATTCACAGAATTTTAGAAAACATTCTTATCAGAAACTTGTGAAAAATCTAGGATATTGTTATTACTGTGGGAAATCTGGACATTCTATCAATAATTACTTTGTAATGAAGTTTGATGATTCTTATGCTCAGAAAATGTGGAGAGCACCATTCAGAGGTGCCATTGACACTTCAGGACCCAAGAAATCTTGGGTACCTAGAAACACAAAATAAGATCAGTGTTTTGCAGGAGTGCCTTGGGGCTGAGAAATAAATGGGGTAATAAACCAAGGCACTTGAGTATGGTGAAACCCCATTTCTGCACATTTACAGGTTTGGTTATTTGAGTTTTCTATAATCTCCTTTAGTTAGTTGTACATCAGGCTTAATCTGTTAGTTAAAATTCTCATGCATAGATATCACACTTGCATTTGACAGTTACATTGCTGTGTCTCATGAATATATTCGAATGAGAATGAATTGAATGTCATATTCTGAAAATCTGAACTGCATGTGTTTGATTCTTGCATATGTCAACTATATTTGTTTGACATTTGTATATATCTGAAATGCACATCTTTCACAGTCACTGAAAATCTGTTGCATACATCTTTCATCTGCATACATGTATGTTTGATAAACTGTCAACAAAAATTGAGATGCATATAAACTGTCTTGTATGACCTCTATGGTATATAAATGGTGAGTTAGTAAAGGGCAGATGCAATTTGTCTGGAAGTTCTTACTATGTGTGAGGTGGTCTTTAGACCAAGTCCTCTGCCTGGTACCATAGGTCAATTTGCACATAGAGCAGTCTAATTGTTCATGAACATAACTCTTTAAACTCCCTGCACAAGTTTTCATTGCATATGTTGCACTTAGAATTCAATCATACAGTGTAATAAAGTCAGAGGAAGTTAGTCAAAGTAACTCTTGTGTTACATGCATATTTATTTAGATTAAGTCCCCATCATAGTCTTCATGTCACATATAATGGTTCAATGCATGTAGTTAGGAGGAGTCAATGCATATGCATACATGTGTTAATTGCATATCCTTCATATGTCAACAAGACTGTTTAACATAAATGCACATACATAAGGGGAGTTCCTACATTTTACAGTTTACTCATGTGCATTTGTTATCATGGATATACTTATTTAAGAATTGATTGCATATCATCCATATTGAAAATATCAAAAAGATTGATTGAGTGCATTCAGTCAGGGGGGGCATTTGTCATGTATTGGATTGGGTGGCTGAATATCTATTTATCAGTCTGAAATTCCATCACTGCCTAGTTCGGTCGACCAAAGTTGCTCATCTTGGTCAACTAAAATCTTCACTTACTAGCCATCGCCTTGCTCATCCTCCCACCTCTGCTTTCCCAGTATTCTACACTGTCAGCTGGTATCACCTACCTCCATCTGCTCTATATCCACTTGTGCTCAACACTCTCATGATTATTGAAATAAACTTTGTGTTACTCCTAAAGTTGCTGAGGGGAGTCTGTTGTCTTAAATCCATTTTAACCTGAGAATTAAGAAGATTTCAATCTGTGTACCTTGATCATAAATATAGAAACTTTGTCAATAAGGAATCTTCTATTATACAGGATTATGAATGTCTAAAAGAATCAAATTGGTTTAAGCTTAATGTATTCATTGTGTTTGGATATGAATATCTTGAAAATATCTGAATCTCTTTTTAATAAACCTCAATGCTTCATGTTATATCATGTAAAATCTTCTGAATTCTGAAAATCTAGAAATCATGACTTTCTTTGGTTGAGATACATGTAGCAAGTATTGTCTTTAAACATCTGATTTCTCTGAAATGTCTAAGGGTCAAATTATTCAGAGCAATGACTTGGTTATTGAGAAACTATCTCCAAAGGACTATGTCATGAAGTACCACAGTTATCTCTGATGAAAAATCTTTGAAAGTTCATGGCAGAGCAACGACTAGGTTGCACCGAGAAATTGGGTTCTTCATCTGAGAAATGGAGTTAACCTATGTCATGAAATGTCCTAGTTATCTTTGTTCAATATGAGGCATGATTGTCTGTCACACCAAGTGCTTAGGGATATTGTCGTCTAAACAACGTATATCCTCTAGTTACAAGGTGTGTACTGAACTAGATTGCTCCTAAAATTCTTAGCATGAAAATTGTTGTTAAACAAATGAAATATCTAAAAAATGTTGCAAAAGATAAATTGCTACAAACCTAGACATAATCAAATGGTTTCATGATTGTTTAACCTCAATACTACTTCGTATAATTCCTAAAGGGGTCATTGAACTTTGAGTAAGTAAGATGAAGGAAGGTTAAACAAGACTGTCATATGAGGGATTGGTTTAGTCATATTAAGATTTGATTTCAGATATAAGTATAGAACTTTATTGACAAACTGTGTATACATCATATTTAAACCATGATGTTCAATAAAGATTCATAAGCCCTTATAATGGAAGATTCTGAAACATTTTATTCTTAGTTTTATGAAATTGGTATCTTATTGAAAACCTTCTTCACTACAATTCAATTCAATATCAGTTTCTGCTAATTCAACATCAATTTCTACTCACTACTCTTGATATCATGACCTGAATTCATCTATGATTGTTCTTGTGACTTTGCTGATGCCATCATTGAACTTGTGTGTGTTTAACTCTCTATGTCTGATGAATTAATTCCATTCCAATCCTTCTATACTATCAAAGGGGGAGATTATGTCACGCCCTGAGCCTTTATGATAGCGGAAGACTCACTCGAGAAACGTGAACAGCTGGCATGGTAAGCCTCTTGCAAGCAAGAATGATCAGAGCGCAAGACAATCACACACATAAATACAATTGCACATTATTTTAATCAAACTCTAACTTATTTCATTGATAATCAATATTCAAATACAATTACTTTCAACTTCTTTCAACCTATCAGACTTTTTTTTAGATTTTTTTTTTAGGGGAGGGGAAAGCGGGGACAAGCACCTCCCGGTGAGAGGCACGGCTTGAACCCGTGCCCTCCTGCCACCTGCGTAGGAGGGGGGAGGGGGGTGTCCACCCCGCCACTGGTGGGGGGACTCAACCTATCAGACTCAAGAAATAGGAAAATTACATAGACTCAATCTAAACAATATAGACTTTCCTAAGTCTTCACTCTCATCTTGACAACACTTTCTTTTTTTTGTATAAAGCCAATCATCTAGGAAGAGAATAGGGAGAGTGCACCCCCATCCAAAGGATGGGAATGTTCTCACTCCACCAATCACCTACTAGATGCTCATTTTATTGCTATCAAAATGTGGTTACATCATCAATAGAGGATAGAACCTCTTGTATGTGAAATGAAGAAACTCCTATACAAGCTTAATGCGGATGTTTGGCAAACCCCAAGCATCAGCTAAAACATACCCCTTGGCCAGCAATGGCAACTCCCGAATACAAGAAAATACATAGCTACTACCCTTAGCAACTGCATAATTAGCTAATGCATCTGCCACTTGGTTAGCCTCTCTATAGGAATGAACAATAGGGCAGTTAAATGTTGGAAACAATTGAAGAAGATCCTGCCACCACGGAAGAAGAGTCCACGGGGGGTCTCTTTTAGAAGCCAGCATATCAATTAAAGCCATTGAATCAGTATATATCACAGCCAAAGAGATGCCATGAACTTTTGCCAGCCTTAAACCATCCAACAAAGCACGACCTTCTGTAGCCATATTTATTCCAGAGCCATAGAAGAAAGCAAAACCCATGAAGAGCTTCCCATTTTTGTCTCTGAAACAGCCACCCCCTCCTGCTAAACCTGGGTTCCCCTTACTTGCACCATCCACATTTAAAGCCAAACCTTCAGCAGGAGCAACCCATCGAACACTTAGGACATTTGGGTAGGAATAGTTGATAGCAATGCCAAATTCCTGCATGATTCCCAGATAACCTGTGTTGACCCCTTGCTTAAATTTTATCTTGCTGACAGCATATGCAACCTCTGCAATTATATGATCTGCAGTGTTGAGAAAACTAAGATATTTTCCTTCATATCTTACTCTGCATCTGTATTTCCAGGTCTCCCAGATTATCAGGATGATAAGCAATAGAGATATAAATGCTTTTGGTTTATGAAGAGCAGCCTTATTTATAGCAGACTTCAGCCTACTTGTTATATTGCTAAGTTCCAGACAGCTAGCATTGATCAGGGATCCAAATCTACTCCAAAGAAAAGTAGCTATGTCACTATTAACAAATAGGTGGTCCATATCTTCAGAATTCTGGACAGAAGAGCAGCAGTTGCAGCAGGAGGCCAGACTTATACCACTCTTCTGAATTAATGTATCAACAGGAACAGCTTGGCACAAAACTTTCCAAAAAAATATAGAAGCTCGGGGAGAGAGGAAATTCTGCCAAAGATTTCTAAACTTTGCATCCAGCCGAGGAGTTTGATTTCTGCATATGCTGAACGCAGTTTTAAAAGTAAATTTACCTGTGCTTGAAAGTGTCCAAACAGGGATGTCTTCCCCTCTATGTAAAACCATCGCTTGAAGTTGGTCTTTCAGTTGCTGGTCTTCAACTTTATCCCAAACTGGGTGTAGGCGATTGGCTAGAGCCTCTTGAACAGAGCAATTTAAGGAATCTGAGTTAGTCTGCAGAGAAAAAAGATTGGCCAGGGATGTGTCTTTGCACCAGCAATCCTTGAGAAAATTTATGTTGGCCCCGTCCTGGATAATCATTCTAGAGCCTGCCATGTAGATGGTTTTAGCCTTCTCAAAGTCTTGTTTCTTAATCCCTGCTAAGAAAGGAACTTTACATTCTGAAATATGCCGACCATTTAGGTATTTGCTTCTAACAAACATAGCCCAAGGGGAATTACTGTTTATAGCCTGCCAAATCAATTTCACATAAAAACATTACTAAATTTCCTTCAAGTTTCTGATTCCAAGACCTCCTTCTTCTATCGGACAGCAGATTCTTTCCCATGAAACCCAATGCTTCCTGTAGGAATTTTCATAGCCCTGCCAGAAAAAATTAGAGCAGATACTTCCAATCTGTTTTAGAATAGTGTATGGGATTGATGCTGCATTTGCTGTGTATACTGGAATAGCAGATAAAACTGTCTTAATTAGAAGCAGTCTGCCTGCCTGTGATAACATCTTGCTTTGCCAACCAGCCAATCTGATATTAATTTTATCAATGAGATACTTGAAGTGAGAAGTCTTCACACGACCCTTAAAGAGAGGAATGCCAAGGTAAGTGACGCTGCCATTCCTTAAGCAGTATCCTGTCAATGCATTAATGCTCACAAAAGCTATTTCCTAACTGTCAATGCATTAATCCTGTGACAACACTTTCATTCGATCTCGGACCCGCTACTTGTATAACCCGAATCCGAATTCGAATCACATTCATTTCCTAAAAAGAATGGAAATAGGTAATGAGCACACTTGCCCAGTAGGTATCTTCGCATCAACATGAAGGCATCATTAAAGTAATTAACATTTTAACTCTAAAGAAATAAGGTAAAATCATGCGAATGCGATCACTCATGCGAATACCCAAAGTAACAAAGATGATCATTTAAGATACAATGAGAGCAAGTATGAACTAGTAAGAGTGTAACAAAAACATGCTATTGGCCTTTCATGAACAAGAATGTAACGAGAATGTACTAGCAATGTCACATAATCATCACTCTAGTATCTTTTGCTTATGAGCAAGTACTTCGTGAATTTCTGTGGAATATCAAGTCATGTATAAGAAAGTCATGTCATGCCGTGGATCTTCACTTATTTATAGAGAAAGTACTCCCAGTGCAATGCGACGCCAGTAGCATCATACCCCATGGTTTATAATAGTATGTTTCTGACAATCAGCCGAGGGGACTAGCATAGAGCCCTTGAATACAATCAGTGCTCGATCGCATCTTCAAGTATAAATCAAGCTACTTCCACGCATGTAACAATAAAGTATGGACAAGAATGTATAATTCAATAAGTCCATGATAGTAATAATTCAATGAATGAATGCTTCAATTTAAGAACATGAGAGACCAAGAATGATTTAAACAAGGTTATGCTTATGGAGATAAATCGACATCATAATGGTACATTTCTTTAACTTTAATTTCATTATATTAAGCCTCTTTGGATAATATGGCAAGTTCTAGATCATCAATAATCCATCTAGAAACTTTGGAATATCAACCCTTGGGTCAAACCTTGGGTTAAGCACTCAAACAATGTAACGGTCAAGGACTGGGCCGTTACATGATGTGACGCTCCAGTATTCAGCCGTTACATTAGTCTGATTCCAAAAATAATAAAATAGACTTAGTGAAATGTGACGGTCTTATATTGGGCCGTTAGATGCTCCTGACGGTCCAGTATAGATCCGTTACATTGCTAGAACCAGAAACATCGATAGTGTAATCTACTAAATGGGTTTTAATGGTACAACCAACTCGGCGTCCTAGTGGGAATCCCAGGCTCGCAGAGAATTACGGAGACCTTCCTAGTCCATTGGAATGAATATCTAATAGAGAGGTCCTCATGTCCAAGAATAATGTTCCTATAGTGCAAAGTGTTAACTAATGGATAACATATCGGAATATGTGCCATGTACTTAAAGAAATGACTCTATAGATAGAGAGAGAATGTGTAGCAACGCGAAACCAAGATAAACAACATCAATACATCATTGAAAATCATGATTTTGATACAAAACTATAAAATTTTGGCACATGAAATTAACATAACTTAAAATAACTTAAGACACCTTAATTATGCAATTTTGATTATGAATCGATAACTAAACTTAAAGTCATGATAACAGGTCCAAACTTAGCTATCTAAGCTTTATTTATAGGTAAACTTTAACTGGTTATCATTCTGCCTCGGGCTAACAGAACACAGTGTCTGACCGTCTAGGATAGGCGCATTACAGTCTTGTGACGGTTTATCGAGGGGCCGTTACAGTAGTGTAACGCTCCTGTTATGGTGTGCCAGAGACAACAGATCAATTCAAATGCAACAGAGGGTGTGACGGCTTATCGTATGGCCGTTAGATCATTGTGACGGTCTTACCTTGATGCGTCAGATTGTCTGCTGGTAGTAAAATAAAGTAAAGGTTTATGAAAACATAACATGCCTGGAAATCAAAATACTACAACTATTCCAGACATGATAAACGAAGTATAGGCCAACTATATGCATGGGTTTTAGTGGATAGACAAGATAATATCTTTTATTTTCCATTTAGGGCTAAGAAATGCATGAATGTATAGAACTATTAAAACATGAAATTTATGATCTATCATGCATGAAATCAATCAAAACCAGAGGGCTTTTATCCCTAACAAGATATTTTTGCCAATCATGAGATGACCTACCTCTTAAATGAGCTTTAATCTTCCAATTTGGGACTGCAAGACACGCCTTAGTTCTTCCCTTCCTGAGATTTTTCAGCAACTTCACGTCGCTCTATCTCTCCAATCTCTTGACCTAAGGATGTGAAATTTTGAGGGTAAAAAGCTGAAACTAAGGTGAACAAAAAGTTCTAAAGGACTGAACTCTAATTACCTCGTTTAGATGTCTGATCTCTTGATCTTTAGGGGTCTTTTGCTCTGAATTCTAGGCTGCTATGACTGAATCAACGACTTTGGAAGCTTCTATCTCCTTGGTTGGTTGATCTCCTAGCACGAAATTTAGAGAACTATTAGTCTAAAGTATACTAAACAAAATCTTCTAAAGAACATATCTGAATTATGACTCCTTACCTTGATTCTTCACGAGCCAAAAGTAAGGGTCGCTCAGTTCAGAACTAGGTCCTATTTATAGGGTTTGGGTTAGGATTTGAAGATTAGATCGATTCTAGAGTCCTTAATTTGCCAGAACCTGATCCCTAAGAGTCCTTAGTAATGTTATAAGCTCTCCCAAGTTGTTCTCCTGCAGATAGGATCCCAAAGTTCTAATCTTTTTACTCGTTCTTCCATTCACGGAACTGACAGGATGTAACGCATCAAGACTGGTGCGTTACATGACTGTGGCGGTCGCACGATAGACCGCTACATCTAACGTGCACAGAGTTCAACATAAATCAAACTCTTTTGTTTATTATCCATATTAGTATCCATGAAAATGGTATTTTATCCTTAAAATTCGTAAATAGGCTAAATAACCTTCTAGAATATGGGCCAAACTTAATGGGCTTGGTCCTTTAATCTATTGGGTTTCAATTATCAAAGCTAGATTAATTACTTATCATAAATTGGGCCTTATAATGATTTATTTAATCCAATAATCCTTTTATCAATCTATTTAGCCCTTATAAATTCCAGAAAATTCTATAAATAACTTAGAAATTATTACATAAATTCTGGGGCACTACAGATTACTTCATCAGCAACCTATGAGTCAGCATGATCTACTTAAACTTGATTGTCATACCTGATATTCACTGTCTTACCCCTATCCTAACTTGACTTCTCCTCTGTCGAATTTGTCATAGGCGGAGATCATCTCTCTTTTTTAGAAGGCGTAGGGTTATATGATTTGCTTTATCTGGGAGTTTTGGTTCATTTGGAAAGGGGGAGAATAGTTTTTATCTCAATCATATCAATGCATGCTTTGCATTTATCTCCACTGATTTTATCAAACTATTACTTGCTTTTCGATGAAGTCAAAGGGGAAGAGTAGTTTGAGATATGAGTCAGCATGTCGGTCAGCATGTCGTTTTATGACTCATATTGTTGCCATCATCAAAAAGGGGAGATTATTGTACCCCTATGGTTTTGATGATGCCAAACACAATGACTCATCTGTGTGTGATGTCATATCTGTTTATGCTGCATTGATCCACTGTGGTTTTGATGATGTCAAACGTTAAGTCATCTCGAGTCTGCATGAGAATTGATGTTATATGTGTATTGTTTTAATGTTGCAATGTGCAAGATGTTTGCATATTGGTTTTGATGGGCATAATGTCTGCAATGTGTTTATGTGTTGAATGATCGGCATCAGTCTTTGCTAGATAGGTTGATGCACATGCTGCAACATACTACATAAGGTCGATGCACATTGTCATCAGGTCGATGCACAGACACTCACGTAGCTAAGCAAGGTCAATGCATACTCATGCAGCTGCATTATAAAGTTGATGCATTTCTCATTGCATTGAACTAAGGTCGGTGCATATATGTATTCCAGTCTTGTAGGTCGATGCAGGTCTAGAAGTCATGTTTATGCCATTGCATTATAAGGCCGATGCATTTCTCATTGCATTGAACTAAGGCTGGTGCATATATGTATACCAGTCTAGAAGGTCGATGCAGGTCTAGAAGTCATGTTACATCAGGTCGATGCATGTACGCTCATGTAGCTAAGCAGGTCGATGCCCATACAAATTTTCTATCTACGAGGTCGATGCACTTCAGCGCTTTAAGGCCAACAAGTCGGTACACTAAAGAGGCAGGTCGAGGCAGAAGAACAAAGCGCCAACCAACAAGGTCTTAGCACTCAAGAGACAGGCCGATGCAGAATAGATAGTTTTCTGCTATCAGGTTGGTGCATATACATTCCCTTTATCAAGATAGGTCGGTGCACATAGATTCATTATGTCAGGCAAGGTCGATGCACCTCAGCTATTTTAGAAGAAATGTTAGTGCAACTATTTCAAATCTGCTACAAGGTCGAAGCATCTCAGTTATGATCAGAGCAAGGGTCGGTGCAGCTATTTCAAGACTACTATAAGGTCGAAGCAGCTAAAGATGCTATGCTTATAAGGTCGATGCATCTCAACACTTCTAGACAATACAAGGTCGATGCAGCAACTTCAACACTGCTTGTAAAGTCGATGCATGAACACCAGCCCAAGCCCTCAGGTCAAAGCATATCTACACTTCAAGCCATAAGGTCGATGCAATGAGGGTGGTTCGACCAGTTGAGAGTCTACAAGCTCAAGTCTCCATGGCCATTGCCTTAACGCATCAGGTACTACATAGCTGATGCCTCGATGCAGCAAGCTAGAAAGCTAGGCACTCAAGCTACAGATTAATGTAGCAAAGCTTTATGTATCCAGAAAAATTAAAATCAGAAAAGTCAAAATTAGAGAAGAAGAAGAACCATCTAAGATTTCTATGTATGAGAAATTGCAGAAAAGAAGAGAGGCTGAGAATATCTCAATGCAGCTAAGGTTGACAAATGATGAACACAAGGTAGACAGCGACAACATCAAAAGAGGATCGAAGCAGCACTGTCTTAAGCCAGAAGGTCACCTTAACTTAAGTTCAAATCTAATAAAGGAGTTCAACCCTGTAAATATCATAAGTTACACGTGATCCCAAGAATGGCGAGAAAGGTGGCACGTGGACCAAGGAAGCTTATGATTGGGCACGTGATCCAAGGCCTGATGATTAAGAGAAACAATCTCCTCTTGCCACGTGGATCAATTGAAAGGCTGGATCAAATTACTTTTTCCAAAATGGTTTTTTCGGTGCCCCTATTCTATATAAAGGGGGCTGTGACTGAAGGGAGCTGTTACCAAAGGCTGCCAAGAGAGGAGTGCTGCGAAGAGAAGAATTGAATTAGTGTTGCCTAGGAAAGAAGTATAGCTATCTGAGAAAATAGAGAGAAGTTCAGATGGAGAAAGAGATCATAGCAGAGGAAGAAGAAGGGAAAGGGTAGATAGTGAGAAGAAAAAGAGAGCCGCAGAGTGTGAGCAGATCTAAGAGAGTATGATTGTGGGAAGAAAAAGAAAAATAGTGTGTGAGAGAAGAGTGAGTAAGAAGCAGTCAGAGTGTCTCGAAGATCATATCAAATCGGTGTTGGACTCTGGATCAGATCCATGCCAAGTTGCTCTTGCGAGAGCTATATCTTTCAGTTTTCATTTTCGTTCTTTATTCTCCCAATTTCTGGTTTTATGAAGCTGTGTGTCAGCGTTGCATAGGATTGGTTCCTCTGGAGAGAAAGCTGTGACGCTCAACTGTAGCAAACTGTGATGCTCAGCGGAAGCAAGCTGTGTTGCTCAGCGGTGTAAGCAAGCTGTAATGCTCAGCGGTTCAACCTGTGAGTTAGCAGAAGCCTCACTCAGGTTTGAGTAGGGGATGGACGTAGGTCTGTGGTAACAAACCGAACCATCTAAAAATTCCCTGTGCACCTTAGTTTGCGAGTGTGTGCAATTCCATATCTTCTACCTCCTTCACAGGACAAATTGGTTGTGTGGTGAAGCACGATGTGCTCTTGATTATATGTGTTTAATCTGCTCCTATTGCTAAGGTGTTTCTGATTATTGGGTACTTAAGATAGAGTCAGTGGATTACATAGCTATAGACTTTAATACTTGTCTTCATCTTCTTACACTTAGATTTAGCATAGTGTTTGGTGCTGGCTAAGTGTTCGAGGGTGAGTTGCATTAGAACATCTATTTAGATTGAGCCATCTGGCTTTATTTCTGCACGAATCCTTCAGAGAGACATTTAATCGAAGCAATTTTTAAAGGGGATTCATTCACCCCCCCTCTGAATCTTTGTATTGCGCCCAATTATTCCAACATAATCCACTAAGAGGAGGTCTAATCTAACCTAAAACCTAACCCTAATTCGATCTAGATGGGGTAGGGTGGCCCTAAATATAGATAGAGATATAGAATTTTGAAGTTCTTCCCTATCTAGGCTACCTTGACCTAATTAGGACTCTTAGATGCTTGCAATTCTATAAATAGGATCCCATAGCCTCCCTAGTCGAACCTAGTTCATGGGAGAAGACTCCTAGGCATGAGAGGATTGATCTAGGAGAAGGAAACGAGGGTTTCTTAAGGGCGATCGTCGGTTTTCGTTCTTCTTCCTCTTCTTCCTAATCCGGCTCAAGGTAAGTGATCTCTCAGGATAAACCCTAAATTAATGAGTGAAACATATTCATCTGCATGTCCTCTTTCTTTCTACATCCTTTTGCCTAATTTATATGGGTTTTATTTCATGAATTTCATGAGTTAAAGACTATATATCACCGCTTTATGGTTTTCTCACCGAAACGATTCTCAGTTCGTAGTCGCGGCCCTACGATAAATCGTGACCTCAAAATTTTATTTTAAATATCATATTCTATTTATAGGTTCTTAAATATAAAATTGTTAAAAAATTGCATGAACGTAGCTATCTGTCAGATAGCGATCTTAGTTAATATTTTATTTAACTAGGATTTTTCTCTCGGTGACAATATATATAAAATATTTATTTTCTCTGAAAGCGGCCTTCCTGATGACCATGTCCTGGTCGTAGCCCATCTCATGACCGCGTTCAGGATTGGGTTTCCAGGAATCCTAGTGCTGTCCTGTGGACGTCAAAAAAAGAAGAGAGAAGAAAAAGAACGATCATACGACGTGCACGTCTCGGCACCCAAGAGCATCCGGAGACAGAAAGGCCAAATAGACCCCATACCTCCTCCATGCAGAACGAATATATACCAGGTGCTCCGCCACCCAACAAAGAAGCCCCTCAGGCAGTAGAGACAGCCCCGGCTCCCTAGTCGACATTGTCGAAGGCCGAATCAAAAGAATCTCAGAAACTCGGATACGGGTTTGGCTTATGCTGGAAATCACTCAAAGTCCCGAATCGGGATTCGAAAACTTTGAACTAAACACCTCAGAGCAGGAGCATTACAGCTGAAGTTCTTCAAGAGTACACCAGCGTGGCCTGCATTTAAATTTGCGCGCCCTTGCTTGGGCCTTAAACCAGCGCCCCCCCATTGACCACCAAAACCGACGCGCCCTTCCAATGGCACTAAAATCGGCGCGCCCCTCCTCCTAGTGCTAATCCGGTGCGCTCACCCCCCGCGCCATTTTAACCAAGGCTGCCGTCCCATCAGTCGGATCCCTTGTTTTCGGGTGTGAACAAAGAGAACTTACCTGAAATGGGCGAACGGCCTACACCTGACCAGCGTTCAACCGCCTGAGCCCTTCCCGCTCCCAGGAATGGAAGCCTTCGAGCTCCGCACTGAACGTCGCTTCCCCGCCGGTCACCGTCGACCAATCTCGTGGAGGTAGCTTCCCTAATCTACGGCCCCCTACCTGCAGGCCACTCGATGGCTTCGAATGAGATGCAGGGCGGAAGAAAGAGCAAGGTGCTATAAAAGGAACTGAGACTCCACTGGAGAAGAGGCTGGTTGGCCATTGAAGAAAAAAGACAAAGAGAAGATAAGCTCCATTCCCTTGCGCCCGGGAGGTGAAGAAGAAGAGAGTGAGTGTGAGAGAAGAGAGGTGAGCTTGGAGTGGGAGGAGCTTGTGCTCTGTTCCCCTCTCCCCCACTAATGTATCTCTTTCTTCTTTCTTTAATGTATCTTTCTTTGCTTTGGGGTAAGTCCCCCTCTATATCTCGTCTCTCTTCCTTTTGCGGATGAATAAAAAGAAAAGCTTTTGCAATGTATGGTGTTCTATTGCTTCATCCTCTTTTCCTTTTTTTTCCTTCTCTCCATCTCCTACTCATCCATGGTGCTTTGAAGCATGCTCCTCCATAGCATGGTCTTCAAAGGAACCGTCGGAGGGATGAATATTCAGTGCCCTCCTTTGCGAACATCTGCCCCATTGGGGGCTCCTACGAAGTTACTGCCCATGAGCTGCTAGAACCCCTTGAAGGCTAGTCCTCGGGGCTTCTGCGCTCAACTGTGGGTCACCAGACTGCCATTTGGCCACTCCGAATATTGGAGGTCGTCTCGGAGTATTCTGTTTGATGATCCCCCATTCGCCCCAGTAAACCTCAGTCTGGGAGAGATGTTGCCCAATTTTTGCTAGTAATATGAACAACAAGAACGAACTGAGCTGCCTGAGAACACGAATTGAACTTTGAAGTTCCTGAAACCCCTTTGAACAAACCATCCAAACCTTAATCTTGACGGATGAACAAACACTTTGAAACCTTCAAATCCACCTATTTTTGCTAGGTGAACAAACAGCCTAACCATCTACTAACCTGCAAACCTTTGAAAAGAACAAAACGGCCCAATCCGGTGCGCTCCTAATCCAGCGTGGTCCCCCCCCCCGCGCCGCTTTAGCCCCACACTCATAAATCTTTTTTTTCCCGTTTGGCTCCAAACTGGCGCCCCCCCTGCACACAGGATTAAACCCCCACACTAAAACAACTCTCCACCCCTTGATCACATCCGAAACCGGCGCGCCCTCCCCATGGGCTAAACCGGTGCGCCCCTCTCCTCTCTTGGCCCCCCCTTAGCCGGCACGCCCCTCCTTTCCCTTGCATTGCCTTAAACCGGCGCGCCCCTCCATCAAACCATAAACTGGCGCACGCCCCCTTCGCGCCAAATTAAACCCCCTCACAAAACACATTACTACTTCTTGCCCCCTAAACCGGTGTGCCGTCCTCCGCGCCGGAATTAAAACCTCTCACGAAATGCACCCCCATTCTTTGCCACCTAAACCGGCGTGCCTTCCATAAAAAAAATATAACTAACCAAACAAATAAAAAAGTCTAGGAAGCCAATAATCAAAAGTTACCCCCCTGCTATAATCAAAAGTCTAGGTCGATCTGCGTGCGAGGGCACACGTTGGCGAGTTCGGGCTTCACACTTAACAATTCGCTCCCTCGGACTGTGCGTGAATAGAAAACCAACGATGCCCCATGGTATCAGACGTGGGCCATGGAATCCCCGACATGGCCATAGTCTGAAACCGTCTCGGGCCAATAGTCCATCAGCTTGACCCACTTCTACCAGGATCTAATCCCGCACTTGCATTAAACTTGCCGTACCTATGGCAGGCATCCGTATGGCTTTGTCATTATCTTCGATGCTTCAAATGCGGACTCTCGTCCGAACAATGAATGGTCCGTTAGTAACCGACATATATACCGGGATCTAATCCCGCACTTGCATTAAACTTGTCGTACTCACGGCAGACATTTGTACGGTTTGTCACCGTCTCTTATGCTACAAATGCGGACTTCCGTCCGAACAAGAAATGGTCTGCCAGTGATCGACATGCATGCATACCTTGGGACTTTCGCTTCCCCGGACTGTGTGTGAAGAGAAAATCAATGACGCCCCATGGCATTGGACGTGGACCTCGGGAACCATCCCGATATGGCCGTAATCTGGCATTGCTCTGGGCCGATAATTCGTCAAACCAGACTCGTTCCCATTGGGATTTGTTTCCGCTCTTTCATTAAAATCACCGTAAACTCAGGCATACCTTTGTACGGGTTTATTTCCGTTTACGTTGTGCCTTCAATATGGATCTTTGTCCGAACATAAAGTGGTCTATGAATGAACAACAAAATCTGAATGGAACGAGACGGCTCTCGTCTTCCCCGAACCCTACGTGTGGGAATATCAATAAGACCTTCGTGAGTCATGTTTGGACCTCGGACTCGCCCCGACCATGGTCATTGCCTGACCCACATGCTAGGCCTATAGCCAGCTATCTCTGTACACGTCTTTGTTTTGGGATCTAGTCCCGGGACACTTTTCCGCTGCCCTTCGGCACCGAAAATATTAATGATGCCCACGCAAGCCTCGTTTGGACCGTGGGAGGTGCCCCTAGAATGGTCCTGACTCGATCTCGCATTGGGCCAATAAACTCGCTGATTCCCGACCACTCTAGCCGGGATTCAACCGAATGTCTCCTATCCCTTTGAACAATAAATTTGTCGTACCTCAGCATACATATGCTCTAGATTTCCCCGTGACGATCATGATTTTCTGAAGCCGGACGCTCGTCTGAATATCAAAATGGTCCCTTGAGTGACCGACATATTTCGAATGCTTGCTTCCCTAGACATCGGGCTTTCCGACTGATTCGAGACCGCTATCGACTTGTTTCTCTCGATATAGTTTCCTGGCCATGAGGCCCTGCTTCCCGGTGATTAATCAAGTGTGTTCCCCTCTCCGAGGGGATGTAAATGACGCTGTGACCTTTATGACGCGGTGGGTTTCGGTCCCGACACGAACTACACAATCGTCTGATTAGTCAGATCGAGTGCACCATGGGCTTCCACGAAGCCCGAATAAATCGTCACTTTGTGACTGGCACGCCCACGCACTTAATAGACCCAATAAAAAAATCAAACAACGATCTTTAACAAAAAGTGCATCCACATGTCCCAGCATGCTAAGTGAGTATTATTGGGTCTAGTTGCAGGTTTTCAAGTCTGTAAATCATCCGAACCAACTTAAGTAACTAGGGAAATTATTAAACTTTAATTCGCTTAAGTTCATGATCCATGTCACCATTTTCCTTTGATTCCATGTTCTTATCTCATCTATATCATTCTAAAGCATCATGAAAATAGTAGATCTTCCTGATTGTTGTGCCCCGACGTATTTTCACAAAGACAAACTATTCTAGTTAAAATTGCATTGCATATCTTCTACTGAAATATTGAATCTAGCCTGTTTCTATATTTGAGCCCTTTGTGCTGCTCAGATTGAAGTATGGTTAAATTATGCTTTGGAATGCTTGAATAAAAGTATGGAATGTTTACTTGAATGCTTCTCTATGAGTTGAATATGAAATGATTGTTGGAGTGTCCATATGCTTTTACCTGAGTAATGATGAATGCTAGAATGCTATGGTTTGCTGAAAATTGAAGTTTGGGTTTGATGTCATTGGACTATTTGAGAAGAGAGTCCAGCTTGCCATGGTATATGAGTAACAAGATATGAAGATAGGCTTGATTGGTTGGAAGATGGTCTTGCTATACTTGAACAATTTTTAAAGTGAAGGATTTTGTGGTAATTGGTTTAACAGATTTTGAATCATCTTCATGTGTGGATGAATGACATTTTTTCTATACGCAGGTTGAAAGGATTATGTAAATGTCAAAAGCTAAGATAATTGTACCTTTCATTTACATTGATTAAAGTATGACAAAAATGCAATTGTGTGTACTGCATGTACTTTAATCATCTCATTCATTTAATGAATGTTAAGAATTTATTTTTGAATGGGGTGAAGGTTTTTCATATTTCTAGCTTGTATTGGACTGCCCAAGGCAGTTTTCTATTTGACTGTTGCAAGTGTCGACACTTGTTGGCCGGCTTGCTGCCTTGATGCAGCAGGTAGCAAGTGTCGACTCTGAGAGTCGACACTTAGAGGCCCGGTGGTCGACATTGTTGCAAACAACAGCTTTGGCAGAAAGTGTCGACTATAAGAGTCGACACTTTCGGCTGTGTTGTTTTATTTTGTTTGCTGGCAGAACACCTGCGAACAAGTGTCGACTCTGAGAGTCGACACTTGTCATGGGCATCCGGATCAGGTCTGTCGGTTTTGGCTTCGAACCCCACTTTCCATGATCCATTTGCCATGGTGTTTTACCATTCTATCCCTAGGGTTTCTACACTTGTTTGGGTGTGGTTTTGAGAGGTTTTTGCATGGGTATTCCTTTCCTTTTGCATCTCTTTTCTCCTGGTATATAATACATGCAAACTCCATTCGAGAATCTTATCTTTTGGGCTAAACTCTTTCTATTCTTGCAGTGAAGGGAGTTGGGCGTTGCATCCAGTTGGATGTGGAAGAAGAAGGGCACTGGAGGACGCTTCAACGAGATGCAACTCCTAATCTGATTCACGTTTGTGCTGATCATTGCGTGTCTTCTCGAAGCGTTGCATTTCTTGCAAGAACAAGTCGGCTTCCACTCCGCGAATAAACTTTCCAGCTCACCCTTCCATCCCATCTTTGAGATTTCTTTAAGATTTGAGGGGGATCTCTTATTCTCTTGCTTATACACTTTTATTTGAGCATAGTTTATCAAATCTGGACCGGGCTTTGTAATTTCCTATATTTTCCTTTCATATACGACTTCGGAGCGTCATCTTCGTGTGCGTGGTTTCTCGTCGCCGTGCGAGAACACACGTGTGTATGGGGCCGTTGTGCCCGTGTGTGATCATTGTGATCGTTTTGCTGCCATTGTGCAACGTGGTTAGTGGAATCCTCTCGCGTTGAGAGGGGTGGATGTAGGACTAGACTGGGTGCGTCCGAACCACCTAAACATTCTGGTGTTATGGTTTGCTTCTTCCTTGTCTGTCTTGTTTAATTCTTCATTCTTGATTTCGTGTGGGATGCGGTGAGTAGAGAGTAGACATATAATCCGTGCCCATTTCTCATTCTATCCGAGTGGTTCTCATACTGTCGTTGGTGAGTTAAGAGTTTGTGCTTGATATTCATATATTTAAATCTCATTGTTTAGCAGTTAGGTTGATTTTCATTCTTATCAAAACATCTCTATGCTTAGTTTATTGAAAAGGGGGCGCAATCAATTCACCCCCCTCTTGCTTGCATTCCTAATCGGGCCAACAATTGATATCAGAGCCTTGGCTCTGTTTTATCTTGAAACCTCGCGGTTTAGAGTGATCTGTTAGGATTGGCTAACAAGGGGTTGATGCCTGAAGGGCATTCTATACATCGGCCTCCCTACTTTGATGGAAATAAGTATAGTTATCGGAAAAATAGAATGATGGTTTTCCTCCGTGCTCAAAGTCATGAAATATGGACTGTCATTAAGAATGATTCATACACTTTACCCCAGATGTGCAGCAGTGGAATGATGATCATATAAAGAAGTCTACTATGAATTTCAATGCTTTAAATATCCTTCAGTGTGCTATTCACCCGACTGAATATGCTCATGTTTCTATGTGCAGCAGTGCAAAGGAAATGTGGGATAAGTTGAAATTGATTTATGAAGGTACTTCAGAGGTCAAGGAGACGAAGGCTAATATGATTATCTGGGATTATGAGTTGTTTCATATGAAGGACGAGGAAATGATCTCCGAGATGTTTGCACGTCTTATGGAGATTACAAATGGATTGAAGTCACTCGGGAAGGATTTCAAGGATACCGACTTGGTCAGAAAGGTGCTGAGGTCGTTCTCACCCAGTTGGCACACCAAGGCAACAGTGATAGAAGAGTCAAAGGATCTATCAATACTTTCATTGGATGAACTCATAGGGTCTTTAATGGCCTATGAGATAAATATCAAGAGGATGGAAGAGGACACCAAGAAGAAAAAGTCAATAGCTTTGAAAGCAAACCCAGACCCAATCTCAAGCCAGGAGGATTCCATGGACAACACAGATGATGAAGAAGTCGCCATGCTTACAAGAAGGGTCAGGCAGTTTCTGTGCCAAAGAAGAAGGTTTGGTGGAAAGTTTAGGAAAGGAAAAAGGCAATTCAAGCAGAAAAATGAACCATCCAAACCGGCTGAAATCATGTGTTATGAGTGCAAGAAGATGGGGCACATGAGAGGTGAATGCCCCGAGTTGCAGAAGAAGGTCAAGAAGGACAAAGGCAAAAGGCCAAGGGCCATGAAGGCCACTTGGAGTGATGAAGATGAGGACGAGCCTACTTTAGAAGAAAAAGAAGACATTGAGGAAATTGTGAAGAATTTGTGTCTCATGACACAGGAGGATAATGAACAGGTAATTTCTGATTCCGACCCTATTACAAATGATCAATGGCAGTTAGCATATGAAGATCTGTATCAGAAATACAAAAGGATTAGATCTGAAAATAAAAATTTGAAGAAGAAAATTCATGAAATTGTTCATTCATCCAATCCTTGTGAGAAGTGTAGCTTGTTTGAAATTCAAGATCAGAAATTCAAAAATGTAAATGAATCTCTTGAATAAAAATTGACCTTGTTTGAAGATGAAGTTTCATGTTTAGAGGTAGAAAAATAAAATGCATACAAACTCAAAGAAGAAATTCAAGAGATGAATGAAATGTTGAAAAAGGAGCTAGATGAGGTAAGTGTGAAAATGAGTGAGTGTGAAAAAGTCAAGGTCGAGGTAGAAAATAAAGTTGAATCTCTCACCACTGAATTAAATGAGATGAAGATTGTTAATGAAACCCTTTTAAAGGCAAAAGTAAATGAGAAAAGTTCAAGTTTCATGCATGGCAACAAGAATGCTTTTAAATACAAAATAAAAAATTCGCAAAATCATGGAGAGTGTTCACACACACACACACACACACACACACACACACAAAATGTTCATTCTCGGTTCCCCTCTATAGTTAAGAGTGGAATTAAAAGAAACAATTTTTGTAGAAAAAGACCCACTTGGTTTTATTGTGGGAGAGTAGGACATGACATGTATATATGCCAGTTGATGAAACTTGATGATGATTTGTTCTTAAGAAAATACAGTTACACCACTATGAATGCTAACGCCAAAGGACCCAAGCTTGGTTGGGTACCTAAACCAAAATGAGAACGGTTGTTTGTTTTTGCAGGTCTGTATGAAGGCAATGAAAAATAAATGGTACCTGGACAGCGGATACTCCAGGCACATGAGTAGAAATAAACAACTTTTTGTAGACCTAGCAGATAAAAATGGAGGTGCGGTAATTTCTGGTGGACAAGATAGAGGTAAAATTATTGGTATTGGGAGAATTGGTAAGGATTTCAACCACTACATTAAAGATGTCTTATTAGTTAGAGGTTTGAACCATAATTTTCTGAGCATTCGTCAACTTTGTGACAAAGGTCACAAGGTCATTTTTGAATCCTCTCACTGTTCGATCATTGATGCAAATACTCATGAAATTAAATTCATAGGTGTGAGAAGTGATAATACTTATCATGTTGATTTTAGTGAACTTGGTTCTGAAAATCTATGCTTGGTTGCAAATGAAAATGATGGTGTGTGGTTGTGGCATCGCCGTTTAGGGCATGCTAGTTTTAATGTCATTAGGAAGTTGAACAGAAATAATTTAGTTCGAGGTCTTCCATGCTTAAATTTTGAAACTTCAAAAATATGTGAAGCATGTAATAAAGGTAAACAAACCAAAGTTTCTTTCAAATGCAAAAACATTGTTTCCACTGAAAAACCCTTACAATTGATACATTTGGATTTGTTTGGACCCACCATGACACAGTCTTGGAGGGAAACCATATGGCTTTGTTATTGTTGATGATTTTTTCCAGATATGCATGGGTGTTATTCTTGGCTAACAAAAGTGATGCATTCAAACAATTTGCTGATTTTTGTATGAAAGTTCAAAATGAAAAAGGCTACTCTATTCAGAAAATTCCGAGTGACCATGGAAATGAATTTGACAACTCTGAGTTTGATGAATTTTGCAAGAAGCAGGGGTATGAACATCGTTTTTCAGCACCAAGGACCCCACAACAAAATGGAGTGGTCGAGAGAAAGAATAGAACACTCATGGAGATGGCGCGTACCATGTTGGCGAAAAATGGTCTTCCACGGTACTTCTGGGCAGAAGTAGTTAACACTACTTGCTATATCACCAATCGAGCTATGGTAAGACTGATCCTTAAGAAAACTCTCTACGAGCTATACAAAGGTAAGAAACCGAACATATCTCATTTCAAGCCATTTGGATCCACTTGCTATATCTTAAACAATGGTAAGGATAATCTAAAAAAAGTTGATGCTAAAAGTGATAGACGAATTTTCATTGGGTATTCATTAACATGTAGGGCTTACCGAGTGTATAACTCTAGATCACTAGTAATCGAGGAAAGTCCTCATGTTGTGGTAGATGAGCTTACTTTGAGAAATTCAAATGATGATGAACATTTTCTTGCTTCAGGTGAAGGTGAGAATGAGATAGGAGAGTCTAGCAAACAAGGTGAGGCAAAAAGTCAAGAAAAGGATGAGCAGAAAGAACAAGAAGAGGAGCCAATACAGCAGACCCTTCCACGCCAATGGATAACACATAAGGATCATCCACTGGAGAATGTAATTGGCGGTGTGGATGAAGGAATACGGACACGGGCTTCAATCAGGGAAGTTTAATATTACGATAATCTTGCTTTACTTTCCTCTGTTGAGCCCAAATCTATAGATGATGCTCTTAATGACAATTCTTGGGTTCTCACCATGCAAGAAGAACTGCACCAATTCCAAAGGAATCGGGTATGGTTCCTTGTGCCCCGACCTAATGATCATCCCATAATCGGAACTAAGTAGGTTTTTCGAAACAAACTTAGTGAAGATGGGGTGATTGTTAGGAATAAGACAAGATTAGTAGCTAAGGGCTACTCCCAAGAATTTGGCATTGATTTTGATGAATCATTCGCTCCTGTGGCTAGATTAGAAGTAGTAAGAATTCTTCTTGCTTATGCATGTCACAGGAACATCAAGCTCTTTCAAATAGATGTCAAGAGTGCCTTCCTCAACGGAGTCATCAAGGAAGAGGTATACGTGGAGCAACCACCAGGCTTCGAAGATGAAAATTTTTTGGACCACGTCTACAAATTGGACAAGGCACTATAAGGGTTAAAACAAGCTCCCAAGGCATGGTATGATCGTTTAAGTTCATTTTTGATTGATAATGGCTTCAACCGAGGTAATATAGATCAAACGTTGTTTACAAAAACTTGTGATGAACATGCTTTAATTGTGCAAGTTTATGTAGACGATAATTTTTTTGGAGCCACGAACCATAAAATGAATGATGATTTCGCCCAACTTATGTAGGGAGAATTCGAGATGAGTTTGATGGACGAGTTGAACTTCTTCTTTGGCCTTCAAATAAAGTAGCTGGATGATGGTATTTTCATTAACCAGAAGAAGTACACTCAGGAGATTGTGAAAAAGTATCAACTAGAGAATGCCAAACCTTTTGCTACACCAATGTCCACTTCACTCAAATTAGAAGATGAGAAAGGTAATGTCGTTGATCAAAAGCTTTTTAGGGGTATGATAGGTTCATTGTTTTATCTTACTGCTAGCAGGCCTGACATACATTTTAGTGTGTGTCTCTATGCAAGATATCAATCTTGTCCCAAAGAATCTCATTTGTCGGCCGTGAAAAGAATTTTCAGGTATTTGAATGATACAATTGATCTTGGTTTGTGGTATCCTAAACATGATTTGTTTGATTTACTTGCATACACTGATTCTGATTATGCTAGGTGCAAAATGGATCGTAAGAGCACAAGTGGTTACTACCAGTTTCTAGGGGGCTGCATGGTTTCATGGGCCTCAAAAAACTAACATTGTGTGGCTTTATCAACTGCTAAAGCCAAATATGTGGCTGCAGGCAGCTGTGCGGCCTAAGTACTCTGGATCCAACACTAGTTGCTAGATTTTGGCATTTCATTGAAAAAGTCTCCCATTTTGTGTGATAACACTTCTGCAATAAATTTATCCAAAAATCTTGTCTAACACTCTCACACAAAGCACATAGAAGTTAGACACCACTTTATTAGAGATCACATAAATAAAGGTGATTTTGAGTTAACTTTTATAGATACACAACATCAACTTGTAGATATTTTCACAAAACCTTTGAATTCTGATCAGTTTTGCTTTCTTAGGAGAGAATTAGGTGTGTGCATGTTAGATCGTTAAAATCTTTTTGGTACATCTCAATGTAGATATCTTGAATAAATCCATCTGCGCATATTGATTTACCTTCTTGCACACATATTCTTCCTTTGCTTCTATGTCTTAATCTCTTTTCTAATGTGCATATCAAATTGAATAACATTTGATTTTCACTCATATCTTCATACAGCTGCATCCGCATGTACATATCTTCAAATATTTTAAACTTGTGTGCTTGAATGCCATGATTTCCGATATACCAAATGATGATTGCGGAAATTTGGATTATGTCCAACTGGAAGCTTTTCTCATGCGCGATGGGGGTCTTCGGACCTACGTTCTCCGTCACGTACCGATAATCAACTTGTGTGAAAGTTTTATCTCAGTGCATGTTTGAGTGTATATATTATATCACCCTTCTCCTTGATTCCTCCTATGACCTTTTCCCTTGCTAAATAAAAATGCATTGGTTTAGACATATCTGTTAAGTGGCACACATTAAGGGGGAGGTTCTTTTTAAAACTGTGCATACACTCAGGGGGAGACATAACTATGATTAGACTAATTCATCTCTTACATTCCGTACAATCTCTCACACAATTTGCACTTTTGAGATAAATGACTCTATCTTATAAGGATTTCAGTTATTCCACTCAACACTTTTGAGGGCACTTGATTCCCTACATAGAAGTCTTGTGTCTCGTGAGGAAAAAGCTGTCAGCCCCGCCAAAAATCTCTATAAGTGGATTTGGAACTAAGTAGCCGGGAATCCCCCCTGAGACAAAGGAGGAAACTTGGATCGAAAAGTGACACAAATCCACAATCAAAATAAGTGACGAAACTGAGTAACTGGGAAATGTCCCTGAAACAAAGGGTATGACTCGTGTCAAAATGTTAGTCATCTTGTTGTATTTAAAGAAAATGGGGCTGTGTGAAGCTACCAAAAGTCGAGCATTGTGTATGAAAGTGTAGGGAGGAAAGGTTCTTTCTAGTGTTCCTTAGAAAATCTGAAAATCCATATTATTTAGAATTCATTGCTCATTCTTCACATATATACTTAGGGAGTGATTGTGTGAATATACCCTTTGAATCAGTCATATTTTATGAGTAATGCAGTACCATCTTTTTGTAAGCACAACCTTCTTAATACTGTTCATACAACTCGTGCTCTCAAATGATAGCATGGTTCTTAACCTTTCCATACAAGACTTGCTTGATTTTATATCCTATTATGGATGCATGTGTGCTTGCGTGATCATCCATTCCACTTCACATGCATTTCCCTGAGTTAACTGTAAATATGAGGTATTCAATCTTATTTCCAACTTTATCGATCCCCTATTTGACTCTTAAAAAAGGGGGGAGAAATAAATGGTTGCATGATATTGTGAATGGGTACTTGAAAATGGTTTTTGATTGTCGAAAAAAAAACATGCTTTGAAATGCTTTGGTTATCAAATTTCAAAATGGTTGTTTCAATGGGTGATATTTGACTCATTTCATTCATGCAATTTTTTTAAGGAAATGCAAGGATTTTGTCTTCCTCAAAAGGGGGGAGATTGTTGTGCCCCGGCATATTTTGATGAAGACAAACTATTATAGTGAAAATTGCATTGCATATCTTCTACTGAAAAATTGAATCTAGCTTGCTTCTATATTTGAGCCCTTTGTACTGCTCAGATTGAAGTATGGTTAAATTATGCTTTGGAATGCTTGAATAAAAGTATGGAATGGTTACTTGAATGCTTCTCTATGAGCTGAATATGAAATGACTGTTGAAGTTTCCATATGCTTTTAATTGAGTAATGATGAATGCTAGAATGCTATGGTTTGATGACAATTGAAGTTTAGGTTTGATGTCATTAGACTATTTGAGAAGAGAGTCCAGCTTGCCATGGTATATGAGTAACAAGATATTGTTGGGATGCTAAAGGGTGATCTAGAGGGGGGTGAATAGATCAAACACCCTATAAAAAATTACTGCAGCAGAATCAAATGCGGAATGAAAAATTCTACAGAACAGATAGTGTGCACAAAGCGAAAACCACCCAGAATAGATGAAGAACCGTCCTAAGCATACATCTACTGCGTGAAGATAGGAATATAGAAGCAAGTCAAACCACCAAACAATCACACAGTAGACAAAGGTTTTTAGGTGGTTCGGTCCTCCAGACCTACATCCACCCCACACTCAACCCGAGTGTGGCTTACTACTGACTCACTGCTTGAACCGCTCGGCCTCACAACTTGCCTACAATCTGCTGGGTAACACAGCTTGCCGTCCGAGGAATCCTCCTCGCCCGCTGAGCAACACAGCTTGCTGTCCAGTGGAATCCACCACTGCAAATCGCTGGGGATTACAGCTTACCCGTCCAGAGGTAGCACCTCTGCAAACCGTTGGGCAATACAGCTTGGCCGTCCAGTGGAATCCTCCACTGCAAATGCTGAGCAACACAGCTTGCTCCGCTGACAAACAGCTTGAAGAAATGTATAAAGGAAAATAAAAGATAGAACAAGACAGCAACGGAAAGCTGAAACAATGAAGCACAAATATAGCTCTCGAATGGAGCAGATCTGGCTTGGATTTGATCCAATGCCAGAGAACCCAATCTCTCTCTCTCTCTCTCAGCTAGAGCTCTCTATTTCTCTCTTTCTCTTCTTTCTCTTCTTCTTCTGCTCTTCTTTCACTCTATGCTCTTCTCTTCTTTTCTCCTCTCTGTCTGGATCGTGACTCTCTGTATGGACTTCACCTCTTGCAAACTCGATCAGTCTTCATCTGTTGGACGAAGGCTTCCTTTTATAAGCAGTCACAGCAGGAGTAGCACTGGGCGCGTGTGGCTTCTACATTTCCCGCCCAGAACTTTTGGACCACGTGGCAGCATCCAGACTTGCTTCAGCACACGTGTCATCATCTGATCAGGCCTTCCAACCTCGGATCACGTGCTCTCCTTAAGCTTCACGAGCAGAGCACCTGTCAGACAGAGTATCAGATTATGATCATCAGTTCAAGTGTAAACTCTGTACAGACTTACGAAGGCAGTGCATTGTATAGACTTCAGACTGTATGGACTTGTGGACTCGAATGCAATGTACAGACTTCATATAAGAAGCCACTCGCTGTACATACTTGCTGAAGAGAATGCAATGTGCAGACTCTGACGAATAGCAGCCAATGTATGGACTTGATGAGACACTCACTAGTGTATAGACTTAGAGTGAGGCATGCAGTGTATAGACTTTACGAAATGCATGCTACAGCCCAGTGTGTGGACTTTGAGTGTTGAGGCATGAACAGTGCAATGTATAGACTCGATGCTTGAGACGCTACATGAGACGATGCAGGCTGTATAGACATGAGCGATGCATATGCTAAGTGAGACGCAATATGAGACGCTCGAATGTACAGACTTCGCCTGAGACAATGCATGAGACGGACGATGTATATACTTGTGTTACTGTAGCAATGTATAGACTTACTATATGCATGAGACGCAAGTTGAGACGGTGTGTGCACTGTAATGAATGTACAGACTTCAATGATGCGTGCAACAGTCCAATGTATGGACTTTGAAGTTCAACTGGTGAGTGTACATACTTCACCAACGAAACACTCACTTTACAGACTTGCTGCCAACCAATGTATAGACTTTGTACAGTAGCTCTGACTGTACAGACTTGGTCACAAACTGAACAGACGAATGTGCAGACTTGCTTCCACCGACCAGTGTATAGATTCTACACATGCAAGCAATGCAGCAATGTATAGACTTAGCCTGAAATGCTTAAGACGCTAAGTGAGACTGATGATGTACAGACTTAGCCTGAACCACTGTATAGACTTTACGAACAACATGCACCAGAGTGTGTAGACTATATGAATTGACTCTGCATGAGACACTCAGATGGACAGTGTATAGACTACCACCATGATGCATGCGATGCAATGCAGAACTCAGAACATCATTTCATCATCATTCATGTTGCTATCATATGCAGAATGCTTAGGGATCTCAAGGATAAATGATGCACAGAAATGCACTCACTTTGTTGCTATCATCAAAATAAAATAGCATTGCTATCATCAAATGAATATAGCAAATGCTTGTGCCTAAGGGGCACAACATTCTCCCCCTTTTTGATGATGGCAACACAAAGTGACAGTTGAGTCACACAGAATTTTCTCCCCCTTTGACATAATCAAAAAGAGAAAAATAGTAAAAACATAAGTGCAAAGTGCATTATGCATGCAAATTCCTCTAGAGCAGTAAACTCCCCCTGAAGATATGACTCCCCCTGAACTGGTTCTCCCCCTTAATAATTGCTCCCCCTTTGAGAAGGAATATGAACAGATAAGTAAAGGTAGAGAAGGTAGGAGGGTCACTAGACAACAGCTGAATCATTGGTTCAGAAGATAAGCCTGATTATAAACAACAGTTAGAGTATAAGATTCAGCAATATACAGTCTTGAAAGAATTCAGGTTTAACAATGATAAAAATAGAGTAAATCAGCTGACCACTGAAAAAGAGTTTTAGACTCCATTTATAGCAATGAATCTAAGGCACATGTTTTTAATAGAGAAGTCAGAAATAATACCCTTTGTGATTGAACATGGAAGTTCAAGAAAGGCAACTTGAATATGTACTGAGAAAAATAATTTTCACTCATTGACTTTTGATTTTCGAAGGGTTACAGCAGTTTGATTTTCACTTTTTAATTTTCAGAAATTGAGCTAAGTGAATAGACCAGTGACATTTATGCTTTTGACATTAGGTGTACACCTTGATCAGAGGCAGGTACCCCCAGTTACTAGGCATAAACTACTAGATCTATTTCAGATCAAGACCTACAAGGAACAATTTTCACCTTTGACATTAAGGGCACACCTTGATCAGAGGCCAGTACCCCCAGTTACTTGGTGAAACACTCCCCCTATAGATTTGACCTTATGAACAGAGGTAATATGAAGCACTTCATGACTTATGAATTCTCCTGCTTCATTGGAGGAGATCACAGTTTCTCAGTGCAATTCAGCCATTGCTCTGTCACTATGTTCAGCTCTTTGCATTGATGATCTTATTTACTGCTGCCCTTATTTCTTTTAGAGTGATTGTTTAAAAGATCAGTACACACTCTCATTTACCTTTTCTAGTCATTTCCAGTCTAACACTTTCAGGCAAAAAAACACTTATTCTATTTTAACCACGGGACAAAGATTAAGAGCTATAAAAGTTTTCTTTTATCTCAATTTCTGAAGTGCAGACAGTAAACTCTTCAATTTATAAAAGTTAAACCTTCAGTTCCTTTCAATTTGTACGTGTGATTCTTATAAGTGAACAATTGTAATAATCACAGCTCAATGTATAAATCGAAGCAATACTGTTACTCAGTGAAGGTTAGGGAAATGATGGCAATTGATATACAGTGATAGCAATAGGCAATAAGGTCCAATGGCATCTGATGTTAAAGAATGTGAATGAATTGAATGGGGACAATTGAGAAGTGATAAGATTCAAAGAATTGAACAGAACTCTCAGCTCCTCCTGACACCAAGATGCAAAAGATATGATATGCAATACACTGTTCTACATGCAGACTATGCAACAAATCTGATAATGATGACCAAGCGACAGCATACAAGCTCCCCCTGTCTATATGCATGAAGTGTATTGAAATCACATCACATGATATCAAAATTTGCATTCGGATATGATTCATACAAATTAGACAGAAGAGAATTACCATTAGCATGATTGTTTAATTCATATTGTAGAAGCTTCAGTTTAGCACCAACAAATCAACATGTATGCATATGCAATTTCAGACAATCATCTATATGCAAATCATGTATGAGGAGAGTTCAGAAAATCCAAACCTGACAATGATGATATGCAATCATTTCAAGTTTATGCACCCAAGTCATGAACATTTTTATCCTTTTCAGATTTTTCAACATATGATGATATGCATTACACGACATGCAGACTACAACAATAAGCAAATGATAGCCATGCAAATGATATATGCAAACACTAGACACATGCATTGACTATGAACATGGTTGTGTAGTGCATCTAGCATCTTATGTACACATGCAATAACTGGCAAGAGAGTAGCATTGAATTTGAACAGAATTAAATTCAATAGCTGAGTCTGGAATACAGACAGATCAGCTAGACAAGAATAGAATATCAGACATCAAACAATCAAATCAACATGACTTTCTCAATTCAGTTCTGAAGGTAAATCACTTACCTGCTTTACCAGATTGATTTATTTTTACCCTTGGTGTTGCATCAGATTTTTGACAAGGCCTCCAATTTCTTTCAGCTCTTAGGATTTTGGCCCTACCTCTTGTCATATGCCTGAAGTAGCTTTTTCTGTTTCATCAGTTTGTTCCCGGCTACCAGACATACCTGCAAACACACTTAGGGAGCATGTTTTGGAACCCAAGATATTTTGGGCCCCAAGATAGAACCAGACACTTGAGAGTTCTTTTTGTTATTTTTCTTTTTTTCAGCACTAACAGGTTTAGTTTTCTTTTTCTGGTGCTTTGATAGTTTTTGAGTAGTCCTGGCATTCATTTTATTAGAAACATTGTTGTTTTTCTGCCAGTGCCTTGGCCAATGAGTGTACTGGAAGTTGTGGCCAAAATTGGTCCTAGGCTGACCAAAAAACCCTTGGTGACTAGGACTCCATGTCCTAAAATGACTATCCCATCTCCTAGCTGGTTGAGGTCTATATGGCTGATACCAAGTGGGGAAATTCTGATACCCAGACCTCATGTATACAGGGTTCCACCCAAACCTATTAAGTGGTTGAGGATGAAAGTTATGATAGACTTGGGCTCTAGGGAAATAGGGATAAGCAAATGGGTTCCTAGTTGCACTTGGTCTCCCTGCCACCTTTGACCCTCTAGGTTTCTGAACTGACTTATATTGGGTCTTTTTCTGAGCAGTTGAGGGTGATGGAGACTTAGCAGCCTTGGGCTAGGGTTTTGATGTGCTAGCTGGCTGACCCCTAGCATTGGACTTATCCTTAGAAGAAGAGCATGAAGCTCTAGGCTCTACAACTTTCTGCTTTCCCTTGTCCTTAGCACTGGACACTTTTGATTTAACATTATTGAAGGCAAATTTTTCATTGACCATTTTTATGAGTGGTCCTCTATTCTTTTCTCCCACACATGAAATGGTTTTCAATTCAAAGCTCTTTTTAGCTGAGGGATTAAAACCAAGACCCTCCTTTCTAAAATTAACTTTTTACCCTAGCAAGGCATTTAGATTTTCAGTTCCTTGGGTCATGCTTTCAATGATTTTCATTTTGTCAGAATTTTCATTTTCCAGATTTTCAATAGTTTCTTTAATTCAGCATTCACTGACAAAACAGCTTCATATTTTTCATTTGAGGTCTTTATTTCATTTTCAGACTTCTGAATTTTCAATTTCAATTCATCAACAACATTTTTAGCAAATTATTTTCTTTCCTACAATCAATCACAACATGCTTTAATTCATCAAAATCAGAACATGCATTTTTCAATTTGTCATTCTCTGATTGTAAGCATGCAACTTATCAGAAAGAGTTTTATCATTAACCAGAGAATTCATTTTCTTCTTAAGAGTCGTTTTCCTTCTAATATCATTAGCTTTATCTAACAGGTCTCCATAAGCATCTGCCCAATCAGAAATAGTGTAATGTTCGAAAAGGGATGATACCTGATCAGACTCTTCTTCTTCTTCTCCATTCTGGCCATCAAGCAGATGTCCGTTTCTGATTTTCCACTATCTGAGGAAGTGCTCAGCGTGCCTTCTTCCTCATCACTCCATGTACTGACCATGGCCTTCCCCTTTGGCGCTTTCTTCCATGGTCTTCCTTTCATTTTCTATAACTCTGGACAATCAGCCTTTATATGACCTGTCTTCCTGCAATGATAACAAGCATTAACATCAGATTTTTCAGCAGGGTTAAATTTATACCTGTTTTGCTTCCTGCTGTGGTATTTTCTGTAGAGATTCTTCCCTTCTCTTCTAAGAAATCTACTGAACTCTTTTGTGATCATAGCTATTTCATCCTTTTCAAGATCTGATCCAGATGAATTCCGATCACTGGATGATCCAATGCTGCTGGACTGTTTTGAGCAGCTATGCTTGGCCTTCAGAGCAATAGGCTTCCTGTATTCGTGCTCTTCAGTTTGAAGTAAATTCATCTCGTACGCCATCAAGGAGCCTATCAGCTCATTGGGTTTCATCTTTTGTAGATCTTTTGACTCCTCAACCACAGTTGCTTTGGTATGCCATATAGGAGTCAACGATCGAAGGATCTTCCTCACAACTTCATGATCAGTATAACTCTTTCCCAGATTTCTTAGACCATTTGTTATGATGGTCAGACGAGCATACATTTCGGTCACTGTCTCACCAGGCTTCATCCGAAATGCTTCATACCTAGACACTAGCATGTTTGCCCTCGTCTCTCTCACTTCAGATGTTCCCTCATAGATAACTTCGAGGGTATCCCACATCTCCTTCGCTGTCTTGTAGGATGACACTCTGTCAAATTCAGTGGGATGGAGTGTACACTGAATGGCGTTGGTAGCGCTCCAATTCAGAGTAGATTTCCGGACTTCTTCTCTGGTCCATAATTCCTCATTCTCATGTAGCTCATAAGGACCTTTGCTCAAAATTTTCCATACCTCATAATCTTTGGCTCGGAAAAAGACCTGCATCCGGTTCTTCCAATATGGGAAGTTGGAACCATCGAAGAAAGGTGGCTTCGTAGTGGACTGACCCTCTGCTGTTAGCCCTCTAGCATCCATGGCTGATCCTCTTTAGGATGTTAGTCCTGCACAAAGAGTTAGGCTCTGATACCAATTGTTGGGATGCGAAAGGGTGATCTAGAGGGGGGTGAATAGATCAAACACCCTATAAAAAATTACTACAGCAGAATCAAATACAGAATGAAAACTTCTACAGAACAGATAGTGTGCACAAAGCGAAAACCACCCAGAACAGATTAAGAACCGTCCTAAGCATACATCTACTGCGTGAAGATAGGAATATAGAAGCAAGTCAAACCACCAAACAATCACATAGTAGACAAAGGTTTTTAGGTGGTTCGGTCCTCCAGACCTACATCCACCCCACACTCAACCCGAGTGTGGCTTACTGCTGACTCATAGCTTGAACCACTGGGCCTCACAGCTTGCCTACAATCAGCTGGACAACACAACTTGCCTTCTGAGGAATCCTCCTTGCCCGCTGAGCAACACAGCTTGCTGTCCAGTGGAATCCACCACTGCAAACCGCTGGGGATTACAGCTTACCTGTCCAGAGGTAGCACCTCTGCAAACCGCTGGGCAATACAGCTTGGCCGTCCAGTGGAATCCTCCACTGCAAATGTTGAGCAACACAGCTTGCTCCGCTGATAAACAACTTGAAGAAATGTATAAAGGAAAACAAAAGATAGAACAAGATAGCAACGGAAAGCTGAAACAATGAAGCATAAATATAGCTCTCGAATGGAGCAGATCTGGCTTGGATTTAATCCAATGCCAGAGAACCCAATCTCTCTCTCTCTCTCAGCTAGAGCTCTCTATTTCTCACTTTCTCTTCTTTCTCTTCTTCTTCTGCTCTTATTTCACTCTATGCTCTTCTCATCTTTTCCCCTCTCTGTCTGGATCATGGCTCTCTGTATGGACTTCACCTCTTGCCAACTCGATCAGTCTTCATCAGTTGGACGAAGGCTTCCTTTTATAAGCAGTCACAGTAGGAGCAGCACTGGGCGCGTGTGGCTTCCACATTTCCCGCCCAGAACTTTTGGACCACGTGGCAGCATCCAGACTTGCTTCAGCACACGTGTCATCATCTGATCAGGCCTTCCAGCCTCGGATCACGTGCTCTCCTTAAGCTTCACGAGCAGAGCACCTGTCAGACAGAGTATCAGATTATGATCATCAGTTCAAGTGTAAACTCTGTACAGACTTACGAAGGCAGTGCATTGTATAGAATTCAGACTATATGGACTTGTGGACTCGAATGCAATGTACAGAGTTCATATAAGAAGTCACTCACTGTACATACTTGCTGAAGAGAATGCAATGTGCAGACTCTGACGAATAGCAGCCAATGTATGGACTTGATGAGACACTCACTAGTGTATAGACTTAGAGTGAGGCATGCAGTGTATAGACTTTACGAAATGCATGCTACAGTCCAGTGTGTGGACTTTGAGTGTTGAGGCATGAACAGTGCAATGTATAGACTCGATGCCTGAGACGCTACATGAGACGATGCAGGCTGTATAGACATGAGCGATGCATATGCTAAGTGAGACGCAATATGAGACGCTCGAATGTACAGACTTCGCCTGAGACAATGCATGAGACGGACGATGTATATACTTGCGTTACTGTAGCAATGTATAGACTTACTATATGCATGAGACGCAAGTTGAGACGGTGTGTGCACTGTAACGAATGTATAGACTTCAATGATGCGTGCAACAGTCCAATGTATGGACTTTGAAGTTCAACTGGTGAGTGTACAGACTTCACCAATGAAACACTCACTGTACATACTTGCTACCAACCAATGTATAGACTCTGCACAGTAGCTCTAACTGTACATACTTGGTCACAAACTGAACAGACGAATGTGCAGACTTGCTTCCACTGACCAGTGTATAGATTCTACACATGCAAGCAATGCAGCAATGTATAGACTTAGCCTGAAATGCTTAAGACACTAAGTGAGACTGATGATGTACAGACTTAGCCTGAACCACTATATAGACTTTACGAACAACATGCACCAGAGTGTGTAGACTATATGAATTGACTCTGCATGAGACACTCAGATGGACAGTGTATAGACTACCACCATGATGCATGCGATGCAATGCAGAACTCAGAACATCATTTCATCATCATTCATGTTGCTATCATATGCAGAATGCTCAGGGATCTCAAGGATAAAGGATGCACAGAAATGCACTCACTTTGTTGCTATCATCAAAACAAAATAGCATTGCTATCATCAAATCAACATAGCAAATGCTTGTGCCTAAGGGGCACAACATATATGAAGATAGGCTTGATTGGTTGGAAGATGGTCTTGCTATACTTGAACCATTTTTGAAGTGAGGGATTTTGTGGTAATTGGTTTAACAGATTTTGAATCATCTTCATGTGTGGATGAATGACATTTTTTATATGCAGGTTGAAAGGATTATGTAAATGTCAAAAGCCAAGGTAACTGTACCTTTCAATTACTTTGATTAAAGTATGACAAAAATGCAATTGTGTGTACTGCAGGTACTTTAATCCTCTCATTCATTTGATGAATGGTAAGAATTTATTTTTGAATGGGGTGAAGGTTTTTCATGTTTCTAGCTTCTATTAGACTGCCCAAGGTAGTTTTCTATTTGACTGCTGTAAGTGCCGACTCAAAGAGTCGACACTTGTTGGCCGGCTTGCTGCCTTGATGCTGCAGGCAGCAAGTGTCGACTCTAAGAGTCGACAATTACAGGCCTGGTGGTCAACTTTGTTGCAAACAGCAGCTTTGGCAAAAAGTGTCGACTCTAAGAGACGACACTTTTGACTGAGTTCTTCTATTTTGTTTGTAGGTAGAACAACCGCGAACAAGTGTCAACTCTGAGAGTCGACACTTGTCCTGGGTGTCCGGATCAGGTCTACCGGTTTTGGCTTTGAACCCCACTTTCCATGATCCATTTGCCATGGTGTTTTACCATTCTATCCCTAGGGTTTCTACACTTGTTTGGGTGTGGTTTTGAGAGGTTTTTGCATGGGTATTCTTGTCCTTTTGCATCTCTTTTCACCTGGTATATAATACATGCGAACTCCATTCGAGAATCTTATCTTTTAGGCTAAACTCTTTCTATTCTTACAGTGAAGGGAGTGGGGCGTCGCATCCAGTTGGAGGTGGAAGAAGAAGGACGCTGGAGGATGCTTCAACGAGATGCAAATCCTAATCTGATTCACGTTCATGCTGATCATTGCGTGTCTTCTCTAGGAGTTGCGTTTCTTGCAAGAACCAGTATGCTTCCACTCTGCGGATAAACTTTCCAGCACACCCTTCCATCCTATCTATGGGATTTCTTGAAGATTTGAGGGTGATCTCTTGCTTATACACTTCTATTTGAGCATAGTTTATCAAATCTAGACTGGGCTTTGTAATTTCCTATATTTTCCTTTCATATACGATTTCGGAGCATCGTCTCCGTGTGCGTGGTTTCTCGTCGCCATGCGAGAACACACGTGTGTGTGGGGCCGTTGTGCCCGTGTGTGATTGTTGTGATCGTTTTGCTGCCGTTGTGCAGCATGGTTAGTGGAATCCTCTCGCGTTGAGAGGGGTGGATGTAGGACTGCACTGGGTGCATCCGAACCACCTAAAAATTCTGGTGTTATGGTTTACTTCTTGCTTGTTTGGCTTGTTCGATTGTTCGTTCTCAATTTCATGTGGGATGCGGTGAGTAGAGAGTAGACATGTAATCCGTGCCCATTTCTCATTCTATCAGAGTGGTTCTCATACTGTCGTTGGTGTTCATATATTTAAATCTCATTGTTCAGCAGTTAGGTTGATTTTCATTCTCATCTAAATATCTATGTGCTTAGTTTCTTAAAAAGGGGGCGCAATCAATTCACCCCCTCTTGCTTGCATTCCTAATCGGGCCAACACTGATAACCTAAAATTGGTTCATTAAAGCATGTTTTAACTTTAGTGCAGGATAGTTATAACATGCCGTTATCACATGATTGAAGGTTATGTCACCCCGGTGATATTAACTTACCGCTTATTGTTGGTTTCTATAGTGTGATGGGAACACAATTCTTGGTGAAGTTAGAACCCTCCATTGGATATTCCTTCCGACTGGACTGGAACTTTCTTCATCGAGGCCTCCGTAAGTCTCCGCGAGCCTTGGATTCTCACAAGGACGCCGAGCTGGTTGTACCATGAAAGCCCTTTAACCCAGTGAAATCCTCATCCTACTGTGTAGGATATGGTTTGACCAGCTTTTGAGTAGGTGGTATGAAGTTTTACACGAGTTCTGCCAACCCTATTGTGAACGCGGCCCTTGTGACAACCGCATTCAACCCTCTATTTGTGAGACTGGTGGATCGTAGACCGTTTTCACCGGATCGCGGGCTTTGACCTGACCGCGTCTATGAAGACCGCGGTGGGTCTCTCGACTGTGTTAGACTCGTCCTATGTAAGCATGTGGACAGACCTGTGTAAGCGTGTCGACAGACATATCATTGTTGTCGACAAACCATTGGCTCTATTCTAAATGTGGAAAGGCCCCAGACAGCGTTATGAATATCGCGGTGTGGATGTCAACCGCGTTCCAGCCATTTTTCTCAAATTTTATGTTTCTTGTGTATTGTTCATGACCGCATTCAACCAAGTGTTCCAGATGTTTCTTTTGCGATTGTGATGTGCATAGACCGATCCTAGCCTTTCACAGCTAGTGTTACCTGACATCTTCAACCCTTCTTCAAGGGGTTATGATCCTCATTGGCATATTCGTATGATTGACTTCCTTTCAATATCACTCGAAAAGACTCATTACTTTGAATTGTTGAAAGTCCTTGGAATAGTCTTATTTCCAACTTCTACATATTATTGGAATTCTGTTGCCATTATTAAATTGTCTGGAAAATATTGATATGGGACTTTGGGTCCAATATGACACTCAATGCTAAGCGATATTTATAAGGGTCCGGATCTGGTCCTAGGGGCGAGGAAAAGCTCAAAAATATACCTGTATTATAAAGGATCAAGTGTAGCATTACACCAACTATATGCAAGATTGGTTCTAGACAAATTTACATAGTTGGCATGATTCGTATATGTTATTGACATGATTCTGGATATTGAGACCCGGAAGGGGTAATTTGTTGATATGAATTCTTCTGATTGTGATCTCTAGTACATGTTATTGACTTATCGTTACTTATCTTGTACTTGTAAATGTCTCCTGGTCTACCTTGGATATTCATTTGATCTTGCAACTCTTTTGATTGTATATGAGTTTTCCGTCATGCATCATATAGTAATTTTCATGCAATGTTAAATTGCTAATCACTTATATTCTGCCTGATGATAGAGATGTAATTCCTAGTGAGCATTTTTGCTCACTTAGTTTCTTGTTAATATTTTTCAAGTAATAATGAAGAAGATGTTCAATCGGAAGGGGAAGGGCAAGAGTGTTGAGTGCTCTAGAGGGTCAGAGTCTGTGTCTTTTCTTTTCTTGAGTCTAGTCCTGTAATTTGAGTTTTTTCCTTTCTTTTTATCAATGTGAGTTTAAGTCAAGAAAATGTAATAATGACATTTTGATATTAATAAAATTAATAGTTTCTATCATTTTTTGGCCTTTTGTGTATCTATGGGTTGCCTTGATTATTCATGATTGTTCGCTGCCACGTTCCGAGTAGTTTCTGCTGCTATCAGTTCGCAGCGTGACAGAGAACGAGAGAGAGGGAGAGAGGGTTATGAGAGTGAGGGAGAGAAATGAGGGGAGGGGGTTTAAAAAATAATTTCTTTTTCTTCTTTTTCTTTCCAATTAGAAAATTCTCATAACTCCGAAAAACCCTGAAAAATACTTTGACTCCAAATAAAATTTTAGAAAAGACTAGGCCGCTCCACGCGCCGCCACGGACCTAAAATAATTCACATATGTACCACTTGAGGGTCCGATAAACGGATATAAAAGTCTGAAACCCACTCAGACACGATCCGCAACCCGCGAAAGCACGATCCAAAAATCCAGGGCATTACAACCCGTCCGAAGTTCAATTGTTGAATTCTAGATTTGGCTTGTGGCCAAACAGACCGCTCCGTTCAAAGGAGTGTGCCTCGGTTCGGCTCAGAACGCCTGGGCGATCCCAGTCCCTTAGCAGGCTAGCTCTTAGGGATATGGCATCGTAGGCTGCTACGAATGTTGTCATTTCATGTGCATTCGATTAAATGAGGGATTGTCTCAGATCTCTGTGGACG
This sequence comes from Amorphophallus konjac, assembly GCA_022559845.1. NCBI lineage: Eukaryota > Viridiplantae > Streptophyta > Magnoliopsida > Alismatales > Araceae > Amorphophallus > Amorphophallus konjac. The sequence continues at coordinate 284,089,550 of CM040122.1, forward strand.
AGTACCCGCTCCACTCCCCCTGACATGTCCGGGACAGGGGGAGTTGTTGCCAAAATTTTGCCAAGAGTCCCAGACTAACATAACAAAAAAATAAAAAAAATAATAATGATAATAATAAATGATGAAATAATGATAATAATAATGATTAAAAAATAAAAATATAATAATAATAACAATAATGAAACAAAACCAAAACAACATAACAAAATGCAGTCGTGATCCGGCACCCTTGGGTACCGTGGTCTGGCCCACATGGGCATCGTAATCCAGGACCTAGGGGGTGCCGCGATCCGACACACCCTTCCTCCCTTTTTCACCTATTCCTAGTCAAAAAAATAATATATAATAAAAATATAAAAATATGTAATAAAATAATAGCAATAAGTGATGTAGTATGAAAAGATAAGGAAATAAAAAAGGGGGGGAAAAGAATAAAAAAAGGGGAGTGAAGTACCCATAGAAATAGAAATAAGAGTAAAATAAAAAAATAAAAAACAAAATATATATTTTGACCCTGATCATAGTGCAACATTTGTAAACAGCACAAAGACTCTCTCTCTCTCCGATGAATCAATAATGTCTTGTCACGAATGTTTTTTACTTCACACCGTAAAAAAATGAAAAATAACAAAAATACATATTCAATAATATTTTACAATTTTGCATATAGATTAATACTAGTTTTAGGTTATAGGGCCCTTTCTCCTGGTGACTAATCAAGGGCTTTCTTCTTCTGGGGAGATGTAATTAACGATGTGGCCTTTATAGCACGGCGGGTTTGGGTCCCGACTCAATACTCCTCATCGCCTGGTCAGTCAGACGGTATGCACGCATCAGCAACTCCGAGCCCCTCAATCTTTGAAGTTGAAATAAACTATCATCTCATGACTGGCACGCCGACGCATGAAATAAAATAAATGAATAATGAATAAAGAAAATAATGTTTCCCATAGATGTTGAGTATATCCAGGTGATTTTGATGATAACAAAACCCAGGACATGTGTTCTATCACGTGCCATGTATTAGTAATTAAGTACGAGCTTCATACGCAATCAAGGTCTAATTCCATCATGAATTATGCTTAAATGTTCATAGTTTTCCAAACACATAAAAAGAGCTCAAATGGACTTGAAATCAATAACAACATAAGTTCAATTCAAGCCTTGATCATGTGGATATGATTTGCTAGGCTAACAACTCATTTTTGCAAGATCGTCACAGTCCGGTCGACCTGAGAGCATGGGCCGGTCGACCAGAATTAACATCGTTAAAAAATCTATAGGAATTTACAGTTCAGTAGACCGCCGGCCCTATCCCGGTCGACCGGAATTTTCAACGCTCAAAAATCTCAACCTTGTGAAAGTTAGGTAGATCGCCCCATGTCGTCCGGTCGACCGCCTGCTTCGAGGAACCAATTGTTGACTTTGTGTTCTTCAACGTGGGAAGCCCTTCTCCTTGGTTTGTTTAATCCCAAAGCCACCACACATGCCATGATTTGTAGATCTGGTTCTTGGCTTGTCTCTTGACCATCCAAGATCTATAAAAACCTCTCATTGGGGTCAAAAACCCTAATGACTCAAGGAGATGCAAGAGAGGCCATCTAAGGGAGAAAGTGAGCTGCTGCAAGAACCAGAAGAGCTGCATGAACAGTACACTGTCCAGCCATTCTTCATCCATCTCCAAGTTTTTGAAGATCATTCTAAAGCCATTCAAGTGAAGATCAAGCAGAGGAGCAAGCTTCATCCAAAACAATCTTCATTCACTAAGGGGGAGCATAAATCAGGCTTTTTCTTTCGTGTTTCTTTTCACCAATCTCTTGAGCTTAAATTGTTGGGTATTGCATTCCCACATTATTTTTGACCTTGGTTTTGATGATAACAAAATATTGTGTGGTTGTGGAGCAAATATTTATCATGCTTTTGGAAAGGGTTAAAATGTCCAATGAAAGTACTCACTGATGTGAAAATGAATATCCATCACTTGGAGTTTCTTGTTGTTGAGCATTTGGAAGGATTGGTAAATACAAGAATGCTTTTTGTATGTTTGAGTTTCTATGGTTTTATACTCGAATGCTTAAGAGATTTAAAGTCTATCAAATGCCAAAGATGGTGGTTCATGTTTTACAATTTAATTTACTTGTTGCAATGTGCATTTGAATGTGTATAGATATGGAGTTTTATGTGGAAGAATCAAGTTAAGGAGAACTCGATTTTTGATACATAAACTAACTTGATGTTTGTGTTTTTACAGGTTCAATGATGGTTTTTAAACCCTCTCATGTCAAGTGAACGACGGTAATATCTAACCATTTCTTATGCTTGATTTGAATGGGAGTTTTAAGAAGTTTTAGTTTAACTTGTCTTCACATGGCTTTATGTGTGGGTTGTTTTCAAGAACATCTTCCATGAGATGTTATTGCATTGAATGAGTTTCTTGCATCTCTAAGATGAGATATTTGAGTTTTTCAAATGTGCTAATGTGATTCTCATGAAACTTTTTGAAATTTGGTTTGAATGGTCCAAATACTTTGTTAAATGCATGATAATTATATCATGATTTTTTGATGTGTTTTTGATGCTTAAACTTGACTAAAACTGGTGTTTTGTAAACCCTCTCTGCATGGGTCGACCCCCATGGGTCGACCCATAAAGTTTCTGAATGGACAGAAACTTATTTTTATCTGCTAGGTGCATGGGTCGACCCACTGCCATGGGTCGACCCCTGGAATCTGGTGTGTGTTTTCGCTCTACCTGTCCTCTGATTGTGCAGGGGTCGACCCATGGGGTCGACCCATTCTGGCATGGGATTTGCGAACCCGATTAAAACCCATTGAAAACCTTTCTAAACTTTACCAAAACACCCCCCATTAGTTACTAATCATGTTTAGGTGTTTCTAACACACTCTGGGAGGGTTTTATGTGTCTTTTCCCCACCCCTCTATATATATCATTGTGAACTCCGAATTTGACAAGAGAGAACCCTAATGTGCTATCTTTCTCTTATCTTGTAGGTGAAGAAAGGGGGAAAAGGAAAAAGGGGCTATTGCAAGGTGGATTTCATCTCCAACAAAGCATTTTTGGAGATTGTGGAAGAAGAGAAAGAAGAGCGGATCGACGAGAGGAAGCTTAAATCACCGTCATCCGACCTCCCTCCGAACCGGGAATCGAAGAAGATCGTTTTCAGCCCTTTCTACATATGGGGATTCATTTCTTCACTCTTTTCCCATCTATTCCAGTGATTTACTCTTCGTTTATGAGCTTGTATTGAACATATCATTTATTTCTGAACATTAACTCTGTGTGTGGTGAACCGTCTGCGTACGGTTGTGATCATATCTTGCCGCGAGTGTTACGGTGTGTGTGTGTGGATTGATCCCGCTGTTGAATAGTTGTGGAGACGAAGTCTCCGTGTGTGTTGGAGTATATTCTCTATGTGCTTCGTTGTGAAGCAAGTGAAGCCTCACCGGTTCGGTGAGGGGTGGACGTAGGGAGCCCGTCGTGGTCTCGAACAACCTTAAAATCCCCGTGTCCTGTAGTTGCTTGCTTGTTCATTTTTCTTGTTCCAACACATTCAAGTGTGCTCGGAGAGATTGAGTGAACTAGATTTATTTCTGTTCAACTTGTTTTTCATCAATCTCATTAATACTGCATATTGTTTAAAATCTGTAATTTCGTGTGGGGGACAATTCAACCCCCCCCCCTTCTTGTTCGCGTATATTGTTATCTGGGCCAACAATTGGTATCAGAGCTAGGCCTCTGATTTTATTCAATCTCACGGTTGAGGAGGAAAGATTGTTTAGCAATGGATAGTAGGGGAATGATTCCTGAGGGACATTCTATACACAGGCCACCATTCTTTGATGGCACAAATTACCCCTATTGGAAAAACAAAATGATAGTGTTTTTGCGAGCACATGATTACAATAGCTGGAAAGTCATTAGTAAAGGTCCTCATAAATTGCCCGATAATGAGGATAGTTGGAATGAGGAGCATATTAAACATTCATGTGAAAATTTTTGGGCTATGAATATAGTGTAATGTGCTGTTACTCCGAATGAATATTCACGTATATATATGTGTTCCTCTGCGCAGGAAATGTGGGAGAAGCTCCGACTCATATATGAAGGAACGTCGGAAGTAAAGGAGACAAAATCAAATCTATTGGTCCGAGAATATGAGCTCTTCATGATGAAGCCGCATGAGACCATCTCGGACATGTTTGCTAGGCTTATGGAGATCTCCAATGGGTTAAAGGCACTAGGAAAAGAATATATGAATCAAGAGCTAGTAAGGAAGGTGTTGCGGTCCTTGTCACCACAATGGCATACAAAAGCGACCGTGATAGAAGACTCTAAAGATCTCACTACACTCAAGCTGGATGAGTTGATTGGGTCCTTGATGACCTATGAAATCAGCATTGAGAGGAGAGAGGAAGAGAAGGGCAAAAATAAATCAGTGGCATTTGAGGCTCACTCAAAATCTTCTGAAGAAAGCGATGAAGGGTCAAGTCTAAATAGCAGTGAGGAAGAACTTGTGAATGTCATCACTAGTAAAGCTAGAAAATTGTTCAGAAAGGCTAGACAAGATGGCACTTCTCTTGGAAAATTCCAAAGAAAGGATTGAGGAACAAAAGGGAGATTAGATGCTGAGTGTGGAAAAATCGGCCATATGAGAAGCAAATGTCCAAGTCTTCAAAAGAAATTGAAGAAAGAAAAAGTGAAGAAGCCCAAGGCCATGAAGGTGATTTGGAGTGATGAGGACGAGAGCGAGTCCAAATCCGAGAAGGATGATGAGCTGGACGAGGCGGTCCAAAATTTATGTCTAATGGCTGATGAGGAAAACGGCACCGAGGTAAACTCCGATAACGAAAACCTTACTTGTGAAGAATGTGAAATAGCTTATGCTGGAATGTATGAAAAGTGTAAGAAGTTGAAACATGAAACTAAAAATCTGAAAAAGATGTTTCATGATGTTTTACATTCTAGTTCAACTTCATGCACTAAATGTAGTTTGCTTGAGTTAGAACTTGAGAACATGAAAGATGAAAATGAAATGTTGTTGTCTAAAGTTTTTCTTTTTGAGGATGATATTTCATGTCTACAGATTGAAAAACAACATGCTTATGAAAATGTGAAAAATCTAAAAACTGAAAATGAGCAATTGGTAAAGGAGTTGGATGAGCTTAAATCAAGACTGTGTGAATGTGAAAAATCTAAGAAAGAAATTGAAACCAACTTCAATACCATGCAAGATGAATTGTAGAAATTGAAAGGTCTTGTTGAAAAAGAATTGAAAGGAAAATAGAAAATATTTGAATATGGTGAAACTAGCAATGAAAATGCTAGGAATGAGAAGAGAGTTGTGGGACACTCACCCACAAAGAAAAAGTCCGTTGTGAAAAATAAATTTCAAAAATCATGTAGTTCATATGGCTATACTCATGTTGACTCATGCATGAACTCATATGTTGATAGATCATATATGCATAGGAGTCATTTTAGAAAGCCAAATGTCACATGTTTTTACTATGGTATGTTCGGCCACTCAATGTATGTGTGTGACTTGATGAGGGCCGATGATGAGTGGTTTGAAAGGAAAAATAAAATGTATTTTGGTCATGCTAGAACGAACCCCTCGGGACCCAAGATGGCTTGGGTACCCAAAACTTTGAAATGAAAATTCTACTTTGTAGGGGTGCCTTGAGACCAAGAAGATGTTGGTAAATAATGGCTTCTCAAGGCAAAGGTAAGAGAGCTCAAGTTCTGAAATCTTGTGTTGAAAAATTCAGGTATAAACTTGGTTGGATCTCATCATTCGATCCACCTTGATCATGCAACTACCTTTTGTTGATTTTGGTTGTGATATAGAAGAATTTGTAGTTTAGATTAGTGTCTTGTTCATAGAGCCTTTGATACACACTTTTACTTCCTTTTGCAAATAACAATTCAGTCATTGCATACATTTGCATTTGCTTTATAAAGTTGCACACATGAGTTTGCACTTATATGAGAATTTTGCATACACTTGCACATATACTTGCCTATTTTTGTATAGAAATAAACTCTCACCATCTTTTCAATTCATGCATATACTTGCATATACTTTATACACTTCTATGCTTGAATGCAATGATTGTTCGGTATCTCAAATGGTGAGATGTGGAAGGGTAGATTACATCCATCCGGAAGCTTTCACTATGCGTGAGGTGGTCTTCGGACCTATGTACTCTGCTCCGTATCGAAAATCATATTGCTTGAATTAATTTCCAAAATCCTTACTTGCTTGCATGTATATATCTCTAGATAACTATTTTCTTGAAAATCTTATAAGACCTAACCTCCTTGATAAATAAATTACAGTGTTCTTGATCTTTTGTGAACCATGACATATACAAAGGAGGATGACTTATTTCTAACTGTGCATACATTTAGGGGGAGTCATAACTATGTCTAGGTAAATTCACTTTCTACATTCAAAACAATTACCCACATACTTTGTTCAAAAATGATGCATATGACCTTGATTGATAAGGATTTCAGAAATTCCTTTTAACACTTCAAGGGAAACAATTTTCTACATGAAAATTAAGAGAATCGTGAGGAAAAAGCTACCTACCCCACAAGCTTCAATAAGTGGATTGTCTAACCAAGTAGGCGGGAATCCCCACTGAAATAAATGAGGAAACTCGCGTCGAAAGGTGAAACAAAAATTCACATTGCATGATGAATCCTAGTAGCCAGGAAACCCCATTGAGACACATGAGGTGACTCGCGTCGAACGATGAAATCCAATAAAAGAAAAGCATACAAAAAGGGGTTGTGTGAAGCTACCAAAAGTCAAGGATCGAAATGGAAGTGTAGGAAGGAAATTACCCTCTAGTGTTTTCTAGAAATTCTGTTCATATCCATATAATTTTAAAGTTCATTGCTCATTTACACAAATTTTAATTTTGGGTATTATTGTGATGACTATATATCTTGAATTTGTTCTTATCATGGTCTATGTAGTATCTCGAGCATATGCATGCACTATCTTTTTTGATTATGCTTCATGTCTCACATTTCGATTTAGAATGAACTGTTCAGTCGTTATCCTCTTACCCCACTGAGGGGGAGTAATATAAATATTTGTTTGCTTGACTCTAATGCTTGCTTGCTTGTCTTCTTGCCTGCATAAGTCATGTCATACTTTAGCTCCCATAGTTGCATCATTAGATCATACATGTTCATATCAGCTTAAATAACCCTTTTGTCAATCTATTTTTGTTGAAGACAAAGGGGGAGTAAAGCTGCACATAATGTTCATATCTGTTTGGAAGTTCAGAAGTTTTTGTGCATATATCATGTTTCTTTGACATGGTTGGTTGTCATACTTTTTGCTCTAGCTTTTGTATTCCCCATTTTTGATTATGCCAAAGGGGGAGAAAAATGTTTAGATTGCCATAATATTTTGTCATCATCAAAAAGGGGGAGATTGTTGGGTATTACATTCCCACATTATTTTTGACCTTGGTTTTGATGATAACAAAATACTGTGTGGTTGTGGAGTAAATATTTATCATGCTTTTGGAAAGGGTTAAAATGTCCAATGAAAGTACTCACTGATGTGAAAATGAATATCTATCACTTGGAGTTTATTGTTGTTGAGCATTTGGAAGGATTGGTAAATATAAGAATGCTTTTTGTATGTTTGAGCTTCCATGGTTTTATACTCGAATGCTTAAGAGATTTAAAGTCTATCAAATGCCAAAGATGGTGGTTCATGTTTTACAATTCTTTTTACTTGTTGCAATGTGCATTTGAATGTGTATAGATATGGAGTTTTATGTGGAAGAATCAAGTTAAGGAGAACTCAATTTTTGATACATAAACTAACTTGATGTTTGTGTTTTTACAGGTTCAAGGATGGTTTTTAAACCCTCTCATGTCAAGTGAACGATGGTAATATGTAACCATTTCTTATGCTTGATTTGAATGGGAGTTTTGAGAAGTTTTAGTTTAACTTGTCTTCACATGGCTTTATGTGTGGGTTGTTTTCAAGAACATCTTCCATGAGATGTAATTACATTGAATGAGTTTCTTGCATCTCTAAGATGAGATATTTGAGTTTTTCAAATGTGCTAATGTGATTCTCATGAAACCTGTTGAAATTTGGTTTGAATGGTCCAAATACTTTGTTAAATGCATGACAATTATATCATAATTTTTGGATGTGTTTTTGATGCTTAAACTTGACTAAAACTGGTGTTTTGTAAACTCTCTCTGCAGGGGTCGACCCATGGGGTCGACCCTTAGAGTTTCTGAATGGACAGATCTTGTTTTTGTCTGCTGGGTGCATGGGTCGACCCCATGGGTCGACCCATGGGGTCGACCCCTGGAATCTGGGGTGTGTTTTCGCTCTGCCTGTCCTCTGGTTGCCCAGGGGTCAACCCATGGGGTCGACCCATTCCGGCACGGGATTTGTGAACCCGGTTAAAACCCATTGAAAACCTTTCTAAACTTTACCAAAACACCCGCCATTAGTTACTAATCATGTTTAGGTGTTTCTAACACACTTTGGGAGGGTTTTATGTGTATTTTCCCCACCCCTCTATATATATCATTATGAACTCCGAATTTGACAAGAGAGAACCCTAATGTGGTATCTTTCTCTTATCTTGTAGGTGAAGAAAGGGGGAAAAGGAAGGAGGGGCTATTGCAAGGTGGATTTCATCTCCAACAAAGCATTTCTGGAGATTGTGGAAGAAGAGAAAGAAGAGCGGATCAACGAGAGGATCAAGAGGAAGCTTGAATCACCGTCATCCGACCTCCCTCCGAACTGAGAATCGAAGAAGATCATTTTCAGCCCTTTCTACATATCGGGATTCATTTCTTCACTCTTTTCCCATCTATTCCAGTGATTTACTCTTCGTTTATGAGCATGTATTGAACATATCATTTATTTCTGAACATTAACTCTGTGTGTGGTGAACCGTCTGCGTACGGTTGTGATCATATCTTGCCGCGAGTGTTGCGGTGTGTGTGTGTGTGTGGATTGATCCCGCTGTTGGATCGTTGTGGAGATGAAGTCTCCGTGTGTGTTGGAGTATATTCTCTGTGTGCTTCGTTGTGAAGCAAGTGAAGCCTCACCGGTTCGGTGAGGGGTGGACGTAGGGAGCCCGTCGTGGTCCCGAACCACCTTAAAATCCCCGTGTCCTGTGGTTGCTTGCTTGTTCATTTTTCTTGTTCCAACACATTCGAGTGTGCTCGGAGAGATTGAGTGAACTAGATTTATTTCTGTTCAACTTGTTTTTCATCAATCTCATTAATACTGCATATTGTTTAAAATCTGTAATTTCGTGTGGGGGACAATTCAACCCCCCCTTCTTGTCCGCGTATATTGTTATCTGGGCCAACACAAGTGTTGTCTCTTGTAATCTTTAAACACTCTAGTGTATGCGAATCTTCCTATATCCGTGTGTGTGTGCTTGATTTCTGTTAGAATCGTGTGTGTTTGGGTGTATTTACACCTTCGTGGGAGTTTCCATCTCCCTACGTGTGTGTGTGTATTTAGATCTTGTAATCTATTACAAGATAGTGTGTGAATCCTCACAGTCTGTGAGGGGTGGACGTAGGTTGCCGTTGTTGCATCTGAACCACCTAAAAATCATTCTCTCTTGTGTGGTTTGTTCCTTATCTTCTACCTCCAATTCTGTTCTAGCATGTTACCATATCGCATCTGCTGATTTCAACGTTTAGATCTAGATTAATTGACCATTCTCTAATAGATCTTTAGTATATCAAAAGCTGGGTTCGGACTGACAAGGTTAGTCTTGTCGGGAAGATAACACCTTGCGTGAGAGAATCTTTGGATTCACAAACTCCGCCTAGTACCAAGAGCTATTATAGTGGTGATTTTGATAAGATCTATTTTTATCTGCATCAGATCTAAATTGATAATTGCTACTTCATCATACTTGTTTTGAATTGGCTAAAATTTTCTTAAAATTTGTAATCACCCAATTCACCCCCCTCTTGGGTGTCATTGATCGCGGGACTTCAATTGGTATCAGTGCTAAGGCTCTATTTCTTTCAGATCTAACGATCTAGAGTCAGATCCAGATCAATGGCCAACATGGGGATGATGCCTGAGGGTCATTCCATTGACCGTCCTCCATACTTCGCTGGCTTGAATTACTCCTATTGGAAAAATAGAATGCACGTCTTTCTGAGAGCCCAAGAGTATGAGATCTGGAGGGTTGTGGACAAGGGTCCGTATAAACTCTCGGATGATGAAGAAAAATGGACACCCGAGGAAATTAAGAAATGCATTGTAATTTTTAATGCTATGAATAGTATGCAATGTGCTATACATCCTAATGAGTTTTCTTGTGTATCCGTGTGCAGTTCAGCGAAGGAGCTGTGGGACAAGTTGCGGCTCATATATGAGGGAACCACAGAGGTCAATGAGACCAAGGCCAATCTACTTGTCAAAGACTATGAGCTATTCAAAATGAAATCTGAAGAAACCATCTCAGAGATGTTCGCGAGGTTAACTGAGATCACAAAGGTCTCAAAAGCCTTAGGAAGGAGTACACAAACTCCGATCTTATGCGGAAGGTTTTGAGATCACTTCCACCAGCATGGCACACTAAGGCAACTATTATTGAAGACTCAAAAAAATTATCCACTCTCTCTCTAGATGAGCTCATAGGGTCACTCATGACCTATGAGATAAACTTGAGGAGAACAGCCGAGGAATAAATGAAGAAGAAGAAAGTGGTGGGATTGAAAGCTCACCAATCTGATGATGACTTCCAAGAAGAAGAATCCAGCGAGGGAAGCAATGAAGAACAAGACTTGGCCATGATAACTCGCCAAGTAAAGAGATTTTTGAGAAAGAAGAGAAATTTCCATGCCAATTTCAGAAAGGGGCAAAGGAAGCCCGTTCAAACCAAGGGCGAGCCGAGCAATCCCAATAATGTCATTTGTTATGAATGCAAGAAGCTCGGGCACATGAGAGGAGAGTGTTCAGGTCTAAAGAGGAAATTCAAGAAGGACAAGCTCAAGAAACCCCAAGCAATGGTCGCCACATGGAGTGACGAAGAGGACGAACCGTCCGACGAGGAGATCCAAGAGCTAGTGGAGAGCTTGTGTCTCATGGAACATGAAGATGATTCAACGGAGGTAAATTCTGACCCTGACATTATTTCAAATGAACAATGGGAGTCAGAATATGAAAAATTGTATACAAAATATAGAAAAATCAAATCTGAAAACAAAAGTCTCAAAAAAAAAATTGATGAATTAACACATGAGGATATTTCTGTTAAGTTTGAAAAATTAGAATATGAATGGTTCGAATTAACAAAAGAGAAAGAAAACTTGCTACACACAATTTCAGCTAGTGAGAAAAATCAAGAGGAATTGAGACATAAATTATCTGAAATGGAAAAAGGTTTTGAAAAATTGAAAAATGAAGAAGAAGTTCTGAAATTCATAAATTCCGAACTTGAAAAGAAAAATGTGAGTTTGGTTGGAGAAGTGGCTGAACTTCAGTCCACTCTGTTTAGATTTGTCAAAGGCAAACAAAACTTAGACAACTTGTTGGGAGTTAAGGTTAACTTCCAAAAGGAAGGATTGTGATATAGTCCCCAAAACAAAAAATCATGTGAGCATAAGATCACTACATCCTATGTTCATGAAAAAGAAAACAACTGTGCTTCATGTTCTCATTCCAAGATAAAACATGTCCAACCCAAATCACGCCAATTCCAAAGAAAGTTCGCACATGTTAATTGCTTTCATTGTGGTAGATTTCGTCATGTTGCTGCTAATTGCTGGTTCAAACAAAACTCACTAAGAAATCATGCGATTTGGACCAAGAAAAGATATGCATAGAATTGGACTAACTCCTATGGACCCAAACTAGTTTGGGTACCAAAAATAATTGGATGAGAATGTTATTTCTTGCAGATATGCCTTGAAGCCAAGGGGAGCAAGTGGTATCTGGACAGCGGTTGTTCAAGGCATATGACAGGGGACAAGAAGGTGTTCTCTATGCTGCAAAATAAGGATGGAGGCTCAGTTTCCTTTGGCAGAAAGGACAAAGGTAAAATAATAAGAATTGACAACATAGGTAAGAATTCTCAAACCTTGATTGAAATGTTCTTTTAGTGCAAGGCTTAAATCACAACCTGCTGAGCATAAGCCAATTGTGTGACAAGAGATTTAAAATTATTTTTGATGAAACTCAGTGCCTTGTCATGAATAAAACCTCCAACAAAATCAGATTCATCGGCAAGAGGAATAATAATGTGTATACTATTGAACTTGATGATGTTTCTGGTGATGATGTGTGCTTAGTAGCAAACAATCATGATAATGCATGGCTATGGCACCGAAGACTTGGTCATCCCAGTTTTGGAGTAATCTCCAAGCTGTCTAAACATGACTTGGTGAATGGTTTGCCAAAATTAAAATTTGAAAGTGATAAAATATATGAGGCTTGCACAAAAGGTAAGAAAACATGCATATCTTTCAAAAATAAGAACATTGTTTCTACCTCCATGCCTCTAGAATTGTTTCATCTTGATCTCTTTGGCCCTACTAGGACATCCAGCCTAGGAGGTAAATCTTTTGGATTTGTTATTGTTGATGATTACTCCAGATTTACATGGGTGTTATTTTTAGCTAATAAAAGTGATGCCTTGATGGAATTTCAAGTGTTTTGCAAGAAACTCCAAAATGATAGAGGGTACCTTATCACCACCATCCAAAGTGATCACGGTGGTGAGTTTGAGAATCATGAATTCAGCAGTTTCTGTGAGGAGCAGGGATACACGCACAACTTCTCATCACCAAGAACGCCTCAACAAAATGGAGTGGTGGAGAGGAAAAATAGAACCCTGGTAGACATGGCACGGACAATGTTAAGTGAAAATTCTCTACCAAAATATTTTGGGCTGAGGTGCTAAGTACATCGTATTACAACATCAACAGGGCGATGGTAAGGCCCATTTTGAAGAAAACTCCTTATGAGCTCTACAAGAGTAAGAAAAGAAATATTTCTCATCTTAAACCCTTTGGATGCCCATGTTTCATCTTGAACAATGGTAAGTCTAACGTAGGTAAGTTTGATGAGAAAAGTGACAAAGGAATTTTCCTAGGTTATGCACTTGACTCTAGAGCTTATCGATTGTTTAATAAAAGAACTTTGGTTGTTGAAGAAAGTACTCATGAGATTTTTAATGAATCTGAGTTAAGACTAACCAACCAATCTATTCCAATCTTGCATGCAGATGAAGATCCCAAACGTTCAAATGATGCTAAGGCCAAGGATGAATAAACTGAAGGGATACCCAGCAAGAGTGAAGAGGATGAAGATCCTTTAATTGAAACACTTCAAGAGAAACAAGTGCAACACCTCGACTTGTCCAACTCTTCTATGTTCTTAAAGGATCATTTAGCTAAAAACATCATAGATAATTCTGAAGATGGGGTAAGAACTAGATCTTCACTAAGGCAAGTAGAAGAAGAAGACTTAATGGCCTTAATCTCACAAGAAGAGCCTAAGGATGTACTGGAAGGTCTACAAAATGAATCCTAGATTCAAGCTATGCATGAAGAGCTGCACCAGTTCCAAAGAAATGAGGTGTGGACTCTTGTGCCGCGTCCTAAGAATCAACCCGTAATAGGAACCCGCTGGGTTTTCAGAAATAAATTGAATGATACAGGAATGGTTGTTAGGAACAAGGCCCGGCTTGTAGCCAAAGGGTATAGCCAGGAAATGGGTATTGATTTTGACGAGTCATTTGCCCCAGTTGCTAGATTAGAAGCAGTCCAGATTCTTTTATCCTATGCTTGCTCATCTAACTTCAAATTATTTCAAATGGATGTTAAATCCGCGTTTCAAAGTGGGTATATCAAAGAGGATGTCTTTGTAGAACAACCTCCAGGTTTTGAAGACCCCAAACATCCACGACATGTGTACAAGCTCCAGAAGGCTTTGTACGGGCTGAAGCAAGCACCAAGGGCATGGTATGAAAGGCTCACATCATTTCTGATTAAAAATAGTTTCAAAAGAGGTAAGGTTGACCAAACACTATTCACAAGGAAATCAGGTGAAGACATATTAGTAGTTCAAGTGTATGTTGATGACATAATTTTTGGAGCTACTAACAATACCTTATGTGATAAATTTGTAGAACTCATGTAAGGAAAATTTGAGATGAGCTTAATGGGTGAAATAAATTTCTTTCTTGGATTGCAGGTGAAGCAAATGCCCGAAGGCATTTTCATAAACCAAGTCAAATACACCCTGGAGCTGTTAAAGAAATACGGGATGGCAGAAGTAAAACCCATATCAACTCCGATGGCCACAACGACGAAGTTGGACAAAGATGAAAATGGTTAAACAATAGATCCCACACTGTTTCGAGGAATGATCGGATCACTACTGTATCTCACAGCATGCCATCCTGACATTCAATACAGTGTATGTGTAATGCCCTGGATCTTGCCGGATCCTTTGTGAATCTGTTAAGATCTTTATTGGGTCTTTCGGATCTGTTTTGGATTGGTTTCGTTGAGTTTCGGTTCGCTTTTATGGCTTCCAAGTTGAGTTTGACGAGCCATGTGGGTTTTTCTCACGTACTAGTTACGGAACCCTACGGTGAGTTTGTTTGTCAATTCTCGAACTCGTGGATGCTACAGTGACGATGTACTCTTTGAGCCGGTCGTTTCGGCTATTTTTGCATATTTTTCTGAATTTATGCATTTTGGGCGCATTTTCGGAATTTTCAGAAATTAGGAGAATTTCCTAATTTCTTTTCTATTTCTTTCCTTTTCTCCCTCCTTCTTCTCATTCGCCGCCGCCGTCTCTCTCTCTTCCGTTCTCTCTCGTTTCGCCTCCTCGACACCGGCTGCAGACGGGGTGCCTAGAGACGCGTGTTGGGGACGTGATGGAGCTGGCTGGGTGCGCGATGGAGCAAGGATCAGATCGATTCTGGCGCGATCCCGAACGGTGGATTCAAAGCCGGTGAAATCGGTTCGCGAGTGGATTTCGGCGTGGTTTAGTCCTTTCGGAGCTCGGTTTCTTCGGTGGAGGTAGGGTGACTGATCCTTACTTCTTCCTCTGCGTTTTCCCTGCCATTGCACGTCGTTCGACAAGGAAACAGTCGAGTTTGGGCTTGGTTTGCCTAAATCGTGATTTTCGTGGTTTTTAGGGTCGGCCGGTAAACGGCAACTGTTTGCGGCGTAGTTAGTTTCTAACTGACCGCTGGGATGTCAGGATCCCATCCACGTTGATTTCGTGTCGTTTAGTGTTCATTCGAGGCCGGTAGAAGCCCGGGAGCCTCGGTGACCCACTTTGGGTGGATTTGATGAAATCGCCCGGATCTTGAGTTTGTGAGCTTGCATGTGGGGTTTTTAGTCCCCTGATGTTGTTATTTGGCGTTTAGGTTTGTTCCCCCTACGTTTCGGCGTGAATGGGGCGTGGAACGGGCCGGTTTGGCCGTTCCTCTGTTTTCCCGCCGTGACCGATGTAACGGTCATTCCAGTTCCCGTCACTTGTATATAACGGCCCTACGACTGACCGCTACTTCGTCTGAGGTTTTTGAGCTTTCTGGCTTCTGGGTGAGTGACAGCCCTAGGGGGCCGCGTCGCTTCCCTGTAACGTGCCTAGGTCTACGCGTTACTTCGCTTCTTGTTGCCTTATTTTGGGGTTGAGTCGGTTGGTCTAACGCGCTTGACCCAGCGCGTTAGATGGAAGTAACGCGCCCTACCTTGACCGTTATTGTCCGTTTGACCGACATTTGACCGTTGAGGCGGTTCCCCCGACGGATGGGTTCCCATCCGTTATTTTGAGTGTAACGCGCCTACCCCTGGCCGTTGCATTCTATTTCGGTCAACTGTGGGTGGCTGTGCCATTGGTTGTAACGCGCCTCTCCCCATGCGTCGTTTGTGTGTAACACGTCCTTCTTGGACCGTTACATGCTGTTTGGCTGTGGGTTGTGGGTGTTGTGTTGTTCGATGGTGTAATGGCCGTGCCCCTGTGCGTCGTTGTTGTATAACGCGCTTGCCCCTTGCTGTTATTTGTTGTTTTGTGCTGGGTTGAGGGTGGCTGTGCCGTTGTGAGTAACGCATCTGCCCCTCTGTGTCGTTTGGTTCTGGCGCGTCTCCCCTGCCGCGTTGCTTGCTTGTAACGCGCTTGGCCTTGTGCGTTACTTGGCCTTGATTCGTGTGTTTGTGTTTTAGGTTGGTTAGGGCGGTGTGTGACGGCTATTCTCCCGACCATCACTTGGTGTGTAACGGCCCTGGTCTAGACCGTTATATGCCTGTAGCGGTCTAGGGGTGGTGCGGTACATCCCTTGTGCTCCGATTTCTGTGACTTCGGTTTCAGCTTGTCTTGGCTTGTCCTTATAGCCTACCCGTTGTCCCGTGGATGTCTTCCGATGTCCTATGAGGGTAAAGACTACGTTGTAAGGTGGCCAGGAGTCTTCTTGCTTGTGGTAGGATTCTCTGTCCTACTTTTGTGTGTGTTTTTGTCGGGTTCCCGTCGACTCGGTTTGACCCAGTGGTTGACAGGTGACCTTGTGTGTGGGTGTCTTGGCGGTTCTGTCCAATTCGAGACACTGGTTCTGGATGCCTCGAGGTGTCATTTTACCTCGGTTTGTGTGTCCAATTGTGTCTGAGGGTTTTTGGTGTTCCCTCAGGTCTCAATGTGTTGTTTTCTGCAGAGTGTGGTTTTTCTGGCTTAGGATTAGACCGATTGGCAGCTTGTTCCGCTGTCTGTGACGATCTTGCCTTTGAGTCGTTCGACTCGAGATCGTTACGTGGTAGGTCTAGTTGCCTGGTCCTGAGTCTGTTGGCAGTGGTGGTACTACCAGTGGTGCTTGGTGGTACGTGCGACAGGGCTTTCCTTAGACTGTCTATACTCTAGCACTTGTGTTTTGGAGTCTGTGCCTTGTGAACCTCCACTAATCGTAGCCTGTGATGTAGGCTGATGCGGAACGAGACCGCGGACACGACAAGCTCGTGACTGCCCCTTAACGAGGGAAGCGTCAGATGTGCGCGGTTGAGAAACCGGCAATGAGCTAGGGTGATCGGCTCTCTCGTGTGCCCGGATCGGGTCTCGGGACGGTCTCGCACTCTCTCCCAGCAGCGGTAATGAATAGATAAAGCGAGCTAGATATCCCTACACATGCTCTCTAGCAGCGGCATAAACAAATATATATGAAGTAAGCAAAATGCCGAGAAGGGAGCGAGAACGATACCTCCACGCGCACGGCGTGGGGAAGACGGACCCAGCCGAAACTCGTACTCCCGGGACAATTAATACAGCATATTACAGCAAATGAATTACTGCCCACTCCACGCAGGGAGGGAAAGGGCTACACAAACGGGCCCGGGAGGACCGAATTCGGGTTGACGGGCGGCTTCTCGCGTCTCTTCGGCAGCACCCGAACTTGTGACTGTGGGGCCCACGTGCTGTCCGGAGGGGCCGTGTGGGACCCGGTGGCACCGCTATAGTGGGGACACTTCGGGAAGCGCTCCCTGTGCTGGCGGCACACTGGTTCGCCGGCCGGAGGCCGGGCGGCTCCGTTCGGCACCGGTCGGAATGACCGGCCACGGATCTGTAGCTTCTGGTTTTCAGCGCGTGTCCCGGCAAGAACGGGCGCTGCGATCAGCCCCGATGTCGGATCGACACGAGACTGGAGCCGTTGGAAAGCTAACTTCAAATAATTCACTCTAGGCCTAGATATCTGGCCTGGATCTACACGAATCTGGACTTATGGAATTTCCAAGTTCCTGTTGTACAGTTCCTAAAATCTCAGGTCAGCAGAGAACTTTCCTGTGGATTGCCTTTGACCGTAAGGTAGACGTCCGAATCTGGGGTTGTGTCCTTCATAACAATTGTGGGAAATCAAGCTAGGAAACCAGGAATATTTTTGGATCTAGATTTGGAGGTGGTGGTGATTGGTTATGATTTTGGAAGTGGAGGGTGGTCGGATCTGGGATCTAGCTGACAACACTGTACCTGAGGAAGAACACGAATTTCTAAAAATAGATAGAAGGATGATAAAAAAATAATAAAATTTGTGGATGTAGGGGGTGATGGACAGAACTCTCAGTAAAATTGGGAGGCCTTGGACAAATCAAAAATATGGCCGGAGGTGGGAAAAACAGGGCTGCTGTCACTGTAGACAGAGACAAAAGAGAACTAGGAATGAAAGATGCACGAAAATGGGAAAATAATAAACGATGGAATTTGGGTGTGAAATTTTAGGTGGAGCTTGGGATACAAGGGAAGAATACACCATAAACATTTCAGCTTGAGATCTTCACGTGGTGGAGAGCAGATATTCAGACAAGAAGCCTCTATCCAGGATGGACAGAACACCGAAGGCGGCTCCGCGACGGCGTGGTGGCGGCACGAACGGCGGCGGCGGCGGCACCGATGATCACCGGAGGTGGGGGAAAGGAGATATCACTCTAGAATGGGGGTTGGGGATAAAGAAACTAGGGGGAGAGAGAAGAGAGGTCAAAATTCTCCAAGAGAGGGGTTCTTGCACAATGATTTTTTCACTTTCATTAATATTCAAATGGAAAATACAAGTATTTATATGCCTCCAATCTAATCCAATCTCCACCATTGGATCTAGGGATGGGGAATGAATGGCCTAGATTAAATGTGACCAACACACATAAAAAAATAAAATAACCCAAGTGGGAGACAAGCTTGACATGGTAGGTAGCCTACCTTAGACTTTTTACTCCCTTTGTCTACCCATGTGGCATTTGACATTCAACCCTTCTAGATGGCCACCTAGGATGGTTGACCAGCCCCACATAGGTGACATGGACCAATGGGAAAGGGCTGAGGGCCCCCTTGCTGGTCCTACTGCATAATTGCATAAAAACCCACACAATCCATGGGAATGACTCCTTGACTTATAAAGCCTTACATTTGCGTACATACTTTCCCAAGGATATAAACACAAACTAAAAGGACATAAATGCAAAAGAAAAAGTACATGCTCGGCATCGATTCCCATCAACTCTCCCCGGGTGGGAGGAACTCGACCCCGTCGAGTAGGGGTATGGATGCTCGAGTACTCTGGCGGATCCGTCACCGTGCCAAGTAGCGCGGGTATCCTCCACTCCAAGTGACCATCACCTGCTCATTCCATATATACTCGATATGCACAAGCTGCTATGGGCTAGAGGTGGACACTCCGAATGGGGCACTCTCAAGAGGGGAGGTGGCAGCTCGAAGACTCACTAGGAATCACCGCTGAGTCCCTGTAGGTGACTGATCCGGGTATAGATGTAGAACCGATCCCATACTCATCGAGTGAGTCCAATCGCCTCTTACTCATAAGAGAACGACAACGAGCTTGCACAAGACACATGCAGACTCTCAAACTACACACAAACCATGCAAACAAACCACACAAAACAAACCACACAAAGAAGAGACAATACCGACTCATATATGACCCTAGACATACCTAATGTTAGTCCGACCCGTACATGGGTGACGGCGGACCAGGACACCCGAACGTGTGCCATGCATGCATTTGACGTAACCGGAGGTTGACGTCATGGGGAACTCCTAGACACCCTACGAAGCACCAATCATGGACATTGGGCTTGGATGTGGGAAGTTCGGGAGGTGCGAGTGGTTTGGATGGATCGGAGAAACCAAAGTTTTCATTACCCCCATATGAAAATTCAGACCTATGGCTATGTGGAGGTTGCTTGGCCCGAGTGGAAAAGGTGTGATAGTGAACTCCACGGAGGAAGTGGAGTGAAGATGGGGGCTCGGGAGATTCACTAGTGAGGGGGTCAAAAGGGTCGAAGAAGGTATGACCCCGTGAGGTGGGTTCCAACATGACATGGTCCCAAGTTTGGAATTCATAATCACCGCCATACATTATGATCGGTGGGACAACGGACATGTGTAGAAAATAGGACTCCTCCCTTGGGCAAAAGGGAATGAAGTCGGACTCGGCCGGCATCGGGAGGAGTAGAAGAATCTCCGTGGTGACACACCCCACGGTGCACACGGAGGTAATGGACCCTAAGGTTGGATGGGTGAAGCTAAGACAAGCGGGTTGGTCAAAGTCTCGCGCCAAAAGATGTGTCAACTTCCATTGTGAATCTAATCCCATGATAAGATCGTCCAATGTGTCAACATGGTGACTAGATCAAAATGTGGTATGAAAGGAGCTGACCGGCACTAAAGGGAGGATGGGGTCCACCGATGGAAAGGGAGGTGGGACCAAGCCATCTTTGAGCCAACTAAAAAGTGGCTCGGCGATGTATAGCGTTCTCGTAAGAAACACGGGTGGCTCGGGCTTTGGTAGCTCTAAAGAAGAAGGTTCCGAATAGAGCTCGGAAGGAGCGGGTGGTGGTGGAGCACCTACGAGAGGTGAAGAAGCACTTATCCTTTCCAACAAATCCGAAATCATTTTCTTGCATTCCTTAAAGGAGCGGGTTGGAGTAGGGACCTTGGGGTGGACTCGCTCCTCGTCCCTCGACCTAGGTGTGGTCCTAGGCTCGGCTATAAGCGGGGCTTCCACTCGGTTGGAGGTACTTGAGTGTGTTGGGATGGGGGTGCCAAGGGGAGGTTGGTTGGAGGTGCTTGGGCGGGCCACTAGATTGGGGTCGCTTTGTTGGGCTTGGACGGCGGTGAAGGGGTGGGATTGGGTAGCGGTGTGGCCCACTTGGTTGCGGGTGAGTTGGTGGGGTGGGTGAGTGGTATGACCTCCGTGGTTGGAGGTAGGTGGGCGGGGCAAGTAGGCCCTCCTAAGCGCTCTCTTCATTTCCCACCATGACTCGATGGGCCTTAGATTCCAATCCTCCCTCCAATATTTGATGTTCCTCCAAGTTGCGGCGGCTTCACCAAAAAGTCACCTTTTGGCAACATCGACTTGCATGGGCCCGTACATAATTTACACCTCGAAGTAATCGTCCATAATGGCTTCCCATTCTAGGTAGACACTCGGGTCATCGGACCCGTAGAAGTCCCGGGTTTCGGGCCTCGTGGGGTGGTTCGGGTGGTCCTTCCATTTGAGATAGTATCGCCACCATCAGGGCCTTTGGGAGTCCATGGGTGATTGGGGACTAGTGGGTGGACATGTCGACACTAGTAGATAAACCAACTAGACAATGGACTAAAACTCTAGACATGACGACCAAGACTCGGTACGTGGCGGAGATAACTGATCCGAAGATCACCCGCGCAAGTGTGCGGCCTTCCCGATAGGCGTAGCCTAACGTTCGGACAACACCTTTTGATATACCAAGTAAAGGGATGCAAATGCAAAAAGCCACTTTTTTTTTGGTTTAAAACAATGATGATCCTAAACACGACTTAGACAATGACTAATGACTAGACCTAAATGACACTTTTTTTTATTGACACCCTAGACTCAACCTCGCTCTGATACCAAATTGATGCGGGACGAGACCATGGACACGACAAGCTCGTGACTGCCCCTTAACGAGGGAAGCGTCGGATGTGCACGGTTGAGAAACCGACAATGAGCTAGGGTGATCGGCTCTCTCGTGTGCCCGGATCGGGTCACGGGACGGTCTCGCACTCTCTCGCAGCAGCGGTAATGAATAGATAAAGCGAGCTAGATATCCCTACACATGCTCTCTAGCAGCGGCATAAACAAATATATGTGAAGTAAGCAAAATGCCGAGAAGGGAGCTAAAACGATACCTCCACGTGCCCGGCGTGGGGAAGACGGACCCGGTCGAAACTCGTACTCCCAGGACAATTAATACAGCATATTACAACAAATGAATTACTGCCCACTCCACGCAGGGAGGTAAAGGGCTACACAAACGGGTCCGGGAGGACCGAATTCGGGTTGACGGGCGGCTTCTCGCGTCTCTTCGGCAGCACCCGAACTTGTGACTGTGGGGCCCACGTGCTGTCCGGAGGGGCCGTGTTGGACCCGGTGGCACCGCTGTAGTGAGGACACTTCGGGAAGCGCTCCCCGGGCTGGCGGCAAGCTGGTTCGTCGGCCGGAGGCCCGGCGGCTCCGTTCGGCACCGGTCGGAATGACCGGCCACGGATCTGCAGCTTCTGGTTTTCAGCGCACGTCCCGGCGAGAACGGGCGCTGCGATCAGCCCCGATGTCGGATCGACACAAGACTGGCGCCGTTGGAAAGCTAACTTCAAATACTTCACTCTAGACCTAGATATCTGGCCTGGATCTACACGAATCTGGACTTATGGAATTTCCAAGTTCCTGTTGTACAGTTCCTGAAATCTCAGGTCAGCAGAAAACTTTCCTGTGGATTGCCTTTGACTGCGCGGTAGACGTCCCAATCTGGGGTTGTGTCCTTCAGCAAAGTTGTGGGAAATCAAGCTACGAAACCAGGACTATTTTTGGATCTGGATTTGGAGGTGGTGGTGATTTGTTATGATTTTGGAAGTGGAGGGTGGTCGGATCTGGGATCTAGCTGACATCACTGTAGCTGAGGAAGAACACGGATTTCTAAAAATAGATAGAAGGATGATAAAAAAATAATAAAATTTGTGGATGTAGGGGGTGATGGACAGAACTCTCAGTAAAATTGGGAAGCCTTGGACAAATCAAAAAGATGGCCGGAGGTGGGAAATACAGGACTGCTATCACTGTAGACAGAGACAAAAGAGAACTAGGAATGAAAGATGCACGAAAATGGGAAAATACTAAACGATGGAATTTGGGTGTGAAATTTTATGTGGAGCTTGGGATACAAAGGAAGAACACACCATAAACATTGCAGCTTGAGATCTTCATGTGGTGGAGAGAAGATATTTAGACAAGAAGCCTCTATCCAGGATGGATAGAACACCGAAGGCGGCTCCGTGGCGGCGTGGTGGCGGCACGAACGGCGGCGGCGGCGGCACCGATGATCACCGGAGGTGGGGGGAAGGAGATATCACTCTAGAATGGGGGTTGGGGATGATGAAACTAGGGGGAGAGAGAAGAGAGGTCGAAATTCTCCAAGAGAGGGGTTCTTGCACAATGATTTTTTCACTTTCATTAATATTCAAATGGAAAATACAAGTATTTATATGCCTCCAATCTAATCCAATCTCCACCATTGGATCTAGGGATGGCGAATGAATGGCCTAGATTAAATGTGACCAACACACACAAAAAAATAAAATAACCCAAGTGGGAGACAAGCTTGACATGGTAGGTAGCCTACCTTAGACTTTTTACTCCCTTTGTCTACCCATGTAGCATTTGACATTCAACCCTTCTAGATGGCCACCTAGGATGGTTGACCAGCCCCACATAGGTGACATGGACCAATGGGAAAGGGCTGAGGGCCGCCTTGCTGGTCCTACTGTATAATTGCATAAAAACCCACACAATCCATGGGAATGACTCCTTGACTTATAAAGCCTTACATTTGCGTACATACTTTCCCAAGGATATAAACACAAACTAAAAGGACATAAATGCAAAAGAAAAAGTACATGCTCGGCGTCGATTCCCATCAACTCTCCCCGGGTGGGAGGAACTCGACCCCGTCGAGTAGGGGTATGGATGCTCGAGTACTCCGGCGGATCCGTCACCGTATCAAGTAGCGCGGGTATCCTCCACTCCAAGTGACCATCACCTGCTCATTCCATATATACTCGATATGCACAAGCTGCTATGGGCTAGAGGTGGACACTCCGAATGGGGCACTCTCAAGAGGGGAGGTGGCAGCTCGAAGACTCACTAGGAATCACCGCTGAGTCCCTGTAGGTGACTGATCCGGGTATAGATGTAGAACCGATCCCATACTCATCGAGTGAGTTCAATCGCCTCTTACTCATAAGAGAACGACAACGAGCTTGCACAAGACACATGCAGACTCTCAAACTACACACAAACCATGCAAACAAACCACACAAAACAAACCACACAAAGAAGAGACAATACCGACTCATATATGACCCTAGACATACCTAATGTTAGTTCGACCTGTACATGGGTGACGGCGGACCAGGACACCCGAACGTGTGCCATGCATGCATTTGACGTAACCGGAGGTTGACGTCATGGGGAACTCCTAGACACCCTACGAAGCACCAATCATGGACATTGGGCTTGGATGTGGGAAGTTCGGGAGGTGCGGGTGGTTTGGATGGATCGGAGAAACCAAAGTTTTCATTACCCCCATATGAAAATTCGGACCATTGGCTATGTGGAGGTTGCTTGGCCAGAGTGGAAAAGGTGTGATAGTGAACTCTGCGGAGTAAGTGGAGTGAAGATGGGGGCTCACGAGATTCACTAGTGAGGGGGTCAAAAGGGTCGAAGAAGGTATGACCCCGTGAGGTGGGTTCCAACATGACATGGTCCCAAGTTTGGAATTCATAATCACTGCCATACATTATGATCGGTGGGACGACGGACATGTGTAGAAAATAGGACTCCTCCCTTGGGCAAAAGGGAATGAAGTCGGACTCGGCCGGCATCGGGAGGAGTAGAAGAATCTCCGTGGTGACACATCCCATGGTGCACACGGAGGTAATGGACCCTAAGGTCGGATGGGTGAAGCTAAGACTAGCGAGTTGGTCAAAGTCTCGCACTAAAAGATGTGTCAACTTCCTTTGTGAATCTAATCCCATGATAAGATCGTCCAATGTGTCAACATGGTGACTAGATCGAAATGTGGTATGGAAGGAGTTGACCGGCACTAAAGGGAGGATGGGGTCCATCGATGGAAAGGGAGGTGGGACCAAGCCATCCGTGAGCCAACTAAAAAGTGGCTCGGCGATGTATAGCGTTCCCGTAAGAAACACGGGTGGCTCGGGCTTTGGTAGCTCTAAAGAAGAAGGTTCCGAATAGAGCTTGGAAGGAGCGGGTGGTGGTGGAGCACCTACGAGAGGTGAAGAAGCACTTATCCTTTCCAACAAATCCGAAATCATTTTCTTGCATTCCTTAAAGGAGCGGGTTGGAGTAGGGACATTGGGGTGGACTCGCTCCTCGTCCCTCGACCTAGGTGTGGTCCTAGGCTCGGCTATAAGCGGGGCTTCCACTCGGTTGGAGGTACTTGAGTGGGTTGGGATGGGGGTGCCAAGGGAAGGTTGGTTGGAGGTGCTTGGGCGGGCCACTAGATTGGGGTCGCTTTGTTGGGCTTGGACGGCGGTGAAGGGGTGGGATTGGGTAGCAGTGTGGCCCACTTGGTTGTGGGTGAGTTGGTGGGGTGGGTGAGTGGTATGACCTCCGTGGTTGGAGGTAGGTGGGCGGGGCAAGTAGGCCCTCCTAAGCGCTCTCTTCATTTCCCACCATGACTCGATGGGCCTTAGATTCCTATCCTCCCTCCAATATTTGATGTTCCTCCAAGTTGCGGCGGCTTCACCAAAAAGTCACCTTTTGGCAACATCGACTTGCATGGGCCCATACATAATGTACACCTCGAAGTAATCGTCCATAATGGCTTCCCATTCTAGGTAGACACTCGGGTCATCGGACCCGTAGAAGTCCCGGGTTTCGGGCCTCGTGGGGTGGTTCGGGTGGTCCTTCCATTTGAGATAGTATCGCCACCATCCGGGCGTTTGGGAGTCCATGGGTGATTGGGGACTAGTGGGTGGACATGTCGACACTAGTAGATAAACCAACTAGACAATGGACTACAACTCTAGACATGACGACCAAGACTCGGTACGTGGCGGAGATAATTGATCCGAAGATCACCCGCGCATGTGTGCGGCCTTCCCGATAGGCGTAGCCTAACGTTCGGACAACACCTTTTGATATACCAAGTAAAGGGATGCAAATGCAAAAAGACACTTTTTTTTTGGTTTAAAACAATGATGATCCTAAACACAACTTAGACAATGACTAATGACTAGACCTAAATGACACTTTTTTTTATTGACACCCTACACTCAACCTCGCTCTGATACCAAATTGATGCGGGACGAGACCACGGACACGACAAGCTCGTGACTGCCCCTTAACGAGGGAAGCGTCGGATGTGCGCGGTTGAGAAACCGACAATGAGCTAGGGTGATCGGCTCTCTCGTGTGCCCAGATCGGGTCACGGGACGATCTCGCACTCTCTCGCAGCAGCGGTAATGAATAGATAAAGCGAGCTAGATATCCCTACACATGCTCTCTAGCAGCGGCATAAACAAATATATATGAAGTAAGCAAAATGCCGAGAAGGGAGCGAAAACGATACCTCCACGCGCCCGGCGTGGGGAAGACGGACCCGGCCGAAACTCGTACTCCCAGGATAATTAATACAGCATATTACAGCAAATGAATTACTGCCCACTCCACGCAGGGAGGTAAAGGGCTACACAAACGGGCCCGGGAGGACCGAATTCGGGTTGACGGGCGGCTTCTTGCGTCTCTTCGACAGCACCCGAACTTGTGACTGTGGGGCCCACATGCTGTCCGGAGGGGCCGTGTGGGACCCGGTGGCACCGCTGTAGTGGGGACACTTCGTGAAGCGCTCCCTGGGCTGGCGGCAAGCTGGTTCGCCGGCCGGAGGCCGGGCGGCTCCGTTCGGCACCGGTCGGAATGACCGGCCACGGATCTGCAGCTTCTGGTTTTCAGCGCACGTCCCGGCGAGAACGGGCGTTGCGATCAGCCCCGATGTCAGATCGACACAAGATTGGCGCCGTTGGAAAGCTAACTTCAAATCCTTCAATCTAGGCCTAGATATATAGCCTGGATCTGCACGGATCTGGACTTATGGAATTTCCAAGTTCCTGTTGTACAGTTCCTAAAATCTCAGGTCAGCAGAGAACTTTCCTGTGGATTTCCTTTGACTGCGCGGTAGACGTCCGAATCTGGGGTTGTGTCCTTTTGAAAAGTTGTGGGAAATCAAGCTACGAAACCACGACTATTTTTGGATCTGGATTTGGAGGTGGTGGTGATTTGTTATGATTTTGGAAGTGGAGGGTGGTCGGATCTGGGATCTGGCTGACAACACTGTACCTGAGGAAGAACACGAATTTCTAAAAATAGGTAGAAGGATGATAAATAAATAATAAAATTTGTGAATGTAGGGGGTGATGGACAGAACTGTAAGTAAAATTGGGAGGCCTTGGACAAATCAAAAAGATGGCCGGAGGTGGGAAACACAGGGCTGCTGTCACTGTAGATAGAGACAAAAGAGAACTAGGAATGAAAGATGCACGAAAATGGGAAAATACTAAACGATGGAATTTGGGTGTGAAATTTTAGGTGGAGCTTTGGATACAAGGGAAGAACACACCATAAAAATTGCAGCTTGAGATGTTCACGTGGTGGAGAGCAGATATTCAGACAAGAAGCCTCTATCCAGGATGGACAGAACACCGAAGGCGGCTCCGCGGCGGCGTGGTGGCGGCATGAACGGCGGCGGCGGCGGCACCGATGATCACCGGAGGTGGGGGGAAGAAGATATCACTCTAGAATGGGGGTTGGGGATGAAGAAACCAGGGGGAGAGAGAAGAGAGGTCAAAATTCTCCAAGAGAGGGGTTCTTGCACAATGATTTTTTCACTTTCATTAATATTCAAATGGAAAATACAAGTATTTATATGCCTCCAATCTAATCCAATCTCCACCATTGGATCTAGGGATGGGGAATGAATGGCCTAGATTAAATGTGACCAACACACACAAAAAAATAAAATAACCCAAGTGGGAGACAAGCTTGACATGGTAGGTAGCCTACCATAGACTTTTTACTCCCTTTGTCTACCCATGTGGCATTTGACATTCAACCCTTCTAGATGGCCACCTAGGATGGTTGACCAGCCCCACATAGGTGACATGGACCAATGGGAAAGGGCTGAGGGCCCCCTTGCTGGTCCTACTGTATAATTGCATAAAAACCCACACAATCCATGGGAATGACTCCTTGACTTATAAAGCCTTACATTTGCGTACATACTTTCCCAAGGATATAAACACAAACTAAAAGGACATAAATGCAAAAAAAAAAGCACATGCTCAGCGTCGATTCCCATCATAGGCTTTTCTTAGTACGTCACCCACCGGGAGTGGTGGACGGGCAGTTCCCGTTACACAGTTTTTAAGCTAGTTCTGTGGGCCCCGGCCAACGGTAGCGTCCTACCGTGGGGAATACTAGCTAGAGGCCTGGCCTAGGTACGGGTCAGTGTGTGCACACGTGGTCAGGGACTGAGGACTTGCGTCGACGGGCGTGACCCTTACTAGTTACTTGCAGTTGTGGTGCTGCGGTCTTGTGTCCGTGAGGTGCCATTTTTCCTTGGACCGTCGTTGTTCCTTGGACCTAGTTCTTGGTGTGTCTAGTCTCCCCCGTGCTGCACACGGTCGGGTAGACATGACACTTGTGACGCAGTGTAAGATGTCAGTGGACGCATCTAGCTGTTCTTCTAGTGTGAGGGTACTCCTATCACTTGACCAGCGACTCTTGCGTTTCTCAGAGCCGGTGTTCTCCTTTTCGTGTCGGCTAGTCTTGGCCTTGTCCAAGATTGCTGCCCTGGCTGTGTGGTCTGTTCTTGGCAGTGTTCAAGATGAGCCCGGGGTTGCGTGCACGATGTTCCAATCGTGTAGGCTGTCGTGATTGTTTTAGCCGTCTTTGCAGGTCTCCGTCTTAGACCTGGTGTCGGGTTGGCAGATCGGTAACTTCTGACTTTGTTGGATCAGAGTCGCCCTTCTGTTGTTGTTTGTAGTAGTTTGGGGTGCCGAGGTTAGTTCGGCCGCCACTTGTCTGGCGTGGGTTCTTCCCCTTTCTTGCTTGTTCCCTACTCCTACCTCCCGTCTGTTTACTACTGCCTGTAGCGTAGTTTTACAGCATTTTAGTGTATCCTTTCCTGCTTTGCTGCACTTGCTGTTTCTGTTGTTGCTTCCCTTGCACTGTGTGTTTCCAATGGGGATCCGCGTTACCCCTACTGAGTTTTTGTTTAGAGACTCACCCCTACTTTTTAGGTGGGTTTCGCCGTCTACCTCTGCTGTTCCTGGTGGAGCGCGTTGTAGTAGCTGCCAGCTGTACCTGCGTCGGGCTTCCCCCGACTTCTGTGTACGTTCTTTTCTGTCAGGCTGTACTTGTTGTCTTTCTTTTGGACTAGACACTGGTGTATAATTGTAAAATTTGAATTATTAATAAAAATGTAATTTTATCTCTGCTACTTTAGCAAACCGTTCTAATGAAATTTAATTGCGAGTTGTTATATCTTTCAGTTCAATGTACTACACGACAGTCCTTTTTCCCTTCGGCGCTTTCCCGAGCTTGGGAGGCCTCGCGGGTCCCATGCAGTACCACGTGTATCCGGTAGTCCTACCGGGTGCACCTGGTATCCGGTATCCGGAATCCGGGTCACCACAGTTGGTATCAGAGCGTTGTTGTGTGAAGTACATGGGAATCTCAGATATTCAGTTTCCAGAGTCGTGAAGGTCCAATACAGTCTCTTGCTGGCTTAGGTGTTGCGATGGTTTATCGCGTTGTTTTCTATGTGTGGTCTTGTGCGTGCTTGGTTGACACTGTGCGAGATGGCTTTGCTCTCGTCTGGATGTGACGAGGTGCTTTGTTCGGTTTTGTAGTTGGTCTCGATCGTGTTGCACTTGGCAGTGTTTATCGGCTGGCATGAACCTGCAGTGCATTTGGTTGAGCTGTTTCTATGTTTCGCTCAGGTGGCTTATGACTTTTAGTGTTGGTGTGATGACCATGCATGTTCTTACGTTGCTTTGGTTGTCCCAGCTTGAGTTTGCTCAGCTCCTGATATGTTTCGCTTTTGTTGAAGTGCGCGTTTAGATTCCGTGTTAGAGAAGTTGCTCAGGCAAGCTAGGATTTCCCTTCCTGGTGAGCTTTTGTGGTTGAGCTTCTTGCTTCCTGTCCCTTCTGGTGGAATCTTTTTCGAGGTTTGCCTTGGAATTGCTGTCTTGGTGATGCCTTTGTCCTGTGTCTGCTTAAGTGTGGACAGCTTTATTTTGAGCCTAATCTGCCCTCTGCTATACGGTTGCTTGGCTTTGGACTCCATGATGGTGTTAAGAGCTGCGGTGCACCGTGTTGTCGTGCCGTGTCCAGCGGCTAATGTATCGTGAAGGCTCGATAACTATTTCAGGATGCGAAGGTAAACTGAGATTGATGCTTTCCTTGTGCTTTGTGCTGAAGCTGGTGCTCTTCTCCTGTTGCACTTAGGCTCCTTGTGATCGGTTGTTCGCGGGATCGGTACTCGTGGCGTGTGGTTTGCGATCTTTGTTGATTGCGATGGCGCCTGGTGTGTGCTGAGGTGCGACTACCGAGGTTATTCTGTTGCCGTGTGCATTGTGTGTTGTAAGAGTACGCAGCGGAAGTGTGTGGGATGGCTACCCATGGGTTCAGAATCGTGTTTTCGAGTTTCTAGCCGGTCGAGAGATCTGTTTCTTTCTCGTGGTGACTTCGTCTTGGCTTCCTGTGCCTTGACATTGTTGTTGCCGTGCCGTGTTGTGTCGGTTGCCCGTTTGCTGTTGGCATTGGCATTTTGCGAGTGTTGGGGAATTTGTCGGCATTCCTGCTGATTGAGTACCCTTTACTCTGCATGTCTTTTCTTGGGCGTTGTGCTCTCGAGGCGTGTTTGTAGTCCTTGAGATGCGTTCTCCGAGATTGTTGTTGTTTCTCGTTGTTGTGGGTCTCTCCTTGGTGAGCAGTCTGATGCGTGACCCATTCCCGTGTGGTCGTGTGCTCAGCTGTTTCTATGCCTTGATGTGACCCTGGTTGCAGTTGTGTTCCATGGTTCTATGTTCAGAACGGAACCGGAACCCTGCAGGTGCTGCCGTTGTTGTTTTGGCGCTGTTTCTTTATGATTTTATGTCTATGATTTGGACCTGGACGTGTCGGTTAGCCTTGTTGTACTCTTTCCCCCTAGAGTTAGCTTGCGACTCGATCAGATGTAATATCTGAGTGAGGACTGACTTGTTGGTGCCTGTGGTCCAGCAGTGATGTTGTCGTTGGTGTCCTGTGTGCCAGGTGTTCCCTGTTGCCGTTGGCACTGGAGCCAATGATGTGGTTGAGCTATCAGCTGAGAGGACTGTGCCTCCTTGTGTAAGCTGCTGCTTGCCGTGCTGTCGTTGTGTTTTTCGGTGTTGGTTATTGGTTGTTGTGGCAGTCGTGTCTCCTGTTCTGTGAGGCGTAAACGACGTTGCCTTGCTTCGGAGGTGTCAGACGTGTTCACTTTGGTGCCATGCTCGTGTTGCGGACTTGCTGTCTTGAAAGCTGAATGTGTACCTGTAATTATGATCTGACAGTGTTCCTCTAAGCTGTGTTTCTCGGGATTTGCGTTGTCTTCGTGGTTGTGTTGTCGGGTTGTTCTTCCCTGCTTCTCCTTTGTTAGTCCTTAATTTCGAGGGAGAAATTTCTAAAAGGAGGAGAGGATGTAATGCCCTAGATCTTTCCGGATCCTTTGTGAATCTATTTAGATCTTTATTGGGTCTTTCGGATCTGTTTTGGATTGGTTTCATTGAGTTTCGGTTCGCTTTTGTGGCTTCCGAGTTGAGTTTGACGAGCCGTGTGGGTTTTTCTCACGTACTAGTTACGGAACCCTACGGTGAGTTTGTTTGTCAATTCTCGAACTCGTGGATGCTATAGCGATGATGTACTCTTCGAGCCGGTCGTTTCGGCTATTTTTGAGTATTTTTCTGAATATGTGCATTTTGGGCGCATTTTTGGAATTTTTGAAAATTAGGAAAATTTCCTAATTTCTTTTCTATTTCTTTCATTTTCTCTCTCCTTCTTCTCATTCGCCGCCGCCATCTCTCTCTCTTCCATTCTCTCTCGTTTCGCCTCCTCGGCTCCGACTGCAGACGGGGTGCCTAGAGGCGTGTGTTGGGGACGTGATGGAGCTGGCTAGGTGCACGATGGAGCAAGGATCGGATCGATTATGGCGCGATCCCGAACGGTGGATTCAAAGCCGGTGAAATTGGTTCGCGAGTGGATTTCGGCGTGGTTTAGTCCTTTCGGGGCTCAGTTTCTTCGGTGGAGGTAGGGTGACTGATCCTTACTTCTTCCTCTCCATTTTCCCTGCCATTGCACGTCGTTCGGTAAGGAAACAGTCGAGTTTGGGCTTAGTTTGCCTAAATCATGATTTTCGTGATTTTTAGGGTCGGCCGGTAAACGGCCACTGTTTGCGGCGTAGTTAGTTTCTAACTGACCGCTGGGATGTCAGGATCCCATCCACGTTGATTTCGTGTCGTTTGGTGTTCATTCGAGGCCGGTAGAAGCCCGGGAGCCTCGGTGACCCACTTTGGGTGGATTTGATGCAATCACCCGGATCTTGAGTTTGTGAGCTTGCATGTGGGGTTTTTAGTCCCCTGATGTTGTTATTTGGTGTTTAGGTTTGTTCCCCCTACGTTTCGGCGTGAATGGGGCATGGAACGGGCCGGTTTGGCCGTTCCTCTGTTTTCCCGCCGTGACTGATGTAACGGTCATTCCAGTTGCCGTCACTTGTATATAACGACCCTACGACTGACCGCTACTTCGTCTGAGGTTTTTGAGCTCTCTGGCTTCTGGGTGAGTGACGGCCCTAGGGGGCCGCGTCGCTTCCCTGTAACGCGCCTAGGTCTGCGCGTTACTTCGCTTGTTGTTGCCTTGTTTTGGGGTTGAGTCGGTTGGTCTAACGTGCTTGACCCAGCGCGTTAGATGGAAGCAATGCGCCCTGCCTTGGCCGTTATTGTCCGTTTCACCGACGTTTGACCGTTGAGGCGGTTCCCCCGACGGATGGGTTCCCATCCGTTATTTTGAGTGTAACGCGCCTGCCCCTGGCCGTTGCATTCTGTTTTGGTCAACTGTGGGTGGCTGTGCCGTTGGTTGTAACGCGCCTGTCCCCATGCGTCATTTGTGTGTAACGCGTCCTTCTTGGACTGTTACATGCTGTTTGGCTGTGGGTTGTGGGTGTTGTGCTGTTCGATGGTGTAACGGTCGTGCCCCTATGCGTCGTTGTTGTATAACGCGCTTGCCCCTTGCCGTTATTTGTTGTTTTGTACTGGGTTGAGGGTGACTGTGCCGTTATGAGTAATGCGTCTACCCCTGTGCGTCATTTGGTTTTGGCACGTCTCCCCTGCCGCGTTGCTTGCTTGTAACACGCTTGGCCTTGTGCGTTACTTGGCCTTGATTCGTGTGTTTGTGTTTTAGGTTGGTTTGGGCGGTGTGTGACGGCTGTTCTCCCGACCGTCACTTGGTGTGTAACGGCCCTGGTCTATACCGTTATATGCCTGTAGCGGTATAGGGGTGGTGCGTTACATCCCTTGTGCTCCGATTTCCATGACTTCGGTTTCGGCTTGCCTTGGCTTGTCCTTGTAGCCTACCCGTTGTCCCGTGGATGTCTTCCGACGTCCTATGAGGGTAAAGACTATGTTGTAAGGTGGTCAGGAGTCTTCTTGCTTGTGGTAGGATTCTCTGTCCTACTTTTGTGTGTGTTTTTGTCGGGTTCCCGTCGACTCGATTTGACCCAGTGGTTGACAGGTGACCTTATGTGTGGGTGTCTTGACGGTTCTGTCTAGTTCGAGACACTGGTTCTGGATGCCTCGAGGTGTTCCTTTACCTCGATTTGTGTGTCCAGTTGTGTCTGAGGGTTTTTGGTGTTCCCTCAGGTCTCCGTGTGTTGTTTTCTGCGGAGCGTGGTTTTTTTGGCGTAGGATTAGACCGATTGGCAGCTTGTTCCACTGTCTGTGACGATCTTGCCTTTGAGTCGTTCGACTTGGGATCGTTACGTGGTAGGTCTAGTTGCCTGGTCCTGAGTCTGTTGGCAGTGGTGGTACTGCCAATGGTGCTTGGTGGTACGTGCGACAGGGCTTTCCTTAGACTGTCTGTACTCTAGCACTTGTGTTTTGGAGTCTGTGCCTTGTGAACCTCCACTAGTCATAGCCTGTGACGTAGGCTTTTCATAGTACGTCACCCACCGGGAGTGGTGGACGGGCAGTTCCCGTTACACGGTTTTTAAGCTAGTTCCGTGGGCTCCGACCAACGGTAGTGTCCTACCGAGGGGAATACTAGCTAGAGGCCTGGCCTAGGTACGGGTCAGTGTGTGCACACGTGGTCAGGGACTGAGGACTTGCGTCGACGGGCGTGACCCTGACTAGTTACTTGCAGTTGTGGTGCTGTGGTCTTGTGTCCGTGAGGTGCCGTTTTTCCTTGGAACGTCGTTGTTCCTTGGACCTGGTTCTTGGTGTGTCTAGTCTCCCCCGTGCTGCACACGGTCGAGTAGACATAACACTTGTGGCGCAGTGTAAGATATCAGTGGACGCATCTGGCTGTTCTTCTAGTGTGAGGGTACTCCTATCACTTGACCAGCGACTCTTACATTTCTCGGAGCCGGTGTTCTCCTTTTCGTGTCGGCTAGTCTTGGCCTTGTCCAAGATTGCTACCCTGGCTGTGTGGTATGTTCTTGGCAGTGTTCAAGATGAGCCTGGGGTTGCATGCACGATGTTCCAATCGTGTAGGCCGTCGTGATTGTTTTAGCCGTCTTTGCAGGTCTCCGTCTTAGACCTGGTGTCGGGTTGGCAGATCAGTAACTTCTGACTTTGTTGGATCAGAGTCGCCCTTCTGCTATTGTTTGGAGTAGTTTGGGGTGCCGAGGTTAGTTTGGCCACCACTTGTCTGGCGCGGGTTCTTCCCCTTTCTTGCTTGTTCCCTACTCCTACCTCCCATCTGTTTACTACTGCCTGTAGCGTAGTATTACAGCTTTTTAGTGTAGCCTTTCCTGCTTTGCTGCACTTGCTGTTTCTGTTGTTGCTTCCCTTGCACTGTGTGTTTCCATTGGGGATCCGCGTGACCCCTACTGAGTTTCTGTTTAGAGAGTCACCCCTACTTTTCAGGTGGGTTTCGTCGTCTGCCTCTGTTGCTCCTGGTGGATCGCGTTGTAGTAGCTGCCAGCTGTACCTACGTCGGGCTTCCCCCGACTTCTGTGTATGTTCTTTTCTGTCAGGCTGTACTTGTTGTCTTTCTTTTGGACTAGACTCTGGTGTATAATTGTAAAATTTGAATTATTAATGAAAATGTAATTTTATCTCTGCTACTTTAGCAAACCGTTCTAATGAAATTTAATTGCTAGCTGTTATATCTGTCAGTTCAATGTACTACACGACAGTCCTTTTTCCCTTCGACGCTTTCCCGCGCTTGGGAGGCCTCGCGGGTCCCATGCGGTACCACGTGTATCCGGTAGTCCTACCGGGTGCACCTGGTATCCGAAATTCGGGTCGCCACAGTATGTCTATGTGCTTATTTTCAGTCATGCCCGAAAGAATCCCATTTGTTGGCTGTAAAATGATTTTTTCGGTATTTGGCACAATAGACTTTGGCTTATGGTTTTCGATCGGCAGCTCATTTGATTTGATTGTATATACCGATGCTGATTATGATGGATGCATTGTTGATCGCAACAGTACCAGCGGGTACTGTCAGTTTCTTGGTGGATGCTTGTTTCATGGGCCTCCAAGAAATAACATTCAATGGCTCTCTCAATGGCCGATGCTGAATATGTAGCCGCCGGAAGTTGTGGAGCCCAAGTACTTTGGATCAAAAATCAATTGCTTGATTTGAATGTTGAAGTGAGCTCTGTGCCAATTTTGTGTGACAATACAAGTGCTCTTAATTTATCTAAAATCCTATCCAACACTCCAGGACCAAACACATTGACATTCACCATCATTTTCTGAGAGATCATGTAGGCAAGGAGGATTTTGAATTAAAATTTGTTGATACACACAATCAACTGGCAGACATCTTCACAAAACCTCTAAACCAGAAATAATTCAATGAAATCAGTAGAGACATTGGCATGTGCCAGACTGAGGGCATACATACTTAGGTCTGCACTAGGATAAGTCATGCATTTACATTTAAAAAAAATCAGAAGTATGAAGGGTAGATTGTGTAAAATGCATGCATCTTGTATAAGTTGTGTATATTCTTCTATTTTTTTTTGTGCATGATATTACCCTGTATGTGTGATTGTACTTATATATATATATATATGCCTTTTCTTGAAAAATTTCTAAGACCCAATACTCCTTGATAAATAAATGTGGACTAGTGACCTGGGGTTTCTAGGCAGTCACTGAGGGGGAGGTTCGAAAAAACACTTAGGTCGATTCATGTCAGAAGTCATCCCTCTTTTGGTTCCTCCCAACCAACAAAAAAAATGATATAAAAAAGTGTTAAAAAAGGAGTGAAACAGAAAATGGCCAGCAAAACAATGGAGCTCAAATCATCACGAGGGACGCATGGTGGAAATCAGATAAAAATTTGGATTAGGGGCAAATCGACCATGTCGGTCGACCGCCTCCCCCAGTCCGGTCGACCGTTTGCGATGAATCGGGCCAACCGACTCCCGACCGAACCCTATTTTAAGGGGTTCTCTCACCCTATTTCCTCATTCTATCACACCCCTTCTCTCTCCCACATATTTCCCAAACCCTAGCATATCATACCACCACTCCAGAAGCCCCAAAACCTCACCATTCTTCCATCCGCACACAATCCGACGGATTTGTCACAGTTTACGGATGACATCTCCACGGTTGTTCGTGCTCTCTTGAAGCTCTTCCCTATGCTCCAGAGTGCGGATAAGGTGATTTCCAGCCCCATGGGTGAGCTCTATTCCTTCCAGGGTTCCACAGCGGGTTTCCTAGTCTAAGATGCCGCCTAGAAGGAGTTCTCGACGTTCTACCCAAGGGGAATCTAGTGCTCGGAGACGTGAGGCTCCAGTCCCTCCACTACGGCAGGCTCTGACACCTCCTCACGCCCCTCGGCTATCTCCAAGGCCCATTATCAACCCTCGTCTTATCGATTTGAATGAGGTGAATGAAATCCTACTCGACATTTGTGCAATTTTTGAGATTCAACCAGGTTGGACTGACTTTGTCACTAGATATCTCAGATATTATCCATATCTAGTGCAACAATTGTATGGCAATTTGGTTGACAGAAATGAAGAGTTGTATACAGTGGTTAAGGGTATTGAGATTCACATAACTCCAAAATTGTTTGAACGTGCTTTAGGAGTTTCCGCCAGGGGTGCCGATATGCCCTTTGGCCATGGTGAAATTGAGGGCACTTTCATTGCCATGACGAGCTGTGATTATGTATGCAAATTATTTTCCACCATTGCAGCGAGTTCTCCACCACATGTTTACCTCACTCATATACCCAAAAAGTGAAAGTAGAAATGAAGTGACCGAGGTTCACAGATTTCTATTTTATCATGTTATGAATGAAAATCTAGTCAACATGGGTCGGCTCATGACATATTTGATAGGACTATGCCGAACCCAATTGCGGAGATCTCTTCCTTATGCGTCACAGTTGACTGGAGTATTCATCTATGTTGGGATACATTTCGGTCCTGAAATGTTCATTCAAGTAAGATGATATCTACAATGCCCACAAGATTTTCACAGATATGAGATATTATTAGGGTCAGAATGGTGAGCTCCGTCGTGATGTAACAACTTATGGGGACAAATCAGCAAGTGAAGAAGAGCAGGAACAACAGCAAGATCAAGGGGAAGCACCTACACCAGTTCAGGCAGAGGACCAGCCTCCTCCATCCTCACCTCCTCACATGAATCCAGAGGTGCCTCCCCCACCACAATTCTATCGTGGGGAGTCCTCAGCTCAGGGTGCTGGACAACCCACTTGGGGGGACTATGAGGCTCTTGATAGCCGTCTCTCTGGCATGGAAACTCGCATTGACTCATCCCTTGGATGACTTGATACCTTCATGGACACAATGGATGGTCGTATGAACACCTTCTCCCAGACCTTGGACACCCTTGCTGCCCACGTAGCCTCTCTTGCTACTGACTACGAGGATACTACACGTGCTTATCGGACTACCTCCCATACCCTTCTTCACATTGAGCATCTTCTGCGGGACATTGAGACCTGTATTCCTCCACCTCCACCTGCTACTGCTGATGGCTCTGATGCCAACGATGACGCGGAGACTCCGGATCACCCTGCTCCGTAGTGGCTCTTGTATCCCTTAGTGTTGTTTTGTCCACTTCTCTTGTATCCCACTCCCTCTTTTGATGATGCCAAAGGGGGAGAAGTAGCTAGTCAGGTTTATCTATGTTATGCATGGTGTATGATTGCATGAGTGTTTGCCATTTTGTAGCATTTACATTTCATTGCATTTCATTTGTGCATCATTGTATTTTGGGTTGTGTCACGAGTGTCTTGTAGATGTTTTGCATTCTCTCGAGCACCAATGTTCTTTGTACTGAACCAATGAAATGAAATGATGAAAAGAATGCACTTGGTGTTTGACATTACATGACTGGCTCTTATCTCTCATTTCCTTTCTATTTGGCAAATAAAGTGTTGAATGGTTTGCGTTAGCTGGCTTGATGTGATGAGAGTAAATACATTGATTTCAAACATTGAGCCAATGTAATTAAATGCCCTACAGTTTTGTCATCATCAAAAAGGGGGAGATTGTTGAGTATATCCAGGTGATTTTGATGATAACAAAACCCAGGACGTGTTCTATCACGTGCCATGTATTAGTAATTAAGTACGAGCTTCATACGTAATCAAGGTCTAATTCCATCATGAATTATGCTTAAATGTTCATAGTTTTCCGAACGCGTAAAAAGAGCTCAAATGGACTTGAAGTCAATAACAACATAAGTTCAATTCAAGCCTTTATCATATGGATATGATTTGCTAGGCTAACAACTCGTTTTTGCTAGATTTTCATAGTCCAGTCGACCTGAGAGCATGGGCCGGTCGACCAGAATTAACAACGTTCAAAAATCTACAGGAATTTACAATTCAGTCGACCACCGACCCTATCCCGGTAGACCGGAATTTCCAGTGCTCAAAAATCTCAACCCTGTGAAAGTTAGGTCGACCGCCCCATGTCATCCGGTCGACCGCCCGCTTCGAAGCAGTAATTGTTGACTTTGTGTTCTTTAACGTGGGAAACCCTTCTCCTTGGTTTGTTTAATCCCAAAGTCACTAGACATGCCATGATTTGTGGATCTGGTTCTTGGCTTGTCTCTTGGCCATCTAAGATCTATAAAAATGTCTCATTGGGGTCAAAAATCCTAATGACTCAAGGAGATCCAAGAGAGGCCATCTAAGGGAGAAAGTGAGCTGCTGCAAGAACCAGAAGAGCTGCGTGAACAATACTCCGTCCAGCCATTCTTCATCCATCTCCAAGTTTTTGAAGATCATCCTGAAGCCATTCAAGTGAAGATCAAGCTGAGGAACAAGCTTCATCTAAAACAATCTTCATCCACTAAGGGGGAGCATAAATCATGATTTTTCTTTCGTGTTTCTTTTCACCAATCTCTTGAGCTTCATGTGTTGTCTCTTGTAATCTTTAAACATTCTAGTGTGTGTGGATCTTCCTAGATCCGTGTGTGTGTGCTTGATTTCTGTTATAATTCTGTGTGTTTGGGTGTATTT
The DNA here is from genome assembly GCA_022559845.1 of Amorphophallus konjac. Classification (NCBI taxonomy): domain Eukaryota; kingdom Viridiplantae; phylum Streptophyta; class Magnoliopsida; order Alismatales; family Araceae; genus Amorphophallus; species Amorphophallus konjac. The sequence goes on from CM040122.1 coordinate 284,128,909, forward strand.
ACACCTTCGTGGGAGTTTCCATCTCCCTACGTGTGTGTGTGTGTTTAGATCTTGTAATCCCTTACAAGATAGTGTGTGAATCCTCACAGTCTGTGAGGGGTGTACGTAGGTTGCCGTTGTTGCATCCGAACTACCTAAAAATCATTGTCTCTTGTGTGCTTTTTTCCTTATCTTCTACCTCCAATTCTGTTCTAGCATGTTAGCATATCGCATCTGCTGATTTCATCGTTTAGATCTAGATTAATTGACCATTCTCTAATAGATCTTTGGTAAAGGTTAGTCTTGTTGGGAAGATAACACCTTGCGTGAGAGAATCTTCAGATTCGCAAACTCCGCCTAGTACTAAGAGCTATTGTAGTGGTGATTTTGATAATATCTATTTTGCTCTGCATCAGATCTAAATTGATAATTGCTACTTCATCATACTTGTTTTAAATCGGCTAAAATTTTCTTAAAACTTTGTAATCACCTAATTCACCCCCGCTCTTCGGTGTCATTGATCGTGGGACTTCAATAGATACATCGCGTCCAAATTCGTAACCCAAGCTATGATCAGTGCCTATTGAAGCTCTACCCTTAAGCCTTAATAAACTATTATGCCTTCATCACTTCATCTACCATTATGTGTAGGGCATAATGGTGCAACTCCACAAATCAGGCCCGGTACTGAAGCACTGTCATCTCATCTTGAGTAAGATTCATGAACTGGAACATACTCTCTGACCGCAGGTACATAGGGCTGAAAGCTTGCTTAAACACCTCTGAAAACTCCTGCCATGAAATCTATCGAAGTGGTTGAGACTAGAAGGTCATCTTCCACTTCGAGGTCCACTCTGAAAGAGTCGGACCTTGCAACTAGTAGCTCCCTAGAAGAACTCTCTCATCATTAGCGTACTCCATTGATCAGAAAACTCGATCCATTGCATCAATCCACGACCTCACAACATCAGGATCTAGCTAGCCCTTAAATTGTGGTGGTTGAAACTATAGAAACTCTCACAAAATATGCCCACAGTCACCATGCGGCGAACTACCCTTGCCAGCCTCCTGACCATGGCACTACTGACTCTACTGCCGTATGAAAAATTGATGCATGCCAGTAGAAGAACTCTGCCTGACTTGACAGACCTAGGGCCGCCATCACCAGAGGAGATAACTCTCTACCCATCTCCCCCTGAGTCCCAGCTGACAGCTCCAACAATGAACAAATCTACCTTCTCAATTCCATCTCCACTCTTCTAGCACAAGCACAAAACAAGGTGGTAAATAAAATAAAACGCCCTAAGACAACTGCCAACTGTACTAAACACTCTAGACTCTTGGACACTATAATTATCTCAAATTCTCATGCACATCCACAACCTCGCTCTGATACCACCTGTAATAACTCAAGATCCGAGTACCAGAAAATAACTGGCATGACCCGAATCTTGTCCCGTCACCCACGAGTCACGCAGCTTGAAAGGGTTAGAATAATATTATGGAGCACATCAGAATTTAAAATAAATGCATGAAATAAAATACAGAATTAATTGAATGATATAAATAAAATTAACATCTTAAAATTAAAGAATAATAATCTAGAGTCCAATCTACAAAGTACATTCAACTGAAAGGAAGCGTACACTGACATGGGGCATACCCCGACTTTGGCGAGCGGACAACTAGAAATTGTCGGAGGTCTTGCACCAACCTCGAGGAGGAACGCCACACCTAAAAAAGAAGGGGTGAGCCTCATCTCATTGGCTCAATAGGGTTCCCATGGATACCCACCATAAACAACAACAACAAACGACAATAATAATAACGATGGTAACAGTAGGCGACGGCGAGAACCCTACCATGAAACTACTCGAAACACTGTTACCCTGCCACCCATCGGTCACACAGAATCACGACGACACTATCTCTATATTGTATAGGGAACCCATGACCACCGTAGTCGAAAGACTATAAAACTGACTGGCGAAAGAACCACAACCACACTGTCGGAAACCCACAACACCTCTATCGGGAAAGCCTCGAACTCATAGTTGGGAAACCATACTGAAGTCACCCAGTCAAGACACACTACCCCCACCCTCAGGAGAGCCGTGACCTCACTATCAGGAAACCAAAACCATGGGTGACTAGAGAACCCACTCGCTAGTAGCAGCTGGATGCGTCTATTGACGTCTTACACCACGCCTACTATCCCTAGCCGGTCATCCACTCTCAAAGAGTGTGGCAGAGGGACAATGTCAAATGTGTCCGCTGACATGTTATACTACACCACTTAACTTATGCCTATCCACCTCCCTCAGTGGAGTGTGGTGAAGAACAAAGGTCTCGGCTTATCCCACTCCCTTAATAGTGTGTGGTAGAGACACGATAACAATAGGACTAGTTGAGATCGTACTCTTCAGTACGGGTATGCTGCCCCCAACTAAGTGTGCACACACAGATGGACTGCCCCTCCATCAAGGTCCTATGGCTAGTACTTCCCCTCAACCTAGACTCAAGTCACAGCAGAGAGGGGTCCCACGACAATCAACCTACACCGTCTCATGGGAAAACTCTTGACCTCATGGATGGCAAGTGTTTGCACTCAGTAAGCTCCAACTCTCGGCCCCGTGGCTGGTGCGTGTACGACACCCAGAAAGTTATGCTAGCAGGGTACTACTCTAAAGAACTCTGACCAACTATGGACGCACTTTTTATTCATCATCATCATCATTTCTATTTATTTGTTTATTTCTTTTGTATCATTTATTAGTGCATAGGCGTGCCAGTCACAAAGTGACAATTTGTTCAGACTCCAAAGACCAAAGTTGTCTGGAGCCGTTGGTGCGCGTCATCTGACTTGATCAGGCGATAGTATGTTTCGTGTCGAGACTAGAACCCATCGTGCCATAAAGGTCACGGCATTAATTACATCTCTCCGAAGGGGAGAAAACCCTTGATTAAAAAATCCAAGAAGAGGGGCCCTATAACCTAAAACATCTATTAATAAAAGAGAATGAGTAATTCAAAAACGCATTGAATTTTCCTATTTTAGGGCGAGGGCGTTTAAGCTAGTTTATTTGCTCATCGCATGCTCCATCCTCGGAAAGTGTTCTGAGTCAGAAACATAGTGAAAGCATGAACGGTATTAAAAATATGTCTACCGAGGATACGGCAAGTTTGATGTTTGATGATGACCGGAGCGGGATGAACCCCGATAGAAATAGGTCAGATTCGAAAGGATGTTGGCCCAAGGCAAAGTCAGGCCATAGCTATAGCAGGGTGGTCCCTGAGATCCAAGCCTGGTTTGGGAGGGCACCATTTATGTTCCTTTCACATAAGGTCTAGGGGAAGTGAGGACTCCAGGATGAACATTATTATATGTTTTATTTACTGTTTCAATTTCTTTTGGACGCATGTGTACATCTCTTTTTTTTATCTGATTTCATGTTTTATATTATTTTTATAACTTTTCTCCTTTATGCCTTGCCTTATTATTATCATTCTTTTCTTATTATCATCATCATTTAATATTATTTTTTATTATTTTTATTTATTTTCTTCTTTTCCTTTTTTTATGTTGTGTTTTGTCTTTTTTTTGTATGTGTGTGTGTTAGTTTTTTTTAGTTTTTTTTATTAAGTGAGAGCTCAGTTGACTGAAGTCAGTCGACTGAGAGCAACTAAAATCAGTCGACTGAGCTCATTCTCCATCGATTGAAATCAGTTGACTGAGATCGTTCCCAGTCAACTGGAATCAATCGACTGAGATCATTCTCAGTCGACTGAAGTCAGTCGACTGAGACCTGTTGGATGGTATGAGAGGATCTAGAGGGGGGGTGAATAGATCCTACACTCAATCTTTGACCACCTTTTAGAAATTAACAAAACAGCAGACCGTGGAGCCAAGGCAAATGCAGGACTGAGCTAAAACGTGGAATGCTATCAGCGGAATGAAACATAATACACTTGATAACCCAGAACACATGCGAAGAAAGGATAGATGAAATGGACGCCAAGCATCAAACCACAGCACTAGGAATTTTAAGGTGGCTTGGCTACTACCAAGCACGCCTACGTCCACCCCTCACCAACTTGGTGAGGCTTCTACTCTTTGGCCAAAAGAGATACACACACACTGGAAACCCAGCAGAACACGGGGACAAGCCCCCCACACACACACGAGGAGCAAGCTCCTCACGCTACAACACGTAGCACATGCGGATGACTCCCCACATGCAGAGTAGTTCTGAAAGTAAAAGAACAAAACAGAAGAAACAAGAAAAGAACTTCAGCAGGAAGAGAAAATCCAGCAAGGCTGTGAAACAGATCAAGACTGGAAAAACCAACACGGTTGAAGGAGATGGTTGGCTGCACTCTTTCTCCTCTACCTCTCATATCTTCTTCTGGAATCTCAGGATGGACACTCTCTCACCTTCTCTTTTCTCTCTAGTTCTCACGCTAAGCTTTCTCCAGGCTTCTCCAATAGAAGCAGCATGCAAGCAAGACCCGTCCAATTTATAGGCACAAGGGGCAGAGAAATTTCCCTCCAAAGATTTACAATTTGATTGGCTGGAATAAATAAGTGAAGTTTGACCAAGATTCCCTACAGCATCTCAATTTTCATTGGCTGGCATGTAGGAAGGACGTCCTTCTGTCCTAGAAGATTTTCCAAGCCCATCTCTGATGGGTTGGATGCAAAAAGAAGGTTACCACGAAAGGTGACCTTTCCCACATTTGTAATCTGACCAATCTTCTGTCCAAAAAGTTATTTTGGGAAGAAAATGATGACAAGGACAGTTATCTCTCATAGGAACATTTTCTACACCTCAAAAACTATGTTTTTGGAGCTTTACGTTGCTTCTCTTTGGTCTTTATACGGTCTTTAAAATGTGATAGATTTGACAAAATTAATCTGATGAAGCTTGAGTACGTCGACGCAGCATCACCCTTGCGTCAACGTGTCTGTTGAAAATGGGCCTTTAAGCGACTTCTGGGAGGCCCCCTTGCGTCGACGCCCTAAGAGGCCGGGGTCGACGCATCCAACGCTATCGCTTGTTGGATTGTCTATCGGTGCTTGTGGAGTTGAGGCCGTGAAGATCTGGAGTGGACTCAACCAGTTTCCCGCCTGTACGGCTTGCAAGCTGATCTTGATGGTGTCGACGCTACTTACGGGGTGTGTCGACGGATCTGTTTAGAGGTGCGTTTACAACGCTCTCTGGGAGAGCCTTGCATCGACGCTCTGAGTTGGTGGGGTCGACGTAGCCTAGCGCATTTGGACCTTTTCTTCCTGTTGTGATTAAATGAGTTGACGCATCCTATGCTGGGGTCGACGCAGCCTTTTAGGCTTGGTTAAACTTCTTCATACCTAGCCAATCAAGGGATGTTTCATGAGTTTCTAACTTAATTGGCCAATGACTTGTAGTGAGACATCATCAAAATATAATTTATACAACATTCTCCCCCTTTTTGATGATGACAACTATGAGTCATTGTGCTCACAGTTTTGACAGCAAATCTTGGCATGCAACAAACTATCATTCAAATTTGAACATAACTATCATGCAGCACATCAAGAATTTGAATACATGAAGAACCCAACAGGATATGTAGTGAAAACATGCAGGCAACAAACATGCATACTAACATATAGATGATGACTCATCTACAACTTTCTCCCCCTTTGGCATCAGCAAAACATGAGGGGTGCTTTCAGAATGAGTAGTGGAGAGGAGATGTGGAGAAAATTTCAGAAGAGAGATTCAAGTCTAACACAAGTTTGATTAGAGAACAAGATCAACCCCGAATTTAGATATCTCCCAACACAAGAGCATTGCACGGTAATAGAGTATGAATTGATGAATTAAAATCAATAACTTGGAGAAGTAGGAAAGTCCAAGTGACTATCATGAGTATGTCCATTCAAGATTTCTAAAGCTGATGCACTTGGGTGAATCAAAGTCCTGGATATTCCCAGTTCAGTCTGTCTCATAAAATCTAGTGACCTTTTAAGATCAACTACCATTAGTATTGAAGCCAAACAAGCTGGAATAGTGAGATTTTATCTAATCATGCACCTCTGGTTTTCATAATGCCCGTACTCACAGTCAAGTTCAACTAACACCTTTTTACATGAGGAATCACATTGGTTAGATGAAACTGTTGTGCCCCTGTGTTTTGATGATGTCAACACTATGACTCATTTGTTCTTGAGGATCATGTGTTTTGATGATGTCATCCATCATTGAGTTTCATGTCTTTGAATCTTGAGTTTCATACATTTTTTTGCTCTTTGAGTTTCATGTGTCTTGATTCTTGAGGTTCATATGTTTTTATGTTTTTGATGTTGTCAATTAATTCTGATAATGTTAATCCATGTTAATCCATGAATCAATGAGTTTTGTGAAGACATGTCAATGAGTTTTGTGAAGACAGCTTCGAATTTGGACAAAGAAATAGGTAGAAGAGTGAAAATCATAGAGCAGACTCAACTGTAAGTTATCACTGATAAATGGTTAGTTAAGGGTGTAAAATATCCGATAAGGGTGAAAAATAGGTCACTATGGGTGACAAATGGCTCAAGAGGCTGAAGGGAACTCACCGCTTTGAAAAGAACTGAAGGAGAGTCTACTCCTTGGTGAACTGGAGTCGACTCCACCCAGCTGGAAATACACGCAGGCCTTTGCTGAACTATGTCCCATATCGGTGACAAATAGACTAGTATCGGTGACAAATAGACCTGTATCGGTGACAAATAGACCTATATCGGCCAAAAAAAGGTTGCAACATTGAAAATGTTAATTGTAATGAAGTTGTGTCGACGTAATAGGTCTGTGGCGTCGACATAGGCTTGTTGTAGCTTGCAAGGTGAGAAATGGAACAACAACGGATGTTCTCTAAAGACTAAGGGTGATAAATATATACTTAGTGGTGACAAATGGCCACTAAGGGTGAAAAATAGCTTCTTAACGGTAACAAATAGATTGATATGAAAGTAAGGCAGAGAAGTTAAAGGAGAAGAAGTTTTTGCCAAAAGGGTGTTGACCACAGTCAAACCAGCTTAGTCAAAGTTGTATTTGGTCAAAATCAACGATCGTCAAAGTGAACCATCAAGTTTATACTTCAAGCTAACCAAGTCAAAGTTGACCCAAGTCAAAGTCAACAATAGTCAAAATCAACACAAGTCAAGTTCGGTCTAGTCCAAGCTTCAGTCAACTAGCTACAATGAAAATGGAGTCAACTCCAGGCTGTTCAAACCACAAGCGAACAAAGGAGACCAATGGGAGATAAAAGGAACACATGGCAGGCTAGTTGTAACAAATAGAAGGTTAAGGGTGACAAATAGCTATTGGCGACGGCTGAAGGCTAAGTGTTCGGCAGCTAAGGTGACGGCTATCTAAGATAAGGGTGACAAATGGCTTTTAAGTATGACAAATAGACATTAACATTATAAAATGGCTTATAAGGCTAACAAATAGCCTGGGAGGATATACTTCAGTCTTATTGTGTTTGCCACATGCCTGAGGTCGAAGGCTCATGAGTGGCACGTGATCCAAGGGTACTATGTCAAAAGAACATTCTCTCTCCTACCATGTGGACCAATGAGAAAAAGGTGGAATCAAATCATTTTATCTAAAAGCATTTTCGGAACCCCTGTTCTATTAAGTGTGCCTTCCTTCGAAGAAGAAAAGTGGCTTGCATAAGATGAAAGAAAAGAGAGAGAAAGCTGTGAGGGCTGCCAAGCAGAGGAAAGAAAAGAGAGAGAGAGCTCCGTGAGGAAATAGGAGAGTTCATGAGAAAAAGAAAAAGAAGAGAAAAAGAGAGAGTCCATGATATGGAAACTTGAGTGCAACTAGTGCTTTATTGAAGACCTGATTGTGTGTGGCCACTAGATCAGATCAAAGCCATCTTTGCTCTCTGGGAGCCATATGTTTTTCATTTTTCTTCTTTCATTTTTTTGTCTTGTTCTTTGTTTCCTTCATCAAGCTGTTAGTCAGTGGAGCAAGCTATCAGGCTCAGTTGTTTTGAGGATTGGTTCCTCGTTAAGCTATGTTGCTCAGCGGATAGCAAGCTATGTTGCTCAGCGGATAGCAAGCCATGTTGATCAGCTATTGTAGGGATTTGTTCCCTAAAGCTGTAGATCAACTGTTCAAGCTGTTAGTCAGCGGAAGCCTCACTCTAGTAGAGTGGGGGTGGACGTAGGTCTGCCTGGTGTGGACTGAACCACCTAAAAATCTCATGTGCTCGATATTTGGCTGTGCGTTTGATCTTTTTCTTCTACCCCACTTCACAGGTAGTCTTGTGATCTGTTTATGCTTTAAATCCGCTAAGTGTTTGAGTTTGTTTTCGAGTGAGCCATCATATGTTTAACCATTCAACCCATTAAGTGTTCGAGACTTGTTTGGTGTGAGCCTTCTTTTGCATTTACCTTTCCTCAGTTTGGTTTAAGCAAGATGAGTTTTTACTTGAGCTTAAATTTTTAAAAGGGGCTCTATTCACCCCCCCTCTAGATCTCGGCCTTGCACCCAACAATTGGTATCAAAGCGGGTCACTGATTCATCAGATTCAATAATCTGCAAAGAGGATCCTGCTACTTTGGTGCATTCGTTATTATGGATTATTGCCCTCGATCGGTTTCAATGGTTCATCCGCCAATGTTTGATGGGTCTAGTTTTGATTCCTGGCTAAGTAGTATATGCAAATTTGTAGAGTCGAGGAGTCCACATCTCTAGGACCTTATCTACTATGGTCCACACAAATTGCCTAAGGAAGAGTCCAAATGGACTGATGCTCACAGATTAAAAAATAGTGATAATATTAGAGCTCTAAAGTTAATGCAAGCTACTGTTGATGTTAATAGATTTCCTTGTATTTCTACATGCAGAAATGCTAAGGAGATATTGGACATTTGCATGGCCATCCATGAGAAAAAGGAGGACATATGTTTGGTGGTTGATGGAAGCGATCACAGTAGTGATCAAAATGAGAACGAGGATGGAGAGGTAAGTTCTATCTTTGAGAACTTTACTATAGATGATTGGGAGCATGTGTATACTGTATTGTTTGAGTCACATGAAGCATTGAGAAAACAAAATAAAAAATGGAAAAAAATTTGAACAGATTAATTCTAACACTTCATGTGAAAAATGCTCACAAATGAAAGAATTAAATGGAGCTTATGAGTTTGATGTTCAAATGCATAAAGAAATGATTGGCTCATTAATGGATGAAAATAAAAATCTGTTAGACAAAATTTTTGAATATGAAACTAAACTAAAAGCTTCTCATGATGATCAATTTTTAATAAGTGAGCTTGTACAGAATGAAAAATTCAAAGAAGAAAATGAAAAACAGATAGTAGAGATTGAAAAGTTGAAGCAACTGAACTCGGCTATGTCAGAAAGGCTGATACTACTTGAAAAAGGAAACTTCATTCTAAATGTTGATTCGGAAGAACTACAAAAGTCAGAACTTGAAATAGACAGTCTTAAAACAACTAATGCCATGCTAAATGAGAAAACAACTGTCTGTGAGGAAGAACTTGCCAGTGTAGAGTTGCACATGTCAGTTTTGGAGAATGAAGTTAAAGACTTGAAAAGCTCACTGTCAAAATTTGTAAGTGGCCAAGAAAATTTGGACAAGCTACTAGGAGTTAAAATCAATGTCTAAAAGGAAGGGCTGGGCTACAATAATGTTAATAAAAAATCTTTTGAAAATAAATTGAAGACATCTTTTGTCAAAGATTCCAATGTAGCCACCATCTCAAAGGTCAAACAACCCAATAATCAGAAAACCAAAAGCAATGTGAATGCCAAGAATTTGAATGCCAATTTTCATGTTCAATGTTTCTACTGTGGCCAGCATGGTCATTTAATGCATGATTGTAGAGTGATGAAACAAGATTATTTGAATGTTGAGAGAAAGCATGCTAGGAAATTTCCTACTGTTCAGAAAAAGAACATAGAATGTTTTTCCTGTGGTAGGATAGGACACATGGCTGCACAATGCTGGTTTTCTAAAGGAAAAGGAAAATTTCATTCTCATGTTAAACATGTCAATCCTCCTATGAACCAGCATGTTCTTAATAAAAATAATTTTACTTCAAAAGGCCAACACATTGTGTGCTTTAATTATGGAAAGTATGGCCATACAGTCAAGGACTTTTGGCAGAAATTTTTTTTTCCATATTTGGTTATGATCAGAAATTCCATGCTCATGTTTATATGCACAAAAAGAACACAGAGCCAGATGTTTCATGTGATTACTATGGTAAATTTGGGCACTCAATGTTTGATTGTCGTTTGATGAAACTTGATGAGTTACAAGCCCAAAAGTCATAGAGAGCACCCACCAAAGGTGCCACTAACCATTCAGGACCCAAGAACACTTGGGTACCAAAAAATTCAAAATGAAGATTCATTTTGCAGGTGTGCCTTGGAGAAAGAAGAGAATAAATAAAAGGGTCAATAAGGCTAAGGCACCCGTGGAATGGTAAAATCCCAGTTTCTGGTTTTATTGTTACATCTGTTAATTTTCATTTCCCACTTGTTAATTACATATTTTGGTCAGATTAGATTCATGTGTTCAATGTTTCAATTTGTTGAATGATTAGGGGGAGTCCAGTAAACTTGATTTGACATGTAAGTTTTTTTTGGATTGAAAATCTGTTGCACATGTCATCTTGCATTGTTATGCATAATTTGAAAAATCTGCATTGCATTTGTTATGCATGACCCTATGATATATAAAATGGTATGTTGGGAGAAGGGCAGATCATTTCTGTCTGGAAACTCACACTACGCATGAGGTGGTCCTCTGACCTAAGTTCTCCGCCAGGTACCATGGGTCAAAATTGCATATAGAGCAGTCTAGACACTCATGAGCATAATTCAATGATTCTCTGCATGATCTTCATGTCAGATATGATGCATCACTGCATTTACATAGGGGGAGTAAGTGTCTCATTTGATTAGCATTTCCCTTATGCATAGTTTGTATTCAGTGAGGGGGAGTCTATGCACACATCTGGTCAATCACATGCATATCATGCATTTAGAATTAGCTACATATCATTGAAATTCATGCACACACTTAGGGGGAGTAATCTCCTACATTGTCTCAGGGGGAGAGTGTGATCCTTGATTGATAATCATCATTTCCATAAAATCAAATTGGAAATCAGCTTGAACATTCGGTACCATTTCCATAGTCTATTCAACAACTGATATCACCTTAAACCCTCCATTAGTTTGTTGTATGCCCATGGAAATTATCATCCTTGAAATATCTTTACATATGTTGTCTGCTCATTATTGTACCCATTTCTGGTTGGAGTCACCATTTGCTTGATGCTCAGTTATATTTCTGCTGCCCTCTTATCATATTTGGAAATCAATCTGCCTGCTGAATGAGTAAACTCTCTTGCCATACCTTTGAGTTATTTTAGCTGATGTCTGCCTACTTGTCATGTCATGTTTAAAAGTCACATTTTGCTTGCTAATAATCCTTGAACTTCCTTGAAACTGTTCAATTGGTAAGTCACCAAAAATTCAGTAAGATTCTAATCTGTGTACCATGATCATAATCTTTTATGATGTCTTATGATTGTCCAGAATAAATTTTCTAGGTTCTGTTTAATGGTTTCATTGAGTTTAGAAATGAATCTCTTAAAAATTCAATGCATTCAGCTTTAATAGACCTTAACCATTGTTTGCATGTGTGCTCTGATTAATTTTCTAAAATCTGAAAGTTCTAATGAAATTGCCACTTTGGTTGAGGTGCTTAGATTAAGTATTGTTCTTAAACATCAGATATTCTAAAATCTTCTAAGGGTTAAAAATTTGTCAGAGCAATGACAATGGTCTAATGAGAAACCATGTCCCTTGACCTTGAAGTTTTGTGGACTATGTCATGAAGTGTCACTGTTAACTCTGCTAAAATTTATTGAAAAATCAGGCAGAGCAATGGCAGATTCATTGAGAAATATATCACTCTGATCAATGAAGTGAGTGAAGATATGTCATGAGGTGATAAAGCTATCTCTGTTCAATTTGAGGCATGATAGTTAGTTATACTGAGTTCTTAGGGACACTAACATCTAAACAATGTGTGTCCTCTAGATATAAAGTTCTATTGGACTTAATTGCTCTTAAAAGAAAATTGTTGATGAACACAATAAAAATCTGAAAATGAATGCGAAAAAAATTGAGAATGGAAATTGTTGAAACCTAAGAGTGAATTCAGAAATTCTTGCATGCTTAACCTCAATACTAGTCTTAGTAGATCTTAGAGGTGCCATTGATTTTGGATAAGTAAGATAAAAGAAGGATTAACAAGGCTATAATATGCAGATTTGGTTCATTTCTATTAAATTTGGTTGCAAAATTTTTTTAATAAAATTTAATTGCTAAACTCTGACCTCATTAGATTTGAACCATGCTATAAATAAAGAACACATCACACATTTGTTATAATGGAAGACTCTGCATTTAAGGATGCTTGATTTATGAGATTTGTATCAGATTGAGATTTATCTTGACCTATTTGACAGTCTTCAATTTCACCTGAAATGCTGCATCAAACATCCTTGTCCATCTGAATTGGTGTCAATTCTGCCTGCTATCAGTCGTGTTTCTAATTCTATGTTACCTGATCCCTTTCAGAAAAATCTTGTTTCATTCATCTCCAAAATTATAATTGTGATCTCAAACTATTTCATTTGATGATGTCAAAGGGGGAGAATAGTTTGTGAGTCAGGTGTGGGATATGTTGCATGTTTTGAATGTAGATGTCATGCGCATATTGATCTTCATGTGATCTTCACGCTATATTGATTTTTATGACTCACATTATTGCCATCATCAAAAGGAGGGAGATTGTTGTGCCCCTATGTTTTGATGATGTCAACACTATGATTCATCTATTCTTGAGGATCATGTGTTTTGATGATGTCATTCATGATTGAGTTTCATGTCTTTGAATGTTGAGTTTCATACGTTTTTTTGCTCTTTAAGTTTCATACGTTTTGATTCTTGAGGTTCATATGTTCTTATGTTTTTGAAGCTGTCAATTAATTTTGATAATGTTAATCCATGTTAATCCATGAATCAATGAGTTTTGTGAAGACAGGTCAATGAGTTTTGTGAAGACAGCTTCAAATTTGGACAAAGAAATGGTCAGAAGAGTGAAAATCATAGAGCAGACTCAACTGCAAGTTATCGCTGATAAATGGTCAGTTAAGGGTGTAAAATATCAGATAAGGGTGAAAAATACGTCACTACGGGTGACAAATGGCTCAAGAGGCTGAAAGGAACTCACCGCTTTGAAAAGAACTAAAGGAGAGTCGACTCCTTGGTGAACTGGAGTCGACTCCACCCAGCTGGAAATACACCGCAGGCCTTCACTGCACTATGTCCCGTATCAGTGACAAATAGACCAGTGTCGGTGACAAATAGACTCATATCGGTGACAAATAGTCCTGCAGGGTGAAAAATAGGTCACTACGGGTGACAAATGGCTCAAGAGGCTGAAGGGAACTCACCGCTTTGAAAAGAACTAAAGGAGAGTCGACTCCTTGGTGAACTAGAGTCGACTCCACCCAGCTGGAAATACATCGCAGACCTTCGCTGCAATATGTCCCGTATCAGTGACAAATAGACCTGTATCGGTGACAAATAGTCATGCATCGGTGAAAAATAGGCTGCAACGCTGAAAATGATAAAAGTAATGAAGTTGCGTCGACGCAATAGGTCCGTGACATTGATGCAGTCTTGTTGTAGCTTGCAAGGTGAGAAATGGAGCAGTAGTGACGGTACTCTGAAGACTAAGGGTGATAAATAGATACTTAGTGGTGACAAATGTCTACTAAGGGTGAAAAATAGCTTCTCAATGGTAACAAATAGATTGATATGAAAGTAAGGCTGAGAAGCTGAAGGAGAAGAAGAAGTTGGACTCTGTTTGCCAAAAGGGTGTTGACCATAGTCAAACTAGCTCAGTCAAAGTTGACTTTGGTCAAAATCAACGACCGTCAAAGTGAACCATCAAGTTTATACTTCAAGCTGACCAAGTCAAAGTTGACCCAAGTCAAAGTCAATATTAGTCAAAATCAACACAAGTCAAGCTCGGTCTAGTCCAAGCTTCAGTCAAACTTGCTACAGTGAAAATGGAGTCAACTCCGGGCTGTTCAAACCACAAGCGAACAAATGAGACAAATGGGAGATAAAAGGAACACATGGCAGGCTCGCTGTAACAAATAGAAGGTTAAGGGTGACAAATAGCTATTGGCGATGGCTGAAGGCTAAGTGTTCGGCAGCTAAGGCGATGGCTATCTAAGCTAAGGGTGACAAATGGCTTTTAAGTGTGACAAATGGCTTTTAAGTATGACAAATAGACATTAAGGGTATAAAATGGCTTATAAGGCTAACAAATAGCCTGGGAGGATATACTTCAGTCTTATTGTGTTTGCCACACGCCTGAGGTCGAAGGCTCATGAGTGGCACGTGATCCTTGGGTCCTATGTCAGAAGAATATTATCTCTCCTATCACGTGGACCAATGAGAAAAAGGTGGAATCAAATCATTTTATCCAAAAGCATCTTCGGAACCCCTGTTCTATCAAGTGTGCCTTCCTTCAAAGAAGAAAAGTGGCTTGCAGAAGAGGAAAGAAAAGAGAGAGACAGTTACGAGGGGTGCCAAGCAGAGCAAAGAAAAGAGAGAGAGAGCTACGTGAGGAAATAGGAGTTCGCGAGAAAAAGAAAAAGAAGAGAAAAAGAGAAAGAGAGAGTCAGTGAGATGGAAGCTTGAGTGCAGCCAGTGCTTTACTGAAGACTTCATTATGTGTGGCCTCTAGATCAGATCCAAGCCATCTTTGCTCCTTGAGAGCTACATGTTTTTAATTTTTCTTCTTTCATTTTTTTGTCTTGTTCTTTGTTTCCTTCATCAAGCTATTAGTTAGCGGAGCAAGCTGTGAGGCTCAGCTATTTTGAGGATTGGTTCCTCGTTAAGCTATGTAGCAGCGGATAGCAAGCTGTGTTGCTCAGCGGATAGCAAGCTGTGTTTCTCAGCTATTGTAGGGATTTGTTCCCCAAAGCTGTGGATCAGCTGTTCAAGCTATTAGTCAGTGGAAGCCTCACTCTGGTAGAGTGGGGGGTGGACGTAGGTCTGCTTGGTGCGGACTGAACCACCTAAAAATCTTCTGTGCTCGATATTTGGCTGTGCGTTTGATCTTTTTCTTCTACCACACTTCACAGGTAGTCTTGTGATCTGTTTATGCTTTAAATCCGCTAAGTGTTTGAGTTTGTTTTCGAGTGAGCCATCATCTGTTTAACCATTCAACCCATTAAGTGTTCGAGACTTGTTTGGTGTGAGCCTTCTTTTGCATTTACCTTTCCTCAGTTCGGTTTAAGTAGGGCGAGTTTTTATATGAGCTTAAATTTTTAAAAGGGGCTCTATTCACCCCCCCTCTAGATCCCGGCCTTACACCCAATAGAAATTGCCCCAGTTACCCAATGTGGTGAACTATCATGTCTCATTTAGACCAGAGTTAGCTTGTTAGGTCATGTCTGACCCTCTATCACTTCATTGGTGAAGGGGTATAGTTTCTCAATGTACAAGAGCCATTGCTCTATGAGGCCCCTTCTGCTCAATTTTTTTTTTGAAATTAATTCTACCAGATTAGAGTTAGTCAAGACATTACCTTTTGACGCAAACCACCTCACGTCTCAGGTGAAGTGCTCCCGGTTACTCAATAAGCCCTAACCATTGCTCTGTAATGAGTGCTTTGGATAAATCTCAAATGGTATGGTTGTTTGATCACAATACTCATTGTGAAGTTTATCAACCAAAATTGTTACTGAATGTACATAAGCAGACCATGGGACATTAGAACTTAGTATACTTAATGCATCAACATGAGTAAACCTGAGAAGTCCCTCCTTCAAGTTCCTTGTTTACAGACTTCAGGAAGTTGTTGACTTTAAAATCTTAATTCATTTAAACACCCATGATATAAAAGTGCAGGAGATTTCTTTCAAAGAGGTCAGTCAATGAAAACTAGTCTTAGAAAAGAATCTCCCTTTCAAATAATCCACAAGAAAGTGGAAGGATGAGCAAAAGATAAAGGAGTATTAAACAATTCAGCTCGACTGGAGGAATTGAAATCATAATTTCTTCAACGAAGCAACACAGAGAGTTCGAACAACAGCAAAATTCAAGAATCTTCACAGGTAGGTCGACCTAAGTTTGACAGTGTGTCGACACAAAGCTCTTTCACAGAATGAAGAATTTGGGTAGTTTGAACAATGGCGTTGACGCACACTGATCTGTGCATCGACTCACTTGACTCTGACAGATGCAACACTTCAAATGCAGCAAACCTAATAATGAATCTATCTCAAAAGGATCAACCAACTCCCCCTCAACCCATGGACACTAAAATGCAGTATGTGAGGACCCTTGGTACTTGGCGGAGTTTCTTCTCACACATAGTGAGTGCTCCCAAACCGACTGTGCCTGCCTGTTAACACGTCACCATTTTATATACCAATGAGTGCTTCACACAAGAACAGCCTACAACACATGAACTCAAAATGCAACAACCTCCAATTTATAAGCAGTGCAACTAACCATACATGCAAACTGGACTCCCCCGGATAATTGCAACCAGGGACCCCTTGGACTTAGATGAGCAGAACCATGCAAGTACAATCAAGTGGGGGGCCTACACAGACCCAATTCTCTTCTTAAGGTAGAGAACCTTTCATTGCACAAAGGTTTTGTAAAAATATCTACAATTTGCTTCTTAGTTTCAATGAATTGCAATTCAAAATTCTTTTCTAACCTCGTCTCTAAGGAAGTGATGTCTTATCTCAATGTGTTTTGTTCTTGAATGCTAGATGGGGTTCTTAGTTAAATTGATGGCACTTGTGTTATCACACAATATGGGTGTGCATCTAAGGTCTATACCATAATCTTGAAGTTGGTGCTTTATCCACAGCATTTGGGTCCCACAACTACCCGTAGCTACATATTCTGCTTTTACAGTAGATAGGGGCATGGAGTGCTACTTCTTAGAAGCCCAAGAGACTAGACACCCACCCAAGTATTGGCAATACTCACTAGTACTTTTTCTATCAAGTTTACATCCAGCATAGTCAGCATCAGTATAGGAAATTAATTCAAAGCAGCATGATGTTGGATACCACAGCCCTAAATCATGTGTGCTAGCAACATATCTTAAAATTATTTTTACAGCAATCAGATGGGATTCCTTAGGATTGGCTTGAAACCTTGCTCACATGCATACACTAAACTGTATATCAGGCCTAGAAGCTGTGAGATACAAAAGAGAGCCGATCATACCTCGATATATTTTAGAATCCATAGATTTACCATTCTCATCCGCATCTAGGGAAGCACTTGTTCCAATGGGCACGGATATGTGTTTGACATCATTCATTCCAAATCTTTTCAGAACCTCCAATGTATACTTAGACTGATTTATGAAGAAGCCTTCTCTAGACTGTGTGACCTGCAGTCCAAGGAAGAATTGGAGCTCCCCCATGAGGCTCATTTCGAATTCTTTTGTCATAAGATCAGCAAATTATTTGCACATGTAAGAATTAGTTGAACCAAACACTATATCATCTACACATACCAGTACCACAATGATGTGTCCATTCATCACTTTTGTAAAGAGTGTTTGGTCAATTTTACCTCTGATGTAGCCTCTATCGGTCGGATGTGCACTGAGTCTGTCATACCAGGCCCGTGGAGCCTACTTTAATCCATACATTGCGTTGTTCAATTTGTAAACATGGTTAGGCAAGTCAACATGTTCAAAACCAAGCGGCTACTCTACAAAAACTTCTTCTTTTAACAAGCCATTCAAAAAAGCACTTTTGATAAAGCCCAGGGAGCATGCGAAGGCTAACAAAATTTTGATGGCTTATAGTCTTGCTATAGGGGCATATGATTCTTCAAAGTCAATGCCAATTTCTTGGTTATATCCCTTAGCTACCAGCCTAGCTTTGTTTCTTGTTATCACTCCATCTTCATTCAACTTGTTCTTGAAAACCCATCTAGTTCCAATAACAAATTGGTCTGCGGGTCTGGGAACTAGGTTCCACACTTGATTTCTCTCAAGTTGATTAAGTTCTTCATGTAAAGCATTAATCCAGTGTTCATCCTGCAAGGCCTCTTCAATGTTTTTGGGTTCCACTTGAGACACTAATGCTATGAGATCTTCATTATTGATATCTTTGTGAAATGATCTGGTCCTCGTGGGGTCATGCAGGTTTCCTATGATGTTTTGGACAGGATGATCTTTTAAGGTTCGAATATTGGTAGAAGACTCACTGGGCAACATTGATTGTGTAGGAATTTCGGTCGACCGACCTGTTTCTTGTGCTGTAGATTGTGATTGGCTGCCCTCTCCTTGTTCTTCTTTGGACTCCGGAGGTCTTCCATCATCTTCCCCCTTTTCCCTATCAATAACATCCTTGTCAGATTCATTATTCATTTCAGCAAACACAACATGTGGAGTTTCTTCCACTATTTGATATTTCACATTAAAAACCCTATATGTTCTTGATGTTTCAGAATACCCTAAAAATATTTCAATATCACTCTTGGCTTCAAATTTATCCAGATCAGATTTGTCATTATTATGCACATAGCATTTTGATCCGAATGCTTTGAAATAAGCCAAATTGGGTTTCTTACCTTTCAACATTTCATATAGGATTTTCTTACATTTTGGCTTTACGTACCATGGCCCTGTTGACTATGTAGCATGCAGTGTTTACTACCTCAGCCAAGAATTTTCTTGGAAGCATGTTCTCAATCAGCATTGTCTGAGCGATCTCCACAATTGTCTGATTCCTTCTCTCCACAATGTCATTTTGCACTGGGGTCCTAGGAGAAGAAAACCTATGTGTTATACCTTCCTGACTACAGAGTTCATAGAAAGAGGAGTTTTTGAATTCTCCTCCATGATCGGATTGGATGGTAGAAATTCTAAATTTACCTTCTTGCTTCACTTTTCTGAAGATTTCTAAAATTCAAGAAAGGCATCATTCTTATTAGTGAGGAAAAATATCCCGGTGAAACGAGAGAAATCATCAACTACCACATATCCATATCTTTTCTCATTAAGGCTGGCTGTTCTAGTTGGACCAAACAGGTCCATGTGCAGAAATTCAATGGGCATGAACGACAAGAGCTCACTTCTAGTTTTAAAGATTTTTTGAGTTTGCTTACCTAGGGAGCATGCTTCACAAACTTGGGTGTTCTTTTTCTAGGACAATTTGGGTAGTTCCCTTACCATTCCATGCTTGGACAATTTGTGCAAAATGTTGTAGCTAGCATGCCCCAGCCTTCTGTGCCACAGCCACGCATCATTTGGATGTTTGGCAGACAAACACAAGTTTTCAGCAAAAGAACAATCAAGATCTACCATATATACATTGTTCAATCTATGACCTACAAATTTCACAGAATCAGATTTTTTCTCAAAACTTTTACATTCATTGGCATCAAACATTACCTTGTGGCCTTTGTCACATAGCTGACTTATGCTGAGCAGATTATGCTCAAGGCCTTCCACAAGCATCACATTTTCAATGAGGTTGGAAGAATCCTTACCAATTGTTCCAGTGCCAATGATCTACCGTTTATCTTTGCCTCCAAACCTCACTTGCCCTCCTTCTTCTTGACCAGATTAATGAATTTCTTCTTGTCTCCTGTCATATGCCTCAAGCAGCCGATGTCCAAGTACCATCAGTTGTGATGGGCTGCTAGGCATTCCTGCATAGAACATATCAAGTAGAAGCTTTTGAAATCCAAACAAATTTATGCAAAAGTTCTTTGGAATCCAGACTTGCTTAAACGATCTCATTCTCTGGCCTGACGAGCATTGGTTGCTGGTGTGTCCTGGTTTGTTACAGATGAGACAAACAGGTTTCATAGATTTCAAGGAGTATGAGTTAAATTGTGGTCTAAATCATGGGTCTCCAAAGGTATTGAATTGGGCATGGAATGTACCCAAGTTTGGCTGATTGTTGAACATTCTTTGATTATTGAACCAGTTTTTCTTTTTGAAATGTCAAGATGGACTGCGTCGACGCATGTTGTTGGTGTGTCGACCCTGACGCTTAGCCGACTCTAGCTGAGTGGGGTTGCGTTGACCTGATCGATTACTATGTGGTGATGCACTTTTTATTATTGCGTAGGCGTTCCAGTAACATATGTGACAAATTTATTGTGCGCTCGATCTGACTTGGTCAGACAAAAGTGAAGTCCGTATCGGGACTAGAAGTCTGCCATACCATAAAGACTATGACGTTAATTATATCTCCCCGGAGGGGAGAAAACCCTTGATTAATCGTCAAAGATTGAGGGCCCTTAAGACAAAGGAAAAATACATGACGACCATGTTCGCCGTGTAAAGCAGGTTATCACATAAGGGAGTGTATGGTTCAATAAGATTTATCGGCTCCCGATACGTGGCGGAGTATTACACTCACGCATGGTGAGAGTTTTCCGTTGGGCCTAACCCGACCTTCCGCTGCTCACCATTTGATATACCGAGGGCACTGGGAAAGTGTAGGTGCTCATGCAATTATCTGTTCATTCTCCATTTCAGACTCACATTCAGAGTGTATGAATACAGTTAAGGAATGTAGCAATTCATAAAATGGATGACATTATTTACTCAACAGTTCATATATCGAACTTAAGAGGGACCCGAGTTCATGCATAGATAAAATTTTAAGGGAAGGAAGATTTTCAGTCACGAGCAAACTGAGCCATGGCCATGATAGACCCCCTTGGAATCCATGCACAGTTGCTGCTGGGACTTCAGGTGTATATGCCCCTTGCGGGGTTCAAGTGAGATGAGAAGAGCCATATGTTTCACCAAAACCTTTTATTTCTATATTTTATTATTTTCAAGTTTCAATTGCAAGTGGGGTAGTTCCAATTGGATATACCCATCTCGAGACTTTAGCCTTCAGCCCCTCCATCCTCGTGACTTACTGTTTTCATTCGGTCTTATTGGTTTCTCCCTTTACCGAAATGACTTGATAACATGGAAGGCGAAGCGCATGAGGAAAGGAATTCCGATGATGCCCACCGAATTTGATCAAAGCTCTGGGGTAGGAGTTTGTTGGAGTGCTCGGGGCAGGTCGACCTATATGAAGGTTCCATCAAGCTGAATGGAAATTAGATGATGAGCAACACTACTTGCTTTTCTCTCTATAATTCTTTCAGAAGAATAACCTGCTTTACAGTGCAAACGACCTTCTGGAGGCTCTTCAACATATATCGGAACACAAAATCCTAGCTGCACAATATTCCCTTGTTCTATTGGCAAAGTATCTGTACTCTCTGCATTAGCTGGACCATAAGAGACCCAAAACAATAACAACAAAGACGTGTCGTTGCAAATAAGATTGAGCACATGTTTTTTTTTCTATGCATATGCTATCAATAGTTCTGAAACCTGATTGGCTCTAACTTTCATGAAGTTCGAATGACTCATATTTATCCACAGTGCCGTTAATCATATGATATACTTGTTAAATATCCTCGAGTACGGATTCTATGATATTCAAATTAAGCTCTTCTTTTGAATCAAGATATATATCACTTGAGCCAGACTTGCTAGAAAAAGGATTGTCCTCATATTTGATCAAGTCCAAATGAAACCTCCATGGTTCCACAAAAGGCTCCCACATGACCTTTATATTATTGTAACTGATGGAGAGCTCAGATTCCATAGGCAACTTCATGGCACATTGCCTTTCTATAAGCATATTCTTTAAAATAACATCAATGATAGATCCATTGCATCTCCACCTTCGGTCACTTAGCAGCAGGGAACATTTCCAAAAACATACTAGAGAGGTTACAGAGTGGAGCATATCAACATTTGAGATTCCAGAATCTGCAAATGGAATGCTGCTCCAAATTTTGAATATCTATTCGGATAAAGGCATAACCAGCGTTTCCACTTGAACATCAGAAACAGTAAGGCCCTTTTTTTTGTTTTCCATGTATTTCAGCTGCCAGTTTTATCAGAGAAATTTGAACAAATGGCACAGACTTGACGGTGAAATTTCTAGTCATCTCATCTGTAGTTTTCACTCTTCCAGTAGTAAATTTGAATACCATGTCTCTGTCTCCCATAGTCACTTTTGTATCTCGACTTTGCAGAGTAGCAGTCAAGTACTGTGAATGCAATCTTCGGAAGGATGGTGCATTTTCTCCAAGCCTGTTCTATGTAAAACTACGGGACTCATTAAACCCGTTGCCAGCCAAGTTTTGCTCCTTTTAGTGGACAGGGAAATGAAACGAAATCACAATTTTGTCAGAATTCAGAGTCAGATCAGTAGCCTCATGAATGACATTTTCACATGCATAAGTCGATGCAATTGAGGCTTTGGGTTCTGATTCAGATTCCAGAAGTGAACCATTTGAAGATGACCGGTGTATACTATTTGAAACTCCTGTGAATGTACCGAGCAGATCAATCACTTTATTCCAGTCCAACAAATGCAACCAAAGGTCACATAGAGGGACACAAAGGTTAAGCTCATTCTCCCCATCATCTGATTTTGAGAAGTTGATCTGTATGACTGAAGATCTGAAATCTTGTGAGGTGAATGACAGTAAGACAACTGCATTAAGAAAAGAATGTAGATCCACATGTTTAATATGGATATTGAGCTTATGCACATTTTAATTTCATAACAGCTCCTGCGCAGCAGCATGTGAAAAATAGGATCACTTGGGCATTGTTCATGACAGTGAACAACATCTTGATGGAGTCTAGTGTGCTACCACACTTCTGGTGTCTTTCTCTCCATACCAAAAAAAATTGCACATAGCCGGTCAATGAAACTGATCACCTTCTTTGGGATAAAAGTGACTTAGGCAAGGAAAACTGGCATACTATATATGACTGAGTCAATCAATACGGCTCAACCAGCTTGAGATAGAAATTTTGACTGCCAACCTTCCAATTTTAGCTGCACCCTTGTTAGGAAACGCAATACCTTCAGAGATGGACAACCAGCAGAGGAGGAAGAAGAAAGGAGAAAGAAAAGATCAATAAGAAGAACATACAGGGTGGGAAAGCACATATCTTAAGTAGATATAGAGAAATAGAATGACCTTGTCTTATGATGATAAGAAGATATAAAGAAATGGAATGACCACATATCTTAAGTAGTACATATATACAAAGATGTTGATAAATGCAAAGAAATCAGAATTCTCTATTTAGCAATAGGTAAATACCCAAAAAATTCGTTTTGTGATTTAAAGCTTTGTGGATTTTAATTGCATGTAAATATATTTTTAAATCTGATTTTAATAGAAATTTGATGTTAATTTGACTAAAAAATGTAAATTGTTTAGCTTCGATGTTCTTCATTTGAAAAATTTTGTAATTTAGGTGCTATTTAATTTGATATGTGCATAATGATAATTACGTTGTTATTTAATTTTATGTTATATAAATGCATAGGGTATTCCCTGTGAGCTGAGGTGCGTGGGTGCGATTGTGGAACGCACTGGATTTCGTGTTCGAGGAAGATATCGGGGTGTTCTTTTTATCGGTTTATCGGTTTATCTAGTGCGAGGGCGTGCCAGTCACCTAGGTGACAATGTGTTCGGGCTTCAAGACTGGAGTGGTCCGAAGCCCGGGGTGCGCTCCGTCTAACTAATCAGACGATTGTGGATATCGGGTCGGGACTGGAGACCCGCCGCGCCATAAAGGCCGCGACGTTAATTACATCCCCTCGGAGAGGGGAAGACCTCTGATTAATCACCAAGGAAAGGGGCCAAATGACCTAAAGATCATTCTTCATTAAAGCATGCGAGTTGGGTTGACATGATTTAAACCTTCCGCATCGGTATGCAAAACGACGTTCAAAATCATACGAATACTTGCTGCGAGTGTGGCAAATTTAATGCAAGTGCGGGATTAGATCCCGGTATATATATATATCAGTCACTAATGGACCATCCAGTATTCGGTCGAGAGTTCATATTCTAAGCATCGAAGGTGACAACAAAGACATTCGGATATCTGACGTAGGTACGGCACGTTTCATGTGGGTGCGGGATCGGATCCGGGAAGAAGTGGGTCAAGCTGATGAACTATCGGCCCAAGAGGTGCACGGATCATGACCATGTCGGGGATCCCGAGGTCCACATCTGATACCACATGGCATCATTTCACAGTCTGGGGGAGCAAGTTTTTAAGTGCAAAGCCCGAACTCGGCAACGTGCGCCCTCGCACGCGGATCGACCTGCACGGTCAGGTCGCGGGGTTCGACTTGCGCGGTCAGATCGCGGGGGGTCAAGGGGGCAGCGCCCCTTGCGGGGGTTTCCGAGGGCAGCGCCCCCGGAACAAAATTTTAATTATGGGGGGTATGCTATTGTCATTGTTCCGACCATTGAATTAAGTGTTTTATTCTCATTCCATTCTTTCTATTTTGTTTATTGATTTAGTCCTTATTCTCTGGTTTATTCTTTAATTTCAATAGTTTTCTTTCTTCTTTTCATTCTTTTAGTTCTCTTTTACCACGCCGTATTAGCACGTTGCAAGAAGATGGGCACGCCGGTTAAGGGGCGCCGGGTTAAGATGTAAAGGGGTGCGCCGGAATTGAAGGGCAAGGGAGGAGGAAATGGGGGCGCGCCGTTTTTAGGTGTTCACAGAAGGAGATGGGGGGGCGCGCCGTTTTCGGGTGTTCACAGAAGGAGATGGAAGGGGCGTGCCGTATTAAGGCCATTCAAGGGGAGAGGGGCGCGCCGATTTAAACGGCTCCAGATTAGGATCGAAAGGGGTTCCGATTGTGGGTTAAAACGGCGTGGGGGAAAGTAACCGCGCCGGGATAAACTCTTCCGAGGGTTGTTTTCATTGCCGTTGACTGTGTGTTTCTTTTATTTCACCTGAAAGCCGGTTTGATGGTTGGTTTGTTCATCCATTTGGAAGATTAAGTCTATGAAAAGGGGGGGTTTAATCGTTTTAATCGTTTGTTGAGGTGAATTAGCATGGATGCTTAAGTATTCGTTCGGGGGGTTTAGTTCCCAGAGTTTACTATGTATTGGATTAAAAACTCAGTTCATTCTTGAGTGGCTCAATTTGTTCACTTGTTCTTGGCCCCGGCGAGAATCGGGCAGCACCTCCCCTGCACCCGAAGGGTCTGGGAAAAAAATGGGGCGCGCCATACGGAGAGAGCTCCGACGGCCCCGAAGCATCCCGGTGTGCGCATAAGCGACAACACCAGTAAAATTACCCCATTTTGGGCCGGAGGTCCCGAGGGCTAGCCTACAAGGGAGTCTGGTGGCCCATGGGTTGTTGCGATCATATCGACTCCCCCCGTTCGGGGCCGGAGGTCCTGAGGGCCAGCCTACAAAGGAACTCCGGTGACCCGAGGTTTGCCATGATCGCGTGGCTGAAGACCGCGTGAGAGCTGAAGTCGACACAAGAACACGGCGGAAGGGAGATTTAGGGGATAAGAAAGGATCGGGGTTAAAGGCCCCATGCTTCATTTCCACTTAAACAGAAAGAACTACATCGGGGCTGGATGTCGCCGAGCAGAATACAATGGAAGAGGAGAAAGACAATGACCCACCCTCACACGGCTGGCTCTCACTGTTCCTCACCCTTTCTCTCCCACTCTTTCTTTCTTCTTCTCCACAGGGGGCTTCAGGCTTCAAGGGGTTTCTCTCAGAAGAAAAGGCTTACGCTCTCCAGCTTCCAAGAGTCGTCCAACCCTTCCAACCCACCGATTTAAGCTTCGCCTGGGCGCTCCTTTTATAGGGGCCGGAGGCCCTGTTTTGGAGGGATGCCCTCTGGATCTTTCTTCCTCCCGTTGGTTCCTTGTTTCCCGCAACCACCACTGCTGCTGCTGACGTTGATGACGTTGCCCCTGCCGAGGCTATAGTCGTGGCCTTGCTGCTGCTGTCGACGTTACCTCCGCCGAGGCTCTAGTGTGACCGGGAGGGGGGGCAGAGGCATGGCCTCCTCCTCCGCTGGCATATCCACCGCGAGCCACGTTGCCTTCATCATTTGCAGGAGAATGGGCAGCCGACTGACGGAATGAGCGCTCGACGGTGCAGGGCTCGAGAACTTCCATTCACGGCATATGCTTGGATGCCCGTCGGATCGAAGCAGACATTTAGCCATTTTAAGTAGTTCGTCGACGTGCTGTTCGCAGGAAACAGGGGACCGTATTGATGACGGGATGGGTCGATTGCACACCCGGGAAGCGCTTCAGAGAATAGGTTTAGAGGGTAAAACTACGCCACATTCAAAGGGGCGCCGTTTCAAGCATCAAAGGGGTTAAAACGGCGCCATATTCAAAGGGGTGCCGTTTTAAGCATCAAAGATGGAGGCCCCTTCGAGCGCGCCGTGTAGCCAAAGAAAAGAAAAGGGGCGCGCCGTTTTAAGAGGGGGGCGCGCCGTTTTAAGGCGCGCCGTTTTAAGGCCCCTTCGTGCCGTTTTAAGCACTAAACGGATTCTTCTCGAAGTCGCGGCCGCTTATATGAATGTCGGCATTCCCAGGATGTTCCTGTTGCGATGTATGGCCTCTACAATATTCCGTTCGCAGCCTCTGGGGCTTAGTCCCAGACTTTGTGTGACTTTCGGTGCACGCCGGGCTGTGTTGGAGTTCCCGACTCTTCTTCGATTCAGCTCTCGGCACGGCCGGCTGTAGAGTTGTGGTCGTATCTTCCGCCCGGGGGGCTCCCTCATCGGCTAGCGGACCACCAAGCGAGTCCTCATCCTGATCGGGTAAGGCATGAGGTTTTTTTGGCATTTCCATCTTTGGCGTGCTCTCGAGTGCTGAGACGTGCATGACGTATGATCATCCTCATTTTTTGACGTCCACAAATGCCCCCCGCTCGTGGGTGGCGAAAACGAGAGATGAGTGCGCGGGGCCCACGAGTGTAGAGTTCTTCGACATGACGTCTGTTCTTCCGAGCCAGTGGGATGCTAGGCCGGTGCGATTTCACGGGAAAGCGCTCACTCCTTCAGCGATGGGATGAGGGGATCGCTTCACCGCACATGCACACAGACTGACATGTTTGAGTGGAGGTTTAGCCGTCGGCATGGGGTGAATGCCGAAGCAAGAAGGAGGGGTTTCAAGTTTCTCCGACTTGGACGAAAGGTCCAAATCAGATCGCGCGGCTGAGGCCCCAGAAGGGCCTTAGGCGCCGAGTTAAAGGTGGTTCGTTGACGCTGGGATTACATCAACTCAAGGATTTCAATCTTCTTCCGACCCAGACGAAAGGTCTAAATCGGGGCTTTCGACGAGGGTGCCGCATAAGGTGAATTCGTCAATGATGGGATTGCATCAACGCAAGGCTTTTGGTTTTCTTCCAACCCAGACGAAAGGTCTAAATCGGAGCTTTTGGCGAGGGTGCCGCATAAAGTGGATTCGTCAATGCTGGGATTGCATTAACGCAAGGATTTTAGTTTTCTTCCGACCCAGACGAAAGGTCTAAATCGGAGCTTTCCGCGAGGGTGCCGAGTAAGGTAAATTCGTCAATGCTGGGACTTCACCAACGCAAGGATTTTAGTTTTCTTCCGACCCAGACGAAAGTTCTAAATCGGAGCTTTCGGCGAGGGTGCCGAGTAAGGTAAATTCGTCAATGCTGGGACTGCACCAAAGCAAGGATTTTAGTTTTCTTCCGACCCAAACGAAAGGTCTAAATCGGAGCTTTCGGCGAGTGTGCCAAGAAAGGTAAATTCGTTAATGCTGGGACTGCACCAACGCAAGGATTTTAGTTTTCTTCCGACCCAGATGAAAGGTCTAAATCGGAGCTTTCGATGAGCGTGCCAAGTAAGGTGGATTCGTCAATACTGGGATTGCATTAACACGAGGATTTTGGTTTTCTTCCGACCCAGACGAAAGGTCTAAATCGGAGCTTTCGGCGAGGTTGCCGAGTAAGGTGGATTCGTCAATACTGGGATTGCATTAACGCAAAGATTTTGGTTTTCTTCCAACCCAGATGAAAGGTCTAAATCGGAGCTTTCGGCGAGGGTGCCGCATGAAGTGGATTCATCAATGCTGGGATTGCATTAAGGCAAGGATTTTGGTTTTCTTCCAACCCAGACGAAAGGTCTAAATCGGAGCTTTCGGCGAGGGTGCCGCATAAAGTGGATTCGTCAATGCTGGGATTGCATCAACGCAAGGATTTTAGTTTTCTTCCGACCCAGATGAAAGGTCTAAACCGGAGCTTTCGGCGAGGGTGCCGAGTAAGGTAAATTTGTCAATGCTGGGACTGCACCAACGCAAGGATTTCAGTTTTCTTCCGACCCAAACGAAAGGTCTAAATCAGAGCTTTCGGCGAGGGTGCCGCATAAGGAACACTAAGGAACCACTTCTTTTTTATTCTTTTTCTTTTCCTTCTTCTTTTTTTTCTTCTTTTCTTCTTTTCTTCCCCCCTTTTTTTCTCTTTTTTCTTTTTTTCTCTTTTTTCTTTCTCTCTTTTTTTGATGATCACGGTGGGACCGGATCACAAAGGTATGATAGTATCGTCAACATTGGGTTTATATCAACACAATGGAATCAGGTTTAACCGGTTTAGACGGAAGGTCTAAGCCATGTTACTCGGTTGAGGCCTCGGAGGGCCACGGGAGCCGAGTTGAGTTTTTGGGTGCTTCATGTAAAAAGCTCCATGACGGAATCCTCTTCATTGTGGGGTATTGGTTTCAGTCGATCACCGAGCTGGGGAAGCGGCGCATGGTATAGTTTCAAGTGTTTCCCATTGAGTGGTGGGAATTGAATTTCCCCCCGGTGGTTGACGATGACATAAGCACCGCATTCATAGACTTTCTGGACCACATAAGGTCCTGTCCAGTTTTCATTCAGTTTGCCTTTGGGGTTGGCCGCCATGACTTCTCTTCGCTTGACCATGACTAGGTCTCCCTTCTTGAATTCACGTTCTTTGACGAGTTTGTCAAAGGCGCGGGTCATACGGGCCTCGTAGACTTGTATGTTCTGCTGGGCTCTGAGCCGTCGTCCTTCTAGATCGGAGAGCTCCTCCAGTCTTCTTTCTATATTGGCTTGGCCATCATTGACTAATTCGTGCTGGATCGCCACCCGTAGTGAGGGTATCTCCAGCTCTATCGGGACGACCGCTTCTGAGCCGTACACCAAGGAGAATGGTGAGCAACCCGTGGGGGTCTTGTACACGGTGCGATACACCCATACTACCAGAAAAAGCGGGATTACAGACGGAAATTTCAGACGAAAATTTGTGACTGAAATTTCCGTCTGAAATTTGTGACGGATTTTTTTCCGTCGAAAATCCCGTCTGAAATATGCAAGTACACACCGAATTTCAGACGGAAATTTGTGACGGAATATTTTCCATCACAAATTTCAGACGGAATTTGTGA
The DNA here is from genome assembly GCA_022559845.1 of Amorphophallus konjac. NCBI lineage: Eukaryota > Viridiplantae > Streptophyta > Magnoliopsida > Alismatales > Araceae > Amorphophallus > Amorphophallus konjac. Next base: position 284,158,303 of record CM040122.1, read on the forward strand.
CGGATACATTAAACTGTCACAAATTTGTAACCACGAATTTGTGACGGCCACGTCCGTCTGAAATCCGTCTGACAATCCGTCACAAATGTGTCTTCTCACTAATTTTAAGACGGAAATTAATCCGTCACAAATTTTTTGCGCCCAAATCCGTCGCAAATAGGTCTTTGCGACGGATTTGGGGCATAATAAATTTTGTGACGGACTAATTTCCATCTGAAAATCCGTGAGAAGATACATTTGTGACGGACGGACATGGCCGTCACAAATTCTTGGTTACAAATTTGTGACAGTTTAATGTATCCATCACAAATTCCGTCTGAAATTCGGTGTGTAGTTGCATATTTCAGACGGGATTTCCAACGGAAATTAATCCATCACAAATTTCAGACAAAAATTTCCGTCACAAATTTCCGTCTGAAATTTCCATCTGTAATCCCGCTTTTTTTTGGTAGTGGATACATCCTGTCTTCCCAATCCTTCTTGCTAGAGCTGACTGTCTTGGCAAGAAGTGTGCATAGTGTCTTGTTGAAGGCTTCCGCTAACCCGTTTGCCTGCGGATTATACGGAGTGGATGTCCTCCAATCAATCTTGAATTTATCGGCCAATCTGTAGACCTTTTGGTTTCGGAAGTGGCTTCCGTTGTCGGAGACAATTCGATCGGGCACGCCGAATCGGAATATGATATTTCGACGGACGAATCTGGCTACGATTTCTCCCGTCACTTCTCTTAGAGCCACAGCTTCCGCCCAGTGAGAGAAGTAATCTGTTGCTGCTAGAATGTATTTGCATCCCGACGAAGATGCGGGGAGCGGGCCTACAACATCAGTACCCCATTGAGCAAAAGGCCAACTGGGCACCGTTGGGTGCAAATTAGTTGGAGGTCTTCTTGGGATCGCAGCATGCTGCTGGCATTTATGACATGACTTGGCATACTTGCAATAGTCATCGAACATAGTCGGCCAGTAATATCCCAGCTTCTTGACTTCAATCTTCATTTTCGGCCCAGCTTGATAAGCACCGGCCGACCCGGCATGAACTTCCTTCATAACCATCCAACCCTCCTCCATGGATATACATCGGAGGAGCACCTTTCTTTCGGCATCAGCCATGGTTCGGAACAGAGTTCCATTTCTGACTTCATAAGAATCTTTTGTTCTGATCAATTTGATCCTTTCTTCCCTCTGCTTGGGTAGTTCTTGGTGTTCAAACCATTTCATTAGGGGTTCCCTCCAATCAAAAGAGTTAGTTGTTTCTGCTGTCGCAGCTTCATATTCTTCTTCGTCACCTGGCTCCTCTATCATGCTGGGGACCTGGTGCCTGTTTATGACTGTTATGTTGAGGGATTCGCCCAGCAAAGCCGCCAGTGAGCTTGCTAATTTTGCTAGTGCATCAGCCTGGGCATTCTGGGTTCGGACGACATGGCCTACTTCAATGAAGTAGAACCGCCCCATGAGCTTCTTCACCTTGGCGCAATACGGAAGTAACCCGGGCTTCCGAACGTCGAACTCTCCTTGTATCCGCTTGACAATCAGCATAGAATCGCCAAACACCTGCAGCATTCGGATCTTCATGTGGAGGGCTATCTGAAGACCGATAATCATGGCCTCATATTCTGCTTCATTGTTCGTGCACAGTTTGTTGATCGAACACGATGTATACAACACTTCTCCTTCTGGGGATTTTAGGACGATGCCTACTCCAGCCCTTATCCTCGCATGCCCTGATTGAGATGTTTCAGTTCTGGATGCTCCGTCGAAGTATAACTGCCATATGGCTTGACGGACTTGGTCCACTTCCAGTGTTTCATCTTCCGGAAGTTCCGTGACAAGCGGGGAATTCTCAGGCACAGGGTGTGCTGCAAAGAAATATGCTATCGCCTGGCTTTTAATAGCCTTTTGCGGCACATATGTAATATCAAATTCCATCAAAATGATGGCCCACTTCCCCAGTCGCCCTTTCAGCGCCGGCTGGGACAAGAGATGTTTGACTGGATCGGCCCTTGATATAAGTTGTATTTCATGCGAGAGCATGTAATGCCTCATTTTCTTGGCCGCAAAGACCAAGGCAAGAAAGACTTTCTCGATCGGGGTATACTTTGCTTCTGCCCCAACCAATCTTCGACTGAGGTAATAAAGTGCCTGCTCCTTTCCCTCGTCGTTGTTTTGAGCCAACATTGCCCCGAGTGAACATTCGGTGGCGGTTATGTAGAGAATTAGCGGCCGCCCTTTGACAGGTGCCCCCAGCACTGGTGGGGTCTTCAAGTATTCCTTTAGCTTATCAAAAGCCTTCTGGCATTCTTGATTCCAGTCGAATGGCACATCTTTCATCATCAGCTTATGAAATGGTTGACATCGCCCGGACAGGTTGGAGATGAACCTGCGGATATAGGCCAATCGGCCCTGCAGTGATCGTAGTTCCGTCTGGTTCTTCGGAGGCGGCAGCTCCTGAATGGCCTTTATCTTGGAGGGGTCTATTTCAATCCCCCTATATCGGACAATGAAGCCCAGAAACTTCCCACTGGAAACGCCGAAGGTGCACTTTAGCGGGTTCATCTTCAGCTCGTATTGTCGGAGCCTTTGAAATATAACCCTGAGGTCACTCAGGTGATCTTCTTTCTTTTGGGTCTTGACAACCAAGTCATCGATGTAGCATTCGACCTTGTCATAAAGCAATTCATCAAATATCTTGGTCATCGCCCTTTGATAAGTGGCGCCGGCATTCTTGAGGCCAAAAGGCATCCTTTTATAGTGGAATATCCCCTTGGGTGACCGGAAAGCCGTATGAATTCTATCATGCTCGGCTATCCATATCTGGTTGTATCCGGACGACCCGTCCATGAAAGATAAGGCTTCATGGCCAGTGGTGGCATCGATCATGACTTCAGTGATGGGCACCGGGAAATCATCTTTCGGACAAGCCTTGTTCAGGTCTCGGAAGTCCACACATATCCGGATCTGGCCGTTCTTCTTCTTGACGGGCACAATATTGGCCAGCCAGGTGGTATACTGGTTTTCTGCTACGAAGTCGACGTCTATGAGCTTGTCGACTTCCTTGCAAACTTGGCTTATCAGTTCTGGCCTCATTCGCCGGGGTGACTGCTTCACTGGTTCGGCCTTGGGGTCAATGGCCAACATATGCTGGGTAATCGCCGGGTTGAGGCCCGGCATTTCTTTGTAGTTCCAAGCAAAATAATCTCAGAACTCTCGTAGGAGCTTGATGTATCGCTCTCTTTCTTCTGGGAGAAAGAGGGCGCTGAGGAATGTTGGTCTCGGGTCATCTTTTGTACCCAGATCCACTTCGATCAGCTCATCAACAGTGGCTTGGCCACCATCTTCTATCTCCGTGGGAGCCGGTTGCAAGTCGATGAAGCCTTCATCGTCTTCTTTAGCCTTGAGGGCATCATAGATGTCTTCTTGTACCACCCCGCTTAGTGGCAGGGCTTCGTCATCTTCTTTCCCTGTGGCAGGGCTTCGTCATCTTCCTTCCCTGGTTCGGGAACTGGTGCCGATATCGGCGTTATGGCTTCTGGGCAACTTAAAGATTGGTCCGTGGGGGAAACACCCTCAGGAGTAGTAGGGGGCTTTTCAGCTTTCTGCTCCCGTGGACTATCATTGGAGGTCGTGGCGACCTCGCTGGTGATGGACTCCCAACATCTGCAGGGGGCATCGGCTTTCGGCTCTTCCTGCATCATTGTATAGGGCTTCGAGGTGCCTCCTGGCACAAAGGGGTGCAGGCTCTCTTCATGGTCTTCTTGATAATTATCATAGACCGGCTTCGTGGGGCCTTCATCCGGAGGGGTGGAAAGGGGTGCTTCACTAGCTTCGGGGCATCTTCCATCGGCGGGGCTTGCGACCTCCGTGAGCAAAGAGATCATGTGGACCCTGCTTCTATAAGTGACCACGTCATGCGGACGCGGTGGGTACACTTCACATTTTCCCAGCCTTAGTTCGCCCTTCCTGATTAGGCCTTGAGCGATATTTTTGAATACATAACAATTTTCGATAGGATGCCCCAGCACCCGATGATAAGGACAGAACTCGGGGTCGTCGCTTCGTTCGACATCCTCTGGCCTTTTGGATTCTGGCAAGGTAATCTTGCCATAACGACAAGCCCATTCAAAAATCCTCCGAGTTTTATGTCTCGGGAAGGAATAAGGCCTCCTCATTTTCTCTCGCAATGAGGCGGTTGATTGGTTGAAGGATTGGCTACCTCCTTTGTCTTCTCCTTCGAATGCCCAGAAGTGCTGAAGTTGACACCTCGGGTTTGTTTTCTTGTCTTGCCAGGGTGATGGCGGAATGGTATTTTGCCAGGAAGGCTTCAATATCAGCCGCTATCATGGCCAACTGATCAAGGGAGTGGACGTTGAGGCCGACCATCCGCTGCTGAATATCCTTCTTTAGACTTTCCCCGCAAGCCCAAGTGGCAACCTCGTGGCTTAACGGGGACATGCATCTCACATAGAGGCTTCTCCACTTTCTGATGTAGTCCAGGACGGGCTCATCATCTTCTTGCCTGTGGCTGTAGAGTTCTGCCCTGGTCACGAGGAAGTGCTCCGGGCTTGAGTGACTGCATTGCTGAGGGAGGATGTCCCCTGCTGGGTCAAACCAGCGCATACTTATTTCGGCTAGGTGCTCCTCCAGCCTTTCAATTTCCTGATGTAACCCGCCGAGCAGTGAGGGCGAGGTGGAGTCAGGCTGAGGGAAATCTGCTTCAGGACGTCTTTCACCGGCCGGGCCTGTGACCTCTGCGAGGAGGGAAACCACATGGACTCCCTTTTCACAGACACCTGCTTCATGGGGTTGTGGGGGCTTCACCTCATAATCCTCCATCTTCAATTCTCCTCTCTTGATCAGGTTCTGGGCGATATCCTTGAAGACATAGCAATCTTCTATAGGGTGGCCAAGGATTCGATGGTAGAGGCAGAATTTAGGGTCATCACTCCTTGTAGCATCCTCTGGCCTTTTGGGCTTTGGCAAGGTAACCCTGCTATAGTGGCAAGCCCATTTAAAGATCTCCCGAGTTTTATCCCTCGGAAGGAATAAGGCTTCTTCATCTTCTCCTGCAACGTGAGGACTCGTTCCGCCGGCCGGCTAGTTGAAGGACCGGCTATTTCTTTCGCCTTCCTCCTTGAGTGCATAAAAGCACTAAAGTTGGTGGTCGGGGACTGATTCTCCCATCTTTCCGTGGTGGCATAGGAGCCCCCGGGTTCATGGATGTGCCCTGCCGGAGGTGGATACCCTCGGTAAGAACGGACAGTAGTTCGATCATTTTGGCCAACTGCGCCTTCAACATCTCGATCTCCTGCTGCTGCTCATAACATATTGCGAGCATAACAGGGTCACAAAGGGAGAAGTCTGGAGTGTAGCTTGGACTGCTATCTTCTGTTCCGACATCGAGTGGAGGTAGCAGCGCCCCGCCACCGTGACTATCTGGGAGTGGTGCCTCGGAAGTGGATGGTACCCCCCCTATATCCCTGCTTGGAGGTGGGTTCTGGAGGAACACTTCTTCATCTTGGGCTTTGTCGGCTGAAGGCATATGCTGCTCTTTGCTCTTGGTTTCTAGTGCATCTGTGTCTTCTGGGGGACCGTCGCCAACTAGAGCTGAGACGGCTATCATGTTTGTTTCATAGAATTCTTCTGCTGAGAAACCCAAACCAGGGTGCTGGGTAATCTTCAGGAGTTCCCTATCCAGGTTCGGTGGATACCACAGCTTCTTGAACATTTGATTCTGACTTTCGGTCTGAAAGAAGGGCAGCTGTTGCCCTCTAGCCATTTTCACCACTCTGCCGGATATATCCGGAAGTCCCATGATTGGGCCGACCGGGTCACGGATTTCTTCGGGGAATTTACAATCATCATCCCCTTTCACTGGATGTTCATCAGCCACATAGAACATCGTAGGTGGGCCCTCTGGGTTGGGCACCTCCCAGATCTTCAAGAATTCTACTGTTTGACAGTCTAAGTCTGTGGGGGGCTTCGTGATCCCTGGAGGGACCTTCACATACCCGGGCAAATCCTCGAGCTTCGGAACTCCTGTGTCGAGGTAAATATTGGAGGGGATGGCTCGAACCACGCCTCCAACTTTAGAAATGTGTGACACTTCCTGCGGTGCCACATAGTCGGGCGGTGGTGGAGGGAACCAGTCGTCGTCCTCCGCTATCTCCTTCCCTTTGCTTTGAGTCGGCTGGGGATTCTGCTTCGGCTCCTCCATGTAAAGTGCAGCATCGAGCAGGTGGCATTCAAACACCTCAAAGGGGTGTAAGTCTGCGAATATTCTTTCTTCTTTTCCATTCCGGGAGTACTTAATGCACTGGTGCAGGGTTGAAGACACTATCCGATTCTGATGCAGCCACGGTCGGCCGAGCAATGCTTTATATGTGGTATCGGAGTTGATGACGTGGAACTGCACTTTGGTGGTGAAGTCTCCTAGTGACAGCTCGAACTCTGCTACAGCCCATGGGAACTTCAGACTTCTGGTTGAACCCAGTTATCTTCATATCCCTGACCTTGATCAGGTGCACATTGAAGTAATGCTTCTGGTAAACCCGGTAGGAGAGTATGTTTACTGCTGCCCCTGTGTCGACCAAGATCCTGTTTATAGGCTGGCCGTTCAACTGCCCCCTCATGTACAAGGGTCTATTGTGGCTGACCGAAGGCAAGAGCATGTCTTCTTCGGCGAAGGTGATGGTTGTTCCCAACTGCATCTCAGCAAAGCAGCTTTCATAATGCGCCGGGGTTTACAGAGCCGCAATGACAGCCTGCCTGGTTTCCTCATCCAGGGAGAGTTTCTCCCAGACACTGAATTTTGCTGGGATTCTTTTCAATTGTTTCAATATCCGAGTGCCGGCTCGGACGTTAGCTAACTTTGCTTCTTCGGCTTTGCTATGCTTGCCATGTTCTGGTGCCGGAGGAGTCGGCGGGGAAGATAGTTTATCTTCTTCGGAGGCCGCCCGGCTCCGGCTTGCTTGGTCAGCTGGTTCTTTCATTTGCATGGGCTGGGCCACAGGGGCGGCGCCCTCATCATCTTTATTCGCCAGAGGGGGCGTTCCCGAGGTGGAGGCAAGAGTGCTCTTGGCCTTGGACCAGGGCTGTTGGTATGGTTGTTTGCTCTTCTTTGCGAGCAAAAATTCGGCGAACGAGGGTACCACTTCGCCTGCTGCATCTTCAGGGTAGAGGCCCGATGGAGGTGGGATTGCTGCGCCCTTCACTTCAGGTTCGGGGATTTGGTATGGCCGCTCGCCCCTGAATATAATATTATGATTGGCTGGGGGCAGACGTCCCCACCTTCTCCCAGACCTGGTGACATATTGGGAAGTAGAGGCCTCGGCTTGGTTTGCCTCGACAGGCGCGAAGCATATTTCTTCCTCTCCCTCCTCTTCGGCCATATTGAATAAGGCCGACAAGGTATTGCAAGACAAAATGTTGCATTTTCTTTTATTCTTCAGCTTCTTCTTCTTTTTCTTCTTCTCTTCTTTTACAGCTGGAAGCTGTTCTCGGGGAAGTTCATCCCATATGCCGGGTTCTTGTGTTTCGGCTTCAGCTTCTTCAGCCAATTTTATGGATTCAAAATGTTCCCAAGGGACATATTCCTTCAGCTGCACTGGCTGGATCTTGGGTTGTTCATATTCTTCTAACCCGTCAATGACCGCCTGCAGCCGTTTAACTGCCGGGCTGACTTGCGTGTGCATCCGCAACAAGAGTGGCTTTTTCCTGTTGTCAGTCATTCTTCGGAGGACCAACTGAGGAGCAGTTTCATACCAAACCGGGGTTACAGCTGGTGGTGGTGGCTGAGGCGTGACGCCATGAATTCGGACTCCCGGGGTAGGGCGGGATGTCGACTTTCTTCTTGTCTTCTTTGGCACCATCTGCCAATCTCCCTGGTTCTCTGCGGGAGTGAGAACAAATGCCTCATAGGTGTGCTTTGTACAAGTATCTGACACTTCTTCGGGCAGTTTTTGGTAAAAGGATATCATATTTACGGTTGCCCCCATCACCGGCAACTCATGCGGGCGGGGCGGGTCCACCTTGTGTTCGCCCATCTGGAGCTCTCCCTTCCTGATCATGCCTTCAATGATGTCTTTGAAGACGTAACAGTCTTCGAGGGTGTGCCCGAGCATCTGATGGTACGGACAAAATCGAGGATCATCTTTCCTCTTGATGTCACCGGGTCTCCTCGGCTCCGGGAGAGTAATTTTGTTATATTTGGTGGCCCACTCGAAGATGACCCGGGTCTTCTCCTTCGGGAAGGAGTAAAGTTTCTTCATTCTTGACCGCAAGGAGGCGGCCTCTTGTTGTTCAGCCTGCTTGGCCGGAGGAGCGCTAGTGACTCCTTTATCATTGTCCTTCTGCTTCTCGAAATCCTTGAAGTCGACAGTGTTGACTTCTTTGGGCACGGACCGCTTCTCAATTGATTTTCCCTTTTGGGCTGAGGTGGCCGGTGCGGAAGAGTATTTGGAGAGGTAGGACTCAATTTCCACCACCACATTATTTAATCGATCAAATGACTTGATCTCCATTCCGATCATCTTCTTGAAAACTTCACGCTTCAAATTCTGCTTGCAGATCTGAATCGCATCTTGTTGGTGTGGCAGGCGTCTACACCTCATGCTGAGGTTCCGCCATCTCTTGATGAATTCTAGAGCAGTTTCATCATTCTTCTGCCTGGTTGCATAGAGCTCGGCCACTGTGACCTCTCTTTCGGTGACGTGGAACCGCTCCCGAAATTTTCTTTGCAAATCTGGCCAGTCGTTAACAGACCCCGCCGGCAAGTTCGAGTACCATTCGAAGGCGAGCCCTGTGAGCGAGGACCCGAAGAACTTCAGCAGGTACGATTCATCGGTCGCCAGATCACCCATCACATTGATGTAATAGGCTATGTGTTCCTTTGGTGACCCCTGGCCATTAAATTTGTCAAACTTTGGCGGCTTGCTGACGCCAGGAGGTAATCTCTTCCCCGCATGATGGACAGGGTAGGGTACCTTGTACACATCATATGAGGCATATTCTTCACTTCCCCGATCGGCCAGCTTCATCTCGACTATCTGCTCGATCATGAGCTTGTTAGCCATTGCCGGATCCACTGCTTCTGGGTAGAAATGAGCCGACTGCATCTGTGGCGTCGTCAACACCGTCGCCTGGGGTATAGTGGCGGTGCCTTGGTGTTGAGGAGCCGAAGTGGTCTTGGGGTCGTGCCCCCAGCATAGTTGGGGATTGGCTGAGAGGCCGTCACCTGGGGTGAACCCTCAAATTCTCCAGCGCCTTGCCTGGATGTTTCTAGAGGCGGTTCGACCTGCTTCGAGGTGGAAGCATTTATGGTCAGTTCACCCACCTGTCGCTTCAGAGCTTCGATCTCCTGTCGATAGGCCTGAAGTAGCATCAGCATCGCCGGTTCGGGGGTGGATGGGCTAGGAGCTTGGCCTCCTCCTTCTGTCAGAGTATCTAGAGAAGGTGCTACCCTTTCTCCTTCTTCCCCAGAGGTAATCACGTTTGCCGCCATGGCAAGCACATCTGAACTTGTTTCACCGGCTAGGGCTTGTATTATCTCAGCTGAGGCTGCTCCTCTTCTGGTGAGGGGACCCGACCTGCCAGCCAGCCTGGCCATCTCTTCTTGGTCTTCAGGTAGGGCTCCATATTGGTTGGCCACCCCGGCCATATTGCAGGTATAAACCCGCATCTTTTTGTTTCTTCGGACCACCTCCCTGGTTGTCTGTCTAGGAAAGGTTAGCCTATCAAACACCGAGACTCTTGGTGGAGCTTCTTTACAGAGGGGCGGCCCATAGCACCCTGACTCCGCATCTTCGATATCTTCCGGGTTAACTTGTTGCTTCCGATTTCTTTCAGCATCATTCACGGCTTCTAGGAGCCGCTGAGTTCCCAAGAGGGTGTTTCCAAGGCCGCGGAGATATCCCCTCACGGCTTGAGTGATGTCGTCTTCTCCCTGGCTGGGGCAGACAGTTGGTGGTGATGCTTGCACTGGCGGTCTATAGGCGAGACGCCTCCGCTCGTGCATCATGTTGTATCTTCCTTCCTTCAAATAGATGTTCGCCTGCCGACCGTGAGCACGGAAGGCAGGTCTTCGAGACGCTTGAGCCGACGCCTCAATCTTCTCTTCTTTATCTTCCTTCATCTTTTTCTTGAGCCGGTCAGTCCTGACGGGCTCCAGTTGGGTTGAGGCTGGGGCCCGCCTGATGGGGACCCATGCTTGCTTGAATTTAGTCGGCTTCTGGGCCGGCTCTTGCTTTGGCATGGACCTGATGTGGTCCCCTCGCTCTCGGGCCAGTGCTTGGAATTGGTTGTGCACCGGCACCATCGGGATTACCCTATCTGGTGAGATCGTGGCCTGACGGCCATTCAGGTACACTCGGACTCCTCCGATCATTACGGATTTGCCCGAGAGGGAAAGCCGGCCTTGCGGCGTGCTAGTGGTTCTCCTTGCCGCCCTCCTGGCAGCCGAGGTGCGCTTCTTCTTCGCTTCAATGTGGTGGACGTAGTAGCCCACCATCTTCACAGCTTCGGGTGTCGCCTCCACGGGGGCGACGGGCTCGACCTCCTTGACATCCAAGAGGTCCACGAACATAACCCCAAGGAAGTTGGGGAAGCCAACGACCGGGGGAAAGTCACCGAACTGGATCGGCACTGCCAAGTAGCCATGCTCTGCATGGCTCGCCACAACCAACGGACCGAAAGTGACAGCCATTGGTTCTTCAGAAATGAATCCCTCCTCCAATTTTAAAAATGCGAAAGTTAAGACTTCGGAAAAGGCCATTAGGCCCCTAATCTCGGCGAAAAGATGAGAGGTAGTCCAGTCCCACCGGGCGTGCCAACTTGTGGAACGCACTGGATTTCGTGTTCGTGGAAGATATCAGGGTGTTTTTTTTATCGGTTTATCGGTTTATCTAGTGCGAGGGCGTGCCAGTCACCTAGGTGACAATGTGTTCGGGCTTCAAGACTGGAGTGGTCCGAAGCCCGGGGTGCGCTCCGTCTGACTAATCAGACGATTGTGGATATCGGGTCGGGGGACCCGCCGCGCCATAAAGGCCGCGGCGTTAATTACATCCCCTCGGAGAGGGGAAGACCTCTGATTAATCACCAAGGAAAGGGGCCAAATGACCTAAAGATCATTCTTCATTAAAGCATGCGAGTTGGGTTGACATGATTTAAACCCTCCGCATCGGTATGCAAAACGACGTCCAAAACCATACGAATACTTGCTGCGAGTACGGAAAATTTAATGCAAGTGCGAGATTAGATCCCGGTATATATATATATCAGTCACTAACGGACCATCCAGTATTCGGTCGAGAGTTTCATATTCGAAGCATCGAAGGTGACAACAAAGACATTCGGATATCTGACGTAGGTACGGCAAGTTTCATGTGGGTGCGGGATCGGATCCCGGAAGAAGTGGGTCAAGCTGATGAACTATCGGCCCAAGAGGTGCACCGATCATGACCATGTCGGGGATCCCGAGGTCCACATCCGATACCACGTGTCATCATTTCACAGTCTGGGGGAGCGAGTTTTTAAGTGCAAAGCCCGAACTCGGCAACGTGCGCCCTCGCACGCAGATCGACCTGCGCAGTCAGGTCGCGGGGGGTCAAGGGGGCAGCGCCCCCGGAACAAAATTTTAATTATGGGGGGTATGCTATTGTCATTGTTCCGACCATTGAATTAAGTGTTTTATTCTCATTCCATTCTTTCTATTTTGTTTATTGATTTAGTCCTTATTCTCTGGTTTATTCTTTAATTTCAATAGTTTTCTTTCTTCTTTTCATTCTTTTAGTTCTCTTTTACCACGCCGTATTAGCACGTTGCAAGAAGATGGGCGCGCCGGTTAAGGGGCGCCGGGTTAAGATGTGAAGGGGCGCGCCGGAATTGAAGGGCAAGGGAGGAGGAAATGGGGGCGCGCCGTTTTTAGGTGTTCACAGAAGGAGATGGGGGGGGCGCGCCGTTTTCGGGTGTTCACAGAAGGAGATGGAGGGGGCGCGCCGTATTAAGGCCATTCAAGGGGAGAGGGGCGCGCCGGTTTAAACGGCGCCGGATTAGGATCGAAAGGGGTTCCGATTGTGGGTTAAAACGGCGTGGGGGAAAGTAACCGCGCCGGGATAAAGTCTTCCGAGGGTTGTTTTCATTGCTATTGACTGTGTGTTTCTTTTATTTCACCTGAAAGCCGGTTTGATGGTTGGTTTGTTCATCCATTTGGAAGATTAAGTTGATGAAAAGGGGGGGGGGTTTAATCGTTTTAATCGTTTGTTGAGGTGAATTAGCATGGATGCTTAAGTATTCGTTCGGGGGGTTTAGTTCCCAGAGTTTACTATGTATTGGATTAAAAACTCAGTTCGTTCTTGAGTGGCTCAATTTGTTCACTTGTTCTTGGCCCTGGCGAAGGGTCTGGGAAAAAATGGGGCGCGCCATACGGAGAGAGCTCCAATGGCCCCGAAACATCCCGGTGTGCGCATAAGCGACAACACCAGTAAAATTACCCCATTTGGGGCCGGAGGTCCCGAGGGCTAGCCTACAAGGGAGTCCGGTGGCCCATGGGTTGTTGCGATCATATCGACTCCCCCCGTTCGGGGCCGGAGGTCCTGAGGGCCAGCCTACAAAGGAACTCCGGTGACCCGAGGGTTGCCGTGATCGCGTGGCTGAAGACCGCGTGAGAGCTGAAGTCGACACAAGAACACGGCGGAAGGGAGATTTAGGGGATAAGAAAGGATCGGGGTTAAAGGCCCCATGCTTCATTTCCACTTAAACAGAAAGAACTACATCGGGGCTGGACGTCGCCGAGCAGAATACAATGGAAGAGGAGAAAGACAATGACCCACCCTCACACGGCTGGCTCTCACTGTTCCTCACCCTTTCTCTCCCACTCTTTCTTTCTTCTTCTCCACAGGGGGCTTCGGCTTCAAGGGGTTTCTCTCAGAAGAAAAGGCTTACGCTCTCCAGGCTTCCAAGAGTCGTCCAACCCTTCCAACCCCGATTTAAGCTTCGCTTGGGCGCTCCTTTATAGGGGCCGGAGGCCCTGTTTTGGAGGGATGCCCTCTGGATCTTTCTTCCTCCCGTTGGTTCCTTGTTTCCCGCAACCACCACTGCTGCTGCTGACGTTGATGACGTTGCCCCTGCCGAGGCTATAGTCGTGGCCTTGTTGCTGCTGTCGACGTACCTCCGCCGAGGCTCTAGTGTGACCGGGAGGGGGGGCAGAGGCATGGCCTCCTCCTCCGTTGGCATATCCACCGCGAGCCACGTTGCCTTCATCATTTGCAGGAGAATGGGCGGCCGCTGACGGAATGAGCGTTCGGCGGTGCAGGGCTCGAGAACTTCCATTCAAGGAACATGCTCGGTTGCCCGTCGGATCGAAGCAGACATTTAGCCATTTTAAGTAGTTCGTCGACGTGCTATTCGCAGGAAACAGGGGACCGCATTGATGATGGGATGGGTCGATTGCACACCCTGGAAGCGCTTCAGAGAATAGGTTTAGAGGGTAAAACTGCGCCACATTCAAAGGGGCGCCGTTTCAAGCATCAAAGGGGTTAAAACGGCGCCATATTCAAAGGGGTGCCGTTTTAAGCATCAAAGATGGAGGCCCCTTCGAGCGCGCCGTGTAGCCAAAGAAAAGAAAAGGGGCGCGCCGTTTTAAGAGGGGGGCGCGCCGTTTTAAGGCCCCTTCGTGCCGTTTTAAGCACTAAACGGATTCTTCTCGAAGTCGCGGCCGCTTATATGAATGTCGGCATTCCCAGGATGTTCCGGTTGCGATGTATGGCCTCTGCAATATTCCGTTCGCAACCTCTGGGGCTCAGTCCCAGACTTTGCGTGACTTTCAGTGCACGTCGGGCTGTGTCGGAGTTCCTGACTCTTCTTCGATTCAGCTCTCGGCACGGCCGGCTGTAGAGTTGTGGTCGTATCTTCTGCCCGGGGGGCTCCCTCATCGCCTAGCGGACCACCAAGCGAGTCCTCATCCTGATCGGGCAAGGCATGAGGTTTTTTTGGCATTTCCATCTTCGGCGTGCTCTCGAGTGCTGAGACGTGCATGACGTATGATCATCATCATTTTTTGACGTCCACAACGACCTAACATTACACGCACCTCAGGAGAGCGCGTTAAAACCGTATCAATGTGCCTTCCTGTTCAAGACTTTGGGTTTGATGTGTATGTTCTCATTTGTTTATGAGAATGTATATATCTACCTCAAAGTCTTGAATTGTCCCGTTTGGACAGTCTGTGAATATTTGATTGCACTTAGGCAGTCATTTACTATGTGTTTTTATGGTTTGTTGAGAATTTCGGTTGCGTCTCCTCACTCTTCTCTGATATACATTATTGATTTTGAGTGTTTTCTTAACCACTTACTTGTAAGTGTTTAAGAAAATTTCAAAATCAATAAATATATTTGGTATATCGGAGAAGTGTGGAGAGATGCTGCCGAAATTTTCAGCAAATCGTGCAGCACATATAGTAAGTGATTATGCGATCAAACCTTCATGGATGGGTTAAAAAGTGATAATCTAATCAATATTCCTTTTCCAACTGCAAATGGTCTATGATGAACGATGTGAGGAAAGGGTCGGGTGTAATATTATGAGTAATGATTTGAAAGTTAGGATGTGTATTGTCATTTATTGGGTGCAGGCAAAATGTCGACAGATCGTTCATGGATGTATCGTAGAATAGTTGACCGGGTGGTGTCAGATGACTTTAAGCTTGGGGTTGAGAGTTTCATTCAATTTACATTGGGGAATCCAAATGCAGTAATAGATCGCGACGGTCACATTCGATGCCCTTGTTCAAGTTGTAGAAACTTGAGGTGGTGTTCAACATGGGATGTGCAGCATCATTTGTACACGAAAGGGTTCGTGGATGGTTATACGAATTGGACGTGTCATGGTGAGCAATTCTTGAGGTATGAGCCCGACAATATTGCAGGCACAAGTGGGTACGTGGATATGGTTGTAGATGCTGCTGGTCCTAGTTTTAATATTCACGATGAAGCGTCGAATAAGACAGCCGAAAGATTTTATGAACTACTTAGGGATGCTGATGAGCCGCTGTGGGATGGTTGTGAAAAGCACACTCGATTGTCTGCAGTGTCACAGTTGTTGAACTTGAAATATAAATTTCACATCAGTGAGACTTGTTTTGACCGTCTCCTCCTCTTAATCAAGAGTGTGTTGCCTCGAGACGGAAAGTTGCCAGAAACTTTTTACCGTGCAAACAAGATGGTCAATGACTTAGGACTTGGATATGTTTAAATAGATGCATGTCCGAATCATTGTATGTTATATTACAAAGATGATGCAGATAAGATATCATGTTCCATTTGTGGCCATGACAGATTCAAACCTAAGGGGGGGGGGGTCAATTCAAAGGCAAAAGATGTACCTTACAAGGCATTGCGATACTTCCCTCTTGTGCCTAGGCTCCAGCGACTGTATATGTCCTCAAAGACGGCTCGACATATGACATGGCACACCGAAAGAGTACGTCGTGCCGATGATGTAATCAGTCATCCTGCCGATGGTGAAGCTTGGACTCACTTTAGTCGTACTCATCTTGCCTTTTCAAGGGAGTCACGTAATGTTCGATTGGGTTTATGCACAAATGGCTTTAATCCATTCGGTGGTTCAGTGGCAGCTTATTCTTGTTGGCCAGTGTTCATGACACCGTACAACCTTCCGCCGCACATGTGCATGAAGCGAGAAAATTTATTTTTGTCCCTAGTAATTCCTTGTCCAAAAAGTCCCGGAAAAAATTTGGACATATATCTCAGGCCGTTGATTCATGAGCTCAAATTTTTATGGACTGATGGAGTTGTTACTTATGATGCATATAGGAAGCAAAATTTTATTATGAAGGCTGCACTGATGTGGACAATAAGTGACTTCCCTGCATATGGAATGCTATCTGGTTGGAGCACACATGGGAGGCTAGCATGTCCTTACTGTATGGAAGATACCAAATCATTTGTATTGAAACATGGGGGGAAAACCTACTGGTTTGATTGCCATCGGCGGTTTCTACCAAGTGACCATCCTTTTCGAAGGTAAAAAGACTCGTTTAAAAAAAATACTGTTGAAATGGATGAAGCTGACTTGCAACGGGTGTCGGGTCTACATATGGCGTCACGGGTGCATAATTTACCAGATGTAGTTCAATTGTCTGGTAGCACACGGCAACTCCCTAATTTTGGAAAGGATCACAACTGTGTCAAGAAAAGCATTTTTTGGGAATTACCTTATTGGTCAACTCTTCTTGTACGACACAATCTGGATGTCATGCATACCGAGAAGAATTTTTTTGATAATGTGTTCAATACGATCATGAATGTTAAAGGGAAAACAAAGGACAATGCCAAAGCACGTATGGATTTAAAGATGCTTTGTAGACGTCCAGAACTGGAACTACAAAACGTAAATGGCAAAACTGTGCAGCCTAAAGCAACTTATGTGCTTCATGATACACAGATCAAGGAAGTATGCCAGTGGTTGAAACAACTGAGATTCCCAGATGGATATGCATCCAACATAGCCCGTTGTGTGAATGTTAATGAGGGGAAAATATATGGTATGAAAAGTCACGACTGTCATGTGTTCATGGAGAGGCTACTGCCCATTGCATTTCGTGATTTGTTGCCAAAGCAGATATGGGGAGCACTAGCTGAGATGAGTCATTTTTTCAAGATTTTATGTGCATCTGAACTCAGACTTCGGGATGTACAAACTATCGAACAAGAAGTTGTCACAACCATTTGCAAGCTAGAGAAGATATTTCCTCCGACATTCTTTGATTCGATGGAGCACCTGGTCGTACATACCTCAAAGTCTATATATCCTCAAAGTCTATACATTGGCTTCCTCAAAGTCTATACATTGGCTTCCTCAAAGTCTATACAACATTGACTTCACAAAGTCTATACATTGGCTTCCTCAAAGTCTATACATCCTCAAAGTCTATACATTGACTTCCTCAAAGTCTATACAACATTGACTTCACAAAGTCTATACATTGGCTTCCTCAAAGTCTATACATCTTCAAAGTCTATACATTGGCTTCCTCAAAGTCTATACATCCTCAAAGTCTATACATTGGCTTCCTCAAAGTCTATACAACATTGACTTCACAAAGTCTATACATTGGCTTCCTCAAAGTCTATACATCCTCAAAGTCTATACATTGGCTTCCTCAAAGTCTATACATCCTCAAAGTCTATACATTGGCTTCCTCAAAGTCTATACAACATTGACTTCACAAAGTCTATACATTGGCTTTATCAAATTTTTTTAATCATTTTTTATACGGGGTGCTACATTTATATTGCAGACAATTTGATTCAGAATTAGCTGAAAAATGTCCAAATATCTAGGATGTGGAGATTGAAAAAGAACGCGAGAAGTTTTTTTCCAAATGGCTAAGAAACCGAGTTAGTGTGAACTCTGAATATATATGTTTGTATTTATGTATGTTGAGATAATTGTTATTATTTTAACTACTCTAATTTGAATATAGGTTGAACAAGGTCTCATTACTGATCAAAGAGTACAACAGATAAGTTATGGCCCCTCGAACCAGACACGTGCCTATCCGGGATATATTGTGAATGGATACAAATTTCATACAAGGGATTATGGGCGAAATAAGTCTACGATGAACAGCGGCGTATGTGTGAAGGGAAGTTTATACAATGAAATGGAATTGGACTACTATGGTATTCTTGAAGAAGTCTTAGAACTTCAGTATTTGGGAAAAGATAATCATGTATACATATTTAAGTGTCAATGGTTTGATCCTAATTCTGTTCTACATGACACAAATTATGGGATTGTCAATGTCAAGCATAGGTCTAAACTTAAGGCCTATGAACCGTTCATTTTAGCCGCACAAGCCGAGCAAGTGTACTATTCAAGCTATCCATCATCCAAGAATAGAGATTGGTGGACAGTTTGCAGGGTTAATTCAAAACTCTTTCCCACTTATGAGTTAACTATGAGTGGAGATGTCTTAGAGGTTGCTCGTGCTGAATATTATCAATCAGACGAAGTTGGCATTGTCGGTTCCTCTAGGTTTAATCTGGACGAATATGATGAGCCACTGTCATTACGTACGCGAGATGGAGTGGAAGAAGTCGATCCGACGGAGCTAAATGTTGATGTTAGAGGGGAGGAAGAATCAGATGAAGACGAAGATTTTGAATCTCATGAGACTACTATGGATGACGAAGATGATGAAGTTGAGCGAGATATATCAACATGAGGGAGGCATGTTTTGATAATTTAGTAAGATGATTCTTACTTTTAAGCATAATTTTAAATAATATTTATCTAGCCTTATATAATTGTGGATTAATATGTACTAATTGTTTTGTTATTAATAAGGAAATGGTGCGAGGAGGTCGTATAAGGGGTGGGAGGAGACCTAGCAGTGGGAGGGGCGCTACTCCCTCCTCGCTACCATCTTCTTCAGACACAGGTATATTTGATCAATAAGTTAGCTATATAAATATTTTAATTATTTTACAAACTTAAAAGAATTTATTTATAGGTGCAAGTGTCGGCTCACCACCACTTGTACAGACGCCACCACCTCCCGCTACATGTATGTATATTTTAATTCAAATTCTTGAACATTTGTTCTACTTATGAAAATAAATTCTTGCAAGTCTCAGTGGCATCCCACCTCTTGTGCAGACGCCACCCCCACCACCTCCCGCTGCAGGTATGTATATTTTAATTATATGTTCGCAATATTTGTATCACTCCACATGACAATAAATTTCTACAGGTCTCAGTGGCCTCCCACCTCGAGGATCATGTATGTATATTTTAATTTAAATTCTTCAATATTTGTTCTACTTATGAAAATTACTTCTTGCAGGTCTCAGTGGCCTCCCACCTGTTGTGCATACGCCACTCCCACCACCTCCCGCTGCAGGTATGTATATTTTAATTATATGTTCGTAGTATATGTATCACTCCACATGACAATAAATTCTTGCAGGTCTCAGTGGCCTCCCACCTCTTGTGCAGACGCTACCCCCACCACCTCCCGCTGCAGGTATGTATATTTTAATTATATGTTCGCAGTATATGTATCACTCCACATGAAGATCTATTCTTACAGATCCCAGTGCCCTCCCACCACCTCCCACTTGTACAGGGCCCACCCCCACCAGTCAGCCCCTTGACGATGCCGGCAGTTGTCACGAGGGAGGCACGGCCCATGATAGACGTCGCCCGTGTTGGGTATCCGGGTAAATCTATAAGGTTATATTACATTAATTAGCCTTCAACTGTCTAATATGAATATTTTGACATTTACAATTGCAGTATGAAATTTGAACCCCATAGCGCTGTCCATCATTCCACCGAACTCATGTTGGCGCATGTGCCCGGGGCAGCTTCCACTTTCAGAGATTTTCCGATGTCCGTCCGCGATTCATTGTACAACATGTTCTTAGTAAGTAATTACGTCATTTAATTCAAGTATTTCCCAAAGTCAATTTACAACTTTATACTAAGTGTGAAAAGCAATTGATTTACAGCGGTCTTTTCAATTCACATGTGGACATGACGCGGCGAGATGTCGTCGTGCCTGGGAGTCTACTATGCTCTCAAGTTACAAGAGGAAAATACATGAGGCCCGAGCACACGCTAAAAAATTGAGTGGGGGGAGTGAAGACCGACAATTGTGGAAGGCGCATCGCCCTCTATGGATGAGGCAGGAGGATTGGGAGATATCTTGTGACCATTTTGCCGACCCCAAGTGGATAGAAAAGTCCAAAAAAGCCAAAGCAAACAGGGCGTCAAAATCAGGTTCAAATTTGCATATGAGTGGGTCCATCTCTTATGCGGCTCATAAACAAAAATTGGTAAGTAATATACCAATTTATCTTCTTACAATTTATCCCAATATTTGACTTTTTTACTATGAATTGTATAACAGGCTGTGGAGCTTAATTGACCTCCGTCATTCCTCGAGGTGTTCGACAGAACACACAAAAAGAAGGGGACTAATGATTTTGTGAGTGACACAGCTAAGTCAGCAGCGGTAAGTTTATTTACATATGTAACTTGTACCGTTCATTTAAATCGGCATGTAATTCATATGAAATTGACTAGTTATTTTATTCAATTTGTAGGAAACATATAGCAAAGCAGTGACAGAGAAGTACGGGGAGGGAGACACGCAGCAGCCGGAGTTTGATCCGGTAGAGTGGGTGGCAGCAGCTGGCGTACCGAAGAACGGCCGACTATATGGTTTTGGGGAGAGCCTAGACACAAGCGCGGTGACATCAGCGTGTGCGAGTTCTAGCTATACTTCTTCCAGTGGCAGTGCCTTCACTATACCTTCTGTTGCCCCCAGCGCTTCTGCCAGCGACATGATGGACATGGTCCGATCGCAGATTTCTGATATGCAGCGACAGCCTTTCCAGCAAGAGATCTCTAGCCAAGTGTCAATGGTTTTGCAGGCAATCAGTGGCCTCCTCTCCCAGAGGGGAATGGTCCCTCAGCAATCCACCACCACCGCAGCACAGGCCGCACCGGTGAGTGTTTACTATGTTTTTATTTTGATGGAATTACTCAATTATGTTCATTATTAATTTTAAAACTCATTTACTTTAGAAGAATTGAGAAAATCCGGGGTCCAGGGGTCTAAAACTTGAAACACCGGCCGGATGGCCATGCCGATCGTTCCAACACGACCGGGGAGATGAAAGTGACTTGTCAGAACTGACGGAATCCAAATCGGATGCCCGGTTTGAGCTCGGCGCTCAAAGTTCATTTCTAAAATACACTTAGTTCAAATGAACTGTCAGGTCGGGGCCGGGGGTCTAAAACTTGAAATACCGGCCGGATGCCCGTGCTGATTGTTCCAACACGACCGGGGAGATGAAAGTGACTTGTCAGAACTGACGGAATCCAAATCGAATGCCCGGTTTGAGCTCGGCGCTCAAAGTTCATTTCGAAAATACACTTAGTTCAAATGAACTGCCAGGTCGGGGCCGGGGGTCTAAAACTTGAAATACTGGCCGGATGGCTGTGCCGATCATTCCAACACGATCGGGGAGATGAAAGTGACTTATCAGAACTGACGGAATCTAAATCGGATGCCCGGTTTGAGCTCGGCGCTCAAAGTTCATTTCTAAAATACACTTAGTTTAAATGAACTACGAGGTCGCGGCCGGGGGTCTAAAACTTGAAACACCGGCCGAATGCCCATGCCGATCGTTCCAACACGACCGGGGAGATGAAAGTGACTTGTTAGAACTGACGGAATCTAAATCGGATGCCCGGTTTGAGCTCGGCGCTCAAAGTTCATTTCTAAAATACACTTAGTTCAAATGAACTACTAGGTCGCGGCCGGGGGTCTAAAACTTGAAACTCCGGCCGGATGGCCGTGCCGATCGTTCCAACACGATCGGGGAGATGAAAGTGACTTGTCAGAACTGACGGAATCCAAATCGGATGCCCGATTTGAGATCGACGCTCAAAGTTCATTTCTAAAATACACTTAGTTTAAATGAACTGCCAGGTCGGGGCCGGGGGTCTAAAACTTGAAAAACAGGCCGGATGCCCGTGCCGATCATTCCAACACGATCGGGGAGATGAAAGTGACTTGTCAGAACTGACGGAATCAAAGTTCATTTCTAAAATACACTTAGTTTAAATACTGTTTCAGGCTAGTAGTTGATTTATAAAATATGCAGTTATCAATTTGATATGTTTGCTTTCAATTTATGCTAATTTCTTCGCACTAATTTTTTTATCTATGAATGAATGTTATTATTTTTTTAATGTAGGGGGATCCTTCTGCGGGCGGCGACAGAGGAGATGAGCAGGGCGGTGAGGATACGGACGATGAGGATATGGACGATGTACCGGATATTTCTTGATATTTGATGATATTCAGACGGATCAGCAGGGTTAATGTCTTTTTTTGTGGTATTTATTTGATCAGCATGGTGTTGAATTTTATTTTTCGGTGGTGTTTATTTGATTAGCAGGTTCCCAATATTTTTTTTCAACATGTAGAATTTCTTGATGTTTATGTATGATTAAACAGGTTTTTTAAAATAATTTAAGATTTACAAAAAAAAAACGTAGATTTCAGACGGATTTTCAGACGGGATTTGTGACGAATAAAGTTTGTCTATTAGCCGTCGTAAAATCCATTTGGAATATAGACGGATTTCAAACCACATTTCGGACAGGAGTTGAGTTGAATTTCAGACGGTAATTACAGCCGTCGTAATTTCCGTTTGAAATAGCGACGGATTTCGGACGAGTTTTCATACGGTAACATGATTTGAGACTAAGAGTTGGGCTTAATTTCAGACGGTAACTATATTCCGTCATAATATCCGTCTTAAATTTCAGACGGAATTTCAAACGGCAAATATATCCATCGTAAATTTCAGACTGAAAATTTCAAATTTCAGATGGAAATGTCTCGTATGAAATTCAGACGGAATTTGTGACTGATTAAATTCTGTCTTATTTTCAGACGTAATTTCTGACGGAAAAATAAACTGTCACAAATTTGTGACTAAGAATTTCAGACGGTCGGTTTCCGTCTGAAATCTATCGCAAATCCGTCACAAACGTGGTTTGTGACGGATTTTCAGACAGATTTCAGACGGATACTGGCCGTCTGAAATCCCGCTTTTTTGGTAGTGTGGATAGATTGATTTTGAGCCATGATGAGCTGATAACACTCTTGAAAATTCTCATCCTTGTTGAAATCTGAGCATGAAGGATATTGATATGTGGGGTGAGAGTCAGACTATGATGGATAAGAATTTGAAGAGTAATCAGTCTAAAAATGAGGTGATGGAGAGTGTATGGGTCATCCTCTAGATAGGGCTTGATCATAGGAATCATTTGGGTGTTGATCCCAATTTTGAAATTCTTGTTCTGGAGAACTTTGGGCTTAATCTTGATAAGATTCCCAAGAAGAATCATGTTGATCTCCCCAACCAGAATTAAAGATTTGTGGACATGGGTCATAAGGTGTGGAGAGGTCTTGAGACATTTGGGTTCGTCTTGCTTGGTTCATCCAAGAGATTTGTGAATGATCTTCCTAGCTTGAGTTATAAATATTTGAAGATGATTCGTAATCGGGCTGAGAAAATCATTGGACATATTGGGCTTGCTCTGGGGTGAAAGAGAGATCATGGCCCCCTTGGAAGAGCTAAGTGGTTTGAGCATGGTCCTGGGTAAACAATGGAAACTGGGCCATCATGGGTAACGAGATCTCATTTTGGGCCGACCACGAGTATGGACTTTCATATAAGGTCGAACTATTTTGGGTGAGAGATAAGATTTGGTTTGGACAACCACCTACATAATGGGCCGGGCTGACCCATATGTGATCATTATCATGGTGATTAGGTGGCATTAACGGGTTTTGATCCATGGCTGGAAATTGATCAAATTTATGAGCCAAAGAGTCAAACTTGTCTAATTTATATGCCCAATCCATAAATGAGAATTTTTTTTCTCACCAATTTTTTGAATTATTTTTTTAATCATTTTTTATATTTTTGAATTTGTTGTTTTTATTTTCTCTCTCTTTATTGATCTCCTATTTGTGTTTTTTTATTTTTCTTTTTTTTTGTTTTTACTAAACACAAACAAGTGACAACCAAATTAACCTGAGACTCTTAAGGGCAACTTAGGTCTACAAGTTGGGTTTCACAAAGTGACTATGGCACCACTAAAGCCTACTCTCAAGTTCATTAACTGGCCAGATAAGAGGTGGGATAGTGGGAGGCTACCCTTGCTTTCGCAAGGTCCTAATTAAAAATCACTTGCCCGCTTATAGCATTTGTCGTTGATCTCTTACCTTAGACACCAGTCTCAAAAAAATGAGAATAGACTCACGTGATACCAAAATCCCAATGTAATCCTAGGGCCGAGTCTACTCTCTTTTATTAGGCTAGGTGTAATGCAAAATGTAATGATAGTTGTTTTGGGCTAAGGAAGGGTGATAAAATCCCTCCCTTATCTTAATTAGGGGGTATTGCCCTTAAAGTATCCCTTATCTTACTTAGGGGCTATTGCCCTTAAAATATTTTGAAATGAGATTCGACAACAAATATTCAAACAAGGTGTTTCAATGTAAGATTAAATGTAAAATGCATTAGCATGATCTTGGTATAAATTAAAGTGCTCACCTTGTCCCCCGCATTCTTCAACAAAAATAAAATGACTGAAAATAAAAATAAATAAATATATAACTAAGATGTGGCCCTAAATGATGCATGTCCTAAACATGATGTTTCTACTTTTGAGATGATGTTTTTTTATCAAGGTTTTTTTTTAGTTAATGACGCTACCTAGCCAACACACTTTTTTTTGAAGATTTTCTAAATATAAAATTGAAAAAAAATAAGGAAAATAAACTAAACCACAAGAGGGAAGATTGAGATACTTGCTTGGATCGCGATCCCTCGTCCGTTATTTTTTTTTATTTTTGTTACTTTTTTTCATTTTTAGGAGATGTAAAAGGGAAGACATATATCAATTTTTTTCTTTTTTTAGTATAAATATATACAAAAGAAAAATAAAGTGTTCAACTCAAAACTAACCTCCCCGACAACAACGCCAAAAATTGACAGGCCGAAATGTTCATCGTTAAAAACACGCGGCAATCAATCAAAATACCGAACTCATACTATAATACAAATTAACTGTAATACACTGGTGAGCATGGGTCGAATCCACAGAGAGATTGAGGTTGAAATTGAAAACAAAGAATTTCTTTTAGAGAAAGAATAGATGAATGATTTCTTTTAGGCCCCAATTGGCTGAACATATGACATCTGTCGGCTTTAAGCCCCGATTAGTTGAACATCTGACATCTGTCACTTTTAAGCCCTGATCGGCTAAACATCTGGCATCTGTCGGTTTTAAGCCCTGATTGGCTGAACATATGATATCTGTCGACTTTAAGCCCTGTTGCATCCCATAGTTTGTGCTTGGTTTCAATGATATCAAAATGATTGTGTTTGTGTGTGTATGTGTTTCATTGAGAAACATGTTTTATATCTTGATTTGATGAGTTAAAAGATGGAGTCAATGTTTACTCTTGAAAGCCATGTGAACTCTCGGTGTTTAAGGAACTAATGTTTCATTTATGTTGGTTTATAGGAACACAACTTCATGGCTCAAACTTGGAATCTTAAGGAGTCCATCAATGAAACTCTTCTTCTTAAAGAGAGTTAACTCTGTTCATGTTTGAAAGTTATATGAATGATTTATATTTAAGGATCTCATGCCTTGAATATTTTGATTTGCAGGATCAAAATTCATGATTCATGTTTGGAACTCAAAGGAGTGCATCAATGAAGATCTTATTGAAAAAGGGAGTTGACTCACTCATTGCTTTGCGTTGACTCTTCTATATTTCATTCATTTCATCTAATAGCTTTTCAAAGTCTTGGTTGGATATTTTCATGCGTTTTACTCATAAGATTTTTGGACTTGAAATATTCATACAAGACTTCATGAGAGGTGGTTCCATGATATTATGCATGCTTTGCATTTGGCATAATTGTTAACACTTGTGTGATGAAGCATTTTGTTGTTGAAGATTTGGTTGCCTTGTGACTGAATGGTTGAGCTCCCATGTCATTATTCTAGGTTGATTGAGAGGTCCATGATTATCATAACAAAACCTAGTAATTTGGTGGAATGTATGTTTGTTGATTGATTTGAGAAGCCAAATACTTGGTTGAGTTAGTTCAATGATGTATTTTTATGTGAAATAGTTCAAAGAGTTAATACTTAGTTCTTGAGTTTTGATTATCATCTAACCTCTTGGTTTATCATGTTTTTACAGGTTGAAGGATGACTTTTAAACCCTCCCATGTCAAGGGGATGATGGTAATGTTGTGTCCCCTGTGGCTCTGTGGTTTTGATGATGACAAATGTTATGGGGTTATGTGATTTTGATGATGACAACTGCTATGGCTGATTATGTATTGATGATCTAATCCTGATGAAATATAAGGAACTGTCAGAACACGTTTAAGGATGACTCACACTCATGAAGTCAACCTATGTCAAAGTCAAATCTCTGATAGGTACAGTCAATGCATAGTTGGATCAGGTAATGTTCTATTTAATCTCAGATCTGTGCATATGTTAATTTTTATGTCTATACAGTCTATACATTCATGCATAATCACTCTCAGCACAGTCTTTACATTGCATGCGTAGCAGACATTTTAAGTCTATACATTGCATGTGTTGCAGACGAGCATAGTCTACACATTGCATGTGTTGCACATTCACAATGTCTATACAACGCATTTGTCGCAGGCACAGCAAGTCTGTACACTGCATTCCTCGCAGGCACAACTATTTCATGCATTCATAAACAGCTGTTTCATGCATTCATATAGTCTACACATTGCACGTGTTGCACATTCACATGGTCTATACATTGCATGTGTCACAGATAGCATAGTCCATACATCACAGTTCTCGCAGGCTAGCAAGTCTGTACACTGCATGGCTCGCAGGCTAGTATGTCTATACATTGCATGGCTCGCAGGGTAGAAAGTCTATACATTGCATGGCAAAGTTCAAAGTCAATACATTGCTGCATTGCTTGCAATTGTGAAGTCTATACATTGGCTATTGTCTTGCAGCATTAACCCAAGTCCATACATCGGTTGCAGCACTGCACGCACACTCAAAGTCCATACACTGCATTGTGGCATACACACTAGCAAGTCTGTACATTAGGTATCTTTACCTACGTTGCAACTCGCAAGTCTATACACTGGTATATTTTACCTACATTATATTCTCGCATGTCTATACACTGGCATCTTTACCTACGTAGGACTTGCAAGTCTATACATCGTGCAGTCTGCACGTTGTGGGTAGCAAAGCCTGTACAACGGTGTGTCAGCAAGTCTGTACATTGCTCACTGTCTCACTGAGCGTCTCAAGTGGACACCAAGTGTGTACACTGCCATCTTGCAGCACAACATAAGTCTATACACTGGTCCGTCTCATCCAGCGTCTCAAGTGGACTTAAAGTCTATACACTGGACCGTCTCTCTTAGCGTCTTGTGCATGAGTCAAGTCTGTACAGCCTGTGTTCAGCAACATCAAGTCTGTACAACGCATAGCTGCACGTATGACTAAGTCTGTACACTGGCATCTTGCAGCGTTAGCACAAGTCTATACAGCATGTGTGCTTCATATTGCCAAGTCTATACAACGGCTTGCAGCACTCAAAGTCTGTACACTGGCTACAGCAGGCTCGCACACACTAAGTCCATACATTGCACAAAGTCTGAACATTGGTATCTTTACCTACGTCTAAGTCTATACATTCTTATAGGCATTGTGCATTGTTCAAGGTGGAGTCTGTACATCGTTATGTTGTTCTTGTGCCGTAGTAAGTCTATACATGCCATAGCTTTGCATTTACAAAGTGTGTACACGCCACAGTCCTGAATACATGAAGTCTAAACATTGCATCACTTGTACATGCATTGCCTTCACACAGAGTCTACGCATTCCCCCACTGCCTGCACAGCATGTCTATACATTATCTGGCAGCCTGCACAACATGTCTATACATTGTCTGGCAGCCTGCACAGCAAGTCTATACAGCGTCCAACAGCCTGCACGCAAAGTCTATACATTGCGTCCAGCAGCCTGCACGCCAAGTCTGTACACTGCATACACACTGCATCCTTAAGTCTATACACTACTGCCTTATATGAAGTCTGTACAGCCTGTGCTTTGTTGATCGACTGAACTCTTCTTTAATCCTACAGGTGTCTGGGCACGTGATCCGAGGTTGGCACCTGGCACGTGATCCAAGAAGCTGAGACACCGCCACGTGGACTAAAGCTTGGGCGGGAATCGTGGAGAGCATACGCCCTAGCTACTGCTGCTATATATAGAAGACTTCTCCATCTGGAGAAGCGAGATCGTGAGACAAAGAGCTCTAGCAGAAGAGAGACAGAGAAATAGCAAGAGTAGAAGAAAAAGAGTAGAAGAGCAGAGCGCCTGCACGATCCAGGAGAAGAAGAAAGAGAGTGAAGAAGAGAAAGAAAAAGAAAGAGAGATAGAGTGAGAAAGAGAAAGAAAGAGAGACTGAGTGATCTGAAGAAGAAGAAAGGCATAGAGAAGCTTCATTCTGAAGATCTGTCTTCACTGGACCTTGGATCAAATCTAGGCCAGTCAGCTCATTCTGAGCCACATTGTGCTTCATCGTTTACAGCCTTTCGATTACTGTTGTCTATGTTTTTCCTTTTCATTTTACACTATTTCTTCAAGCTGTTAGTCAGCGGATGCAGTGGAGGATTCCACTGGAAGGGTAAGTTGTAATCC
Organism: Amorphophallus konjac; assembly: GCA_022559845.1. Classification (NCBI taxonomy): domain Eukaryota; kingdom Viridiplantae; phylum Streptophyta; class Magnoliopsida; order Alismatales; family Araceae; genus Amorphophallus; species Amorphophallus konjac. The sequence continues at coordinate 284,186,652 of CM040122.1, forward strand.
CCAGCGGTTGCAGAGAAGGTTCTTCTCTGGACAGCAAGCTGTGCTGCTCAGTAGGCGAGGTGGATACCTCGGATAGCAAGTTATGTTGCTCAGCGGTTGTAGAGGATCTGTTCCTCTGGTCGACAAGCTGTTAAGCCCAGCGAAGCTGTGTATCAGCCGTTGTAGACAAGCTGTGATGCCCAGATGTTCAAGCTGTGAGTCAACGGAATCCACACTTGGTTTGAGTGTGGGGTGGATGTAGGTCTTCTGGACCGAACCACCTAAAAATCATTGTGCAGTGGTTTGATTTCATATTTGCTTCCGCTAGATGAATATTTAGGCTCGATATGCTTTCACATGTTCATTGAGCTATTTGACTGCACATTTACTACTTGATTGAACACCTTATAGTAGTTTAGATTTGGTAGATCTGAATCTGTTTTTGCCTCAGCTTCTTTGAGTGTTCTAAGTTTTAGTCAGGAGGTAGTTTTAATTGGGTAAATTTTTTAAGGGGAGATTCATTCACCCCCCTCTGAATCCCTAGCACCGAACCCAACACTTGGTATCAGAGCGGGTTGTTGTGCATAGGATCTAACAATCCGCAGCATATCCTGCATTTCTGGTTGGTGCATTGCAGAGTGGGTTTCCTGTGTTCTGTGTTTTGTTTCACCGAGTTAGTATCTTGATTTACTCTTTTGATTTCAGTGCATTTATCATCTCTCGATGGGTCATCCTCTTGTTTTTTATGGTTCTAACTTAAATAGTTGGCTAGGCGGCCTATGTGTTTACATAGACTCAGTTGATCCAAATCTGTGGAGTCTACTGCCTAAAGGCCAACATAAATTACCTCATGATGAGACCAAGTGGTCTAGAGAGGATAAAATAAAGAACCGTGATAATGTCATAGTTCTAAATATCATGAGAGCTGCTATTAATACTGACATATATCCTTTTGCGCTCAAGTGCACTTCTGGAAAGGAGATATATGACAGAGTGATCTCTGATCAACTGCATGAGGATCAATGCTTAATGGTCAACCGGGGAAATGATGTTGAGGAAACCTCATCCAAGGTAAGCTCTGAATCAGAAGAGATTTCAATTGATGAATTATGGGATATAAATGAGGAACTTTCTAATAGATGTGAAAAATTGAAATCTGAAAACAAAATATTGAAAAAGAAATGTGATAAAATAAATTTGAAAGCTTCCTGTGAAAACTGTCCAAATCTGAAACAATCTTATAATGCATGTATGCTAGATGTTCAGAACCTTAAGAAACAAAATGATTCTCTAAAAATGGAAAAACAAATATGGTTGGATAAAATGTCAGAAATTGAGAATCAGCTGAATGATAAGAAAAATGAGTATTTAAAAGAAATGCAAGAATTGACTGAAACAAATTATGTAATGGACAAACTAAAGCTTGAAAATGTTAAGGGTCAAAAGGAAATTGAAGATCTCAAGGCTAGTTTGAATAAAGTCAGCAAGGAAACAATACATATTTCTGCTCTAAGAGAACGAAATGAAGATCTTTATAATGAGAATGAATAGATGAAGAAACAAATTATCTTATTTAAAGAAGATCACATAAATTTGCTTGCTGATAAAATCAAAGTGGAGGAAAGAGAAGATGAACTAATTGAAAAATTGGAGCTTATGTCTGGAAATGGAAAATGTAATGAAGAAGTCATGAAGCTATCTGAAGAGAACAAAGAACTGAGGGAACAAAATAAAAAATTGATGGTTTTAAATACTATTTTCTCACAGAGGTTTCTAACTATCAAAAAAGAGAAATCTATTTTTAAGGAAGCTCAACCTCAAAAATTTGAGAAGGAAAACACTGAACTGAAAGCGGAAATTGAAAAATCAAAGTGTTTAAACACTGGCTTATCTGAAATACTTCTCACTTAAAAAAAGTGAAAATTCACTTGTGATGGAGAATCACAAAGGGTGATCAGTCTAGAATAAGAAATTGAGAAGTACAAAACTGCAAACAAAGTTCTAAGCGAATGTGTAAACTGCAGTGAACAGGAGATAGCCAGTTATGAGCTTCACATTGCTAGCTTGGAAAGTAAAATTCATAATCTGGAAAACTCAGTATCCAAGTCTGCTAAAAATGAAGGAAAGATAAAAGCTGTCATGAAAGATAAGAATGACAATTCAAGAAAGGGGATAAGTTGTAGTTTTGATGTTAAAGAAACTACTAAAAACTAGCTATACACTACTTTTGTGCAAAGCTCTGATGTAGCTGGTACCTCGAGTCAATCCCCAAAATAAAATAAAAATCAGAAATCACCTTCAAAATCTATTTTTCAGTTCAGAGCCCAGAAAATTGAAAACAAAACAAAACTTGTTGAGAATACTCAGAAATTGAAAAGAAAGAGTCAAACAAAGAAGGCAAAGAATATTTCTGGTTATACCCTGAAATCTATTAGCTCTGCTGAATCTGATGGGTCAATGCAAAATGCTCATGCCTCTTGTACTCATTCGCATGCATCTAGGAATTCATCTGATAGAAACCATGCCCCTAGGAAATCTGATGCTTCTTGCTATTATTGTGGTAAGCATGGTCATTTCATGGATGCATGTTTCATCATGAAATAAGATGATAAACTGCATGCTAAATCTTCTGATCATCATGGGTACAAAAGAAACAAACTTATGTTCAACCAGCACATCACATGCTTCAATTGCAACAAGCAAGGTCATAAGACTGTTGAGTGTTGGTCGGGGAATTACAGGAATAATTCTGGATCTAGAAGTAAGCATGTTAGGTGCTTCGAGTGTGGCAAGTATGGGCATGCAGTCAAGGACTGCTGGTATGCTCAGGGAAATCACTCTAATTCTAAATTTGTCAAATTCCCTGCAAACAGAAATGATTTTGGTAGGAATAAATCTATTTTTAAAGAAAAGATTCTTGCATGTTTTGAATGTGGAAAACTTGGCCACCGAGCTTCTGAATGCTGGTGGGCAGGTAATGGTAAATCAAAGGTTCATGCAAGCAACAAAAACTTACATGCTAAATCACATAGGTTACATGACTATAACAATGTTCACAAAAAGAATTCAAGGGTTGTTATATCATGTAGATATTGTGGTAAATTTGGCCACTCCATGACCAATTGTCATCTGATGGACTTTGATGACAATATTGTTAAGAAATTGTTTAGAACACCTGTTAGGGATAATACAGGACCCAAGACTTCTTGGGTTCCTGCAAGATCAAAATGATTGTTTTGCTGCAAGTGTGCCTTGGAATGAATAAAGGGGGATTAATAAGCCAAGTCACTCAAGAATGAAACCCCCAGGATTGCACTATTCAGGTCAGTTCTGAAAAACTGTGTTTAAGTTTCATCATCTCAAATTGTTGAAATGCTTGTCTGATTTCTGATGTCTTCTTCTTGTCTAGCTGATCAGTCTGCATTCCAGACTCAGCTACTGAATTTAATTCTGAACATATCTGATGCTCTTCTCACATGTTTGTGCATGTACTTTATTCTGAGCTAATTCATGTGTTGCACTGAGGTTGAATGATTCATTTAAATGCATATAGACAATGCATGTGTCCATCAAGGAAGTCATTCAAAGCATATAGAACTGCTTTGCACTGCATCTCTTTGCATAACCCTGGTATATTAAATGGTAAGTTACTAAAGGGTAGATGTAATCTATCTGGAGGTTCTTACTATGTGTGAGATGGTCCTTGAGACCAAGCTCTCCGCCAAGTACCAAGGGTCATGTCTTCATTTAAAAGCAGTGTAATGAATATCATAAAATTTGAAAAATCTAAAAATTTGAAATGAAATCGATGCATTTGATAAATTCTCTCTCTGATTGAACAAGCATGAATTCTTCTTGAGCATATTCTAAAATCATGATCAGTTCATTAATTGTATTTCATGCACCTTGTCAGGGGGAGTTTGACTGATGTGGCATATGAAGAGTAGTGCAGTTGAAAAACCTAAAAAGAAATTTCATTGCATCTAGACAGGGGAACATTTAGAATTGGTGTTTTGATTGTCACATTTTGAACACCTCTTGTCTAGTAATTGATCAACTCTCATCTGATGTCATATTTCTCTATCTTGAAAGTGGATTCTACCTTCTATTTGTTGAGTTGTTAAAGAAGAGTTTCCTTCAACTCTCTTCATGATACTACCTGTCAGCTGATCTGTCTGAATTCCAGACTCAGCTACTGTGTGTTGATGTACACTCTTCTGAAATATTCCTCTATGTGTTGACTCTTACACTAGCTTACAATCACCCTTCATATTCTTCTTAGCTGGTGTGACAAACATAATTCTATTGTTGACTAGTTGATCAGTTATTCTTTCGATTTGATCGTAGGAACACAAATTGCATGTCATACAATCTACTCTGAATCATGTAGAAATTTCTATCATATATGTTTAAGAACAACCAATGAATCAGACTGATATAAGAACTATGTATTCTCAGACTTGCATGTAAATATCTTGAAAATATTTGAATGATAAGATTTAATGAACTTTAACCACATGTGTCATGAGAACCTTAGACTCTCTCATCTGATATCTGAAAATTTGAAATCAAGGCTACTTTGTTAGAGATACATAGAGTGAGTACTCTGGTTAAACATTAACTTGAGAAATGTTGAATTAATTGAAAAACTGTGAATTCAGAGTAATGACTTGGTCACTGAGAAATTGAGTTCTTCATCAATGAAATAAAGTAACTTATGTCATGAAGTGCCATAGTTATCTCTGGTAAAAATTTATTGAAAAACCTGACAGAGCAATGACATATTTGTGTCAAATAACTGGGGAGTCTGGCCTCTGATCAAGGTGTCTCCTCACGTAAAAAGACATGTCTATTGCTAACTCTGGTCTCAATGTTGAGAGGTAATGACAGTTATCACACTGAGTAACTGGGTCACTTCACCTAAGACGTGTTGTGTCTCATGTAAAAAGGTGTTGATCAAGCTAAATTGCTCAGGTAAAGTATAATATGCTTCAAATGAAAATATTTTACAAACTATGTCAACTCATGCTCTTGTAAAAAGTGTTTAATCTCAATACTAATCTGTGTAACTCTGAAAGTAGTCATTGAGATCTTGTGTGTAAGATGAAGATGATTGGTCATGAGTATTATCTGGTTATCTGGTTCACCTTTATTAAAACTTGAATTTAGATATGAGTATTGAATTTAATTGACAAATTTGGTATACATCATAATTAAATCAGATTGGTCAAGTTGCTAATTCATAACCCTCTATGATAAGAGAGTCTTTCATGTTAAGACTTATTGTAGTTGTGCATGCCCTACAATCCCTCATGATCTATTTCATCCCTTGGCATCAGTCTTTCTTGGTATCAGTTTTCTGACCATACAAATGTGAGATGCTACTCCCATTATTACCTTGTTCACTCGCAGTCTTCTGAACTTAAGAATCCTTATGGTGATGGACTTCAGATTGATTCATTGGTTAACCAGAGTTCATTTCTGTTCTTCAAGGGAACTTCTGGGTCATGTCTAGTTAAGGGGAGAGTAGTCAACCATTCTTGTTGATAGGAGGAGTTTCAAATGACAGTAACTCAGCACTGCATAATAGCTCCTTCAATAGTCAATGATCATTCCATTCTTTTTGATGTTGTCAAAGGGGGAGAAACTTTTATGAGTCATCATTTGCATACATGGTGCATTACATGCTCATTATTTCTAAAAGAGCCATTCCATTGTGTATCTTCATATTCATCATGATGAATCTAAGGTAATGACTCATAATGCTGCCATCATCAAAAAGGGGGAGATTGTTGTGTCCCCTGTGGCTCTGTGGTTTTGATGATGACAAATGTTATGTGGTTCTGTGGTTTTGATGATGACAACTGCTATGGCTCATTATGTATTGATGATCTAATCCTGATGAAATATGAGGAACTGTCAGAACATGTTTAAGGGTGACTCACACTCATAAAGTCAACCTATGCCAAAGTCAAATCTCTGACAGGTACAGTCAATGCACAGTTAGATCAGGTAATGTTCTATCTAATCTCATATCTGTGCATATGTTAATTTTTATGTCTATACAGTCTATACATTCATGCATAATCACTCTCAGCACAGTCTTTACATTGCATGCGTAGCAGACATCTTAAGTCTATACATTGCATGTGTTGCAGATGAGCATAGTCTACACATTGCATGTGTTGCACATTCACAATGTCTATACAACGCATTTGTCGCAGGCACAGCAAGTCTGTACACTACATTCCTCGTAGGCACAGCTGTTTCATGCATTCATATAGTCTACACATTGCACGTATTGCACATTCACATGGTCTATACATTGCATGTGTCGCAGATAGCATAGTCCATACATCACAGTTCTCGCAGGCTAGCAAGTCTGTACACTGCATGGCTCGTAGGCTAGTAAGTCTATACATTGCATGGCTCGCAGAGTAGAAAGTCTATACATTGCATTGCAAAGTTCAAAGTCAATACATTGTTGCATTGCTTGCATTTGTGAAGTCTATACATTGGCTGTTGTCTTGCAGCATTAACCCAAGTCCATACAGCGGTTGCAGCACTGCACGCACACTCAAAGTCCATACACTGCATTGTGGCATGCACACTAGCAAGTCTGTACATTAGGTATCTTTACCTACGTTGCAACTCGCAAGTCTATACACTGGTATATTTTACCTACGTTATATTCTCACAAGTCTATACACTGGCATCTTTACCTACGTAGGACTTGCAAGTCTATACATCGTGCAGTCTGCACGTTGTGGGTAGCAAAGCCTGTACAACGGTGTGTCAGCAAGTCTGTACATTGCTCACCGTCTCACTGAGCGTCTCAAGTGGACACCAAGTGTGTACACTGCCATCTTGCAGCACAGTATAAGTCTATACACTGGTCCGTCTCATCCAGCGTCTCAAGTGGACTTGAAGTCTATACACTGGACTGTCACTCTTAGCATCTTGTGCATGAGTCAAGTCTGTACAGCCTGTGTTCAGCAACATCAAGTCTGTACAACGCATAGCTGCACGTATGACTAAGTCTGTACACTGGCATCTTGCAGCGTTAGCACAAGTCTATACAGCCTGTGTGCTTCATATTACCAAGTCTATACAACGGCTTGCAGCACTTAAAGTCTATACACTGGCTGCAGCAGGCTCACACACACTAAGTCCATACATTGCACAAAGTCTGAACATTGGTATCTTTACCTACGTCTAAGTCTATACATTCTTATAGGCATTGTGCATTGTTCAAGGTGGAGTCTGTACATCGTTATATTGTTCTTGTGCCGTAGTAAGTCTATACATGCCATAGCTTTGCATTTACAAAGTGTGTACACACCGCAGTCCTGCATACATGAAGTCTAAACATTGCATCACTTGTACATGCATTGCCTTCACACAGAGTCTACGCATTCCCCCACAGCCTGCACAGCATGTCTATACATTATCTGGCAGCCTACACAGCATGTCTATACATTGTCTGGCAGCCTGCACAGCAAGTCTATACAGCGTCCAACAGCCTGCACGCAAAGTCTATACATTACGTCCAGCAGCTTGCACGCCAAGTCTGTACACTGCATACACACTGCATCCTTAAGTCTATACACTGCTGCCTTATATGAAGTCTGCACAGCCTGTGCTTTGTTGATCGACTGAACTCTTCTTTAATCCTGCAGGTGTCTGGGCACATGATCCGAGGTTGGCACCTAGCACGTGATCCAAGAAGCTGAGACACCGCCACGGGGACTAAAGCTTGGGCGGGAATCGTGGAGAGCATACGCCCTAGCTGCTGCTGCTATATATAGAAGACTTCTCCATCTGGAGAAGCAAGATCGTGAGACATAGAGCTCTAGTAGAAGAGAGACAGAGAAATAGCAAGAGTAGAAGAAAAAGAGTAGAAGAGCAGAGTGCCTGTACGATCTAGGAGAAGAAGAAAGAGAGTGAAGAAGAGAAAGAGAAAGAAAGAGACATAGAGTGAGAAAGAGAAAGAAAGAGAGATTGAGTGATCTGAAGAAGAAGAAAGGCAGAGAGAAGCTTCGTTCTGAAGATCTGTCTTCACTGGACCGTGGATCAAATCCAAGCCAGTCAGCTCATTCTGAGCCACATTGTGCTTCATCGTTTACAGCCTTCCGATTGCTGTTGTATATGTTTTTCCTTTTCATTTTACACCATTTCTTCAAGCTGTTAGTCAGCGGATGCAGTGGAGGATTCCACTGGACGGGTAAGCTGTAATCCCCAGAGGTTGCAGAGAAGGTTCTTCTCTGGACAGCAAGCTGTGCTGCTCAGCAGGCGAGGTGGATACCTCGGACAGCAAGCTGTGTTGCTCAGCGGTTGCAGAGGATCTGTTCCTCTGGTCGGCAAGCTGTTAAGCCCAGCAAAGCTGTGTATCAGCGGTTTTAGGAAAGCTATGATGCCCAGCTGTTCAAGCTGTGAGTCAGCGGAATCCACACTCGGTTTGAGTGTGGGGTGGATGTAGGTCTGCTGGACAGAACCACCTAAAAATCATTGTGCAGTGGTTTGATTTCATATTTGCTTCTGCTAGATGAATGTTTAGGCACGATATGCTTTCACATGTTCATTGAGCTATTTGACTGCACATTTACTACTTGATTGAACACCTTATAGTAGTTTAGATTCGGTAGATCTGAATCTATTTTTGCCTCAGCTTCTTTGAGTGTTCTATGTTTTTGTCAGGAGGTAGTTTTAATTGGGCAAATTTTTTAAGGGGAGATTCATTCACCCCCCTCTGAATCCCTAGCACCGAACCCAACATGTAACATCTAACCATTGCTATGCTAAGTTCCGGGTCGTTTTCATGAACATCTTTCATGAGGTTGCATTGCATTGGAAGTGTTTTATGCATCCTTAAAATGAGATTTTTAATCCTTTGTAATGTGATTAATGTTTTCTCATAAATGTTGTTTAAATGTGGTTTAAATGGTCTTAATACTTTGTTGAACTCATGGTAATTATTTCTTGTTTTTTGGGAATTTTTCCGGCACTTTAACGGGGCTTAAATCCATGTTCTCGGACCCTTCAGGGAAGGGGTCGACCCCCATTGGGCTGGATGCCCAGCCACTGCATGGTCAAGGGTCGACCCCAGGGGTCGACCCATGTAACTCTGGGCGTTTATTCTTGTATTCCAACAGCTTGTAGCCCGAGGGTCGACCCCAGGGTCGACCCCTTCCGGTCGAGATTTGCGAAAGTGTTTAAAACCTATTGAAAACCTTTTTAAACCATACTAAAATACCACCCAATGGTTCCTAATCATGTTAGGGTGTTTTAAACTCATTTTAGAAGGGGTATATGGGTCATTTGGTCTGTCTCCTATATATATTAATGTGTTGCTCTAAATTTGAGAGTGGATTAACCCTAATGCTCATTTGTTCTTTCGTATAGGTGATGAAAAGGGGGAAAACGTGGTGGAGCTCTTGCAAGGAAGAAATCATCTACTTCCGTGAAGATCTGGAGCTCGTGGAGGAAGAACAAGAAAAGGAGCGGATCGAAGAGAGGATCAAGAGGATGTAAGAATCATCTTCATCCGGCTTCCCTCCAACTCGTGGTTCAAGGAACATCATCAACCAGCCTTGAAAAACAAAGGGGGACCACTTCTATGTCTTCTATCAGTTCTTTGTGATGTGTTCTATGATCTATATTTTTGGTTTAAGCATGTTTGAATATTTGTGTTTATTTTCTGAACATTAGGGATATTTGTGTGTGTGACCGTTTGTGTATACGGTCGTGTTTGATCGCCTACGTGCGATCGTGTTTGTGTCATTGTGCTGCGGTTGTTGCAGCATGTGTGTGTGTGTGTGTTGTGATCCGGTCGTCGGATTGTGTATGTGTTTGTGATCCGGTCGTCGGATCGTGTGGGAGACTTCGTCTCCGTCTATGTGTGTGTGTTGGGGAGTGTCCCCGTGTGTGTGCGGGCATCGTCCCGTGTGTGTTTGGAGCGTCGTCTCTGTTTGGGGATTTATCCCCGAGTGAAGCCTCACCGGGTTTGGTGAGGGGTGGACGTAGGGAGCCCGTCGTGGTCCCGAACCACCTTAAAAATCCCCGTGTCTTGTGGTTTGATCTTTGCGTTTGTGTGCTTTGCTATCTTATCTATTTATGCAATCGTGTGAGCTTGGTGAGATTGAGTGAATTAAGTTTAAATCTGTTTAGATTAAATTTATTAATCTTATCAATCTTGTTAATTCCACTGTGCGCTAGTTTATGTTTTTAATCGGTCATAGTTTATAGTAGTAGGATCTATTCACCCCCCCTCTAGATCCGTGTTCTTGCACTACGGGACCCAACAATTGGTATCAGAGCGAGGCTCTGCTGTCCCCAGATCTCACGATATATTGAGTGATCCTAGTGCATTCTACAATCATGAATTTTTCTGTTGAGCACATGTCGATGAATTGCCTTCCTATTCTTAATGGTTCTGATATTACTTCATGGATAGGTAAAATGTGTGGACTGATCAATTCAATTAATCCTAATCTTTGGAAGTTGATTTATGATGATCCTCACATATTGCCTGTAGATGAGACGAAGTGGTCTAGTCAAGATAAATTGAAGAACCATGAAAATGTCATTGTCTTAAGTTTATTGAAAAGTGCTATTGATACTTATATGTTTCCATTTGTTTCTTCTTGTAGAACGGCAAAGGAGATTATGGATCAGTTGATCAAAGCTAAAGAGATGGAAGGACAAAATTGTCTCATGGCCGACAATGATGATCAACTCAATGAAGAAAATTATGATGAGGTACATTCTGAATCCGAAGAACTCTCTATTGAGGAATGGCAAATGGCATATGCTACGCTGTATGATAAATGCAAGAAACTCAAATCTAAAAATAAAATATTGAAAAGGAAGATTAATGAGAATGGGCATGCCAATTCCTCCTGTGAGAACTGTAAAATCTTGGAGTCAAAAATTGAACATCTGCAATAACAAAATGAATCTCTTGAATCAAAAGTTAAATTATTTTCAGAAGAGATTTCTTGTTTGAATGAAGATGTTGAAATGGCTAGAAAACATAACATATCTTTTCAAATTGAAAATGAGTGTGATGAGCTGCGTGAGCAAAATACATTCCTCATGTCTAAAATCTCCATGCTTGAGAAAAATGAAGAATATCTTAAGAACAAGCTAGCTTCTTTGTCTGATGATGATAAAATGTTATAAAAGCTACTTGATTCTGAAATTGATAGCGAAAGCATCATGAATGAAAATGAAGTTCTTAAAAAGAAAAATGGTGCCATGTTAATTCAGAATTCATTACCAGAAAGAAGATTGAAATGCCTTGATAAGCTTGAAAAAGAAAATTCCTTGTTGAAATCTGAGAATGAACAATTACTTGTTAAGATTTCAAAGTTTGTTGAAACTGAGAAAGTTCTTGAAAACTTAACTGAAAAACTCTATGCCATGAATGATGAAAATAAGGAAATCTTGAAAGAGAATGAAAACTTAGAATCTGTGAATTACTTGCTTAGTGAGAAAATCCTTGCATGTGAAAAAGAGACAAATGATTTGAAAAATGACTTGTCTAGATTTGTCAAAGGGAAGGAGAACTTAGACTCATTGCTAGGTGTTAAAGTGAACTTTCAAAAAGTGGGCCTTAGTTACATCCCGGTCAACAAAAAATCCTTTGAATCAAAAATGAAAACCTCTTTTGTTCATACCTCCGACGTTCCTAGCACCTCCAAAACACCTCCTCCCGTTACTCAAGTGAAAATCTCTGAAAATAGTTTTGATAAAAAGAAATATCTTAACAAAAAGCATTCCATGTCAAATAGATCTTAAAAATCAAAGTTGAATGTTGAATGCTTCTATTGTGACATGTTTGGACATGTGATTGATGATTGTATTGTCATGAAAGAGGATGACAAACTTGCATGCAAAAAGAAAAATGTCTCATGCTTTTATTGTCACAAACTTGGCCATGTCATGAATGATTGCTTTGTCAAACAAAATGATGATTATCGTGTCATGAATGCTAAGTTAAACTTTCAAAGAAAATTCAGAACTGAACATGCTTCTAATGCTCAAGGGTCTTCATCCTATAAGAGAAACTTGTTCATAAACACTCATGCAAACAATGGAAAGTCATTCCGTAGACCCACATCTCCTTGTTACTTTCATTGTGGGAAATATGGACATCTTATGAAAGAGTGTTAGTTTTTGAAAACAGAAAACTTCCATACTTCTAGAATGCATGCTAGGTCTAATTTTGTTAAATCTAGACCTTTTGAAAATAGAAGATAGAATGGATTTGAAAATTCATTCACTCCTAAAGGGAAGTCTCCTGGTAAAACTGCGTCTCCTCAATGCCTTTATTGTGGAAACTGTGGACATGTTATTGAGAATTGCATGATCATGAAAAGTGATGACAAGGTGGTAATGAAAATGTCAAAGAAAACTTTTGGAAGAAATGCTTCTAATATCCAAGGACCCAAGAAGGCTTGGGTGCCCAAAATCTGACAAATGAGTCAATTGTGATGAAGGTGTGCCTTGAGGTAAACAAAGAATGAAAGGGGTTCTAGTAAAATGGAACAAGGCACACTCATATGGTAAAACTCCAACTTTGCTCCTCCATTGTCAAACTTGGTGGTTTTGATGTTTTGGAATCAGACTTTGGTACGTTCTCATGTTTTGCTCAAAATTCTTCACAAGCCATACATGTCTTCAATGGATGAATATTTGGTATATCAAATGGTGGTTAGACAAGGTTGGACTACGTTCAACTTAATACTTCCACTAAGCGTGATGGTGGTCTTCGGACCTATGTTCTCCGCCTTGTACCAAAATTCAAAAAATTGAATTGTTTGGCTTATGAGGAACCATGTGTTTTGAAGGAAATCAATTTGCCTTGAAATTCTGCAATACCATGTGCGTTCAAATTGATTCTAAAATTCATTCTTGCTTCAAAAAGGTAAAATTTCTGAAATGCAGAATTATTCTTTTGACATATATTATTTCTGAACTTGATCTCTTGTTCTGGTATTCTGCTATGATGAACATGTCTCATTGGTTGAATGAATCTGAAAATTTTGAGGAATAAGGATTATACTTTTGCCTACTGAATACTTTTCAATCTGAAATGTATGAGCATTTGAGTGTAATTGAGTATCTGGTATATCAAATGGTGTGTAGTGGAAGGGTGGATTATATCCACCTAGAAGCTCTCACTATGTGTGAGTTGGGTTTTCGAACCTTCACCTCCACCTCGTACCGGAACCTGTAAAATCTGTTTGGTTTGTGGATTATACTCTAAGCTTTTGAATTGTTATTGAAAATCTATTTTTGAACATTTCTGGAAATAATTTGGGTGCACTACTTCATTTTGATCATTTGTGTATCTTTGTTCAAAAAGGGGAAGTCTTGGAAAATGGTTGTTACTCATCATTTGAATATGTATGTCTCCTTGTGCAATCTGTCATGATGTTCTAACATAAAAAAAACTTGCATCATGCATTGCATTCTCATGCTTTCATAAGTTACATGCATTAGAAACTTCATAAGGTGCATTTAGATCATTCATATGAAAAACTGAAAACTTGCATCTTGCACCCATATTGAATTTTGCAATGCATTTAGAACTTTTAAATAAAAATCTGACATTCTGCATCGCATTGGCATCTTTGCATATCATTCACATACTATGCATACAAAATGACAAAAAGATGCATATTACATATTCATGCATATAGAGCATATGCATATATTTCATGATAATCGTCTATCTTGACTCATGAATGCTTGCATAAATGTTTCATGAATCCTTGCATGCTTGTAAGTATTTACACTATGAAACCATTTCTTGATCTTTCTAAGGCCTTACCTCCTTGCTAAACAACAATGCAGTGACTTTATTCATATGTGATACATGTCATATATTAAGGGGGAGGATTTGACTCCGACCGTGCATACATTTAGGGGGAGTCATAGCCGTGTCTTGTCGAATTCATTTTATACATGCAAAATAAAAATTTACCCCCACACTCTTGCACACAATGAATTTAATGACTTTACTTGATAAGGATTTAAGAAATTCTTTCCAACACTCTAAAGGGAACTTGAATCTCTACATGGACATTAAAGAGTAATCGTGAGGAAAAAGCTACCTACCCCACAAAAATTCAATAAGTGGTATGTGGATCCGAGTAATCGGGAATCCCCCCTGAAACAAAGGAGGAAACTCGTGTCGAAAGGAGAAACAAAAATCCATATGTGTGACGAATATAAGTAGTCGGGAATCCCCATTGAGACATATGAGGAAACTCGCGCCGAAAGGTGAAGTCTATTAAAAGAAACAAAATCGGGGTTGTGCGAAGCTACCAAAAGTCGAGAATCTAAAGTGAAAGTGTAGAGATGAGATTACCTTCTAGTGTTCTTTAGAAAATCTGAAAATCCATATATTTTGAAGCTCATTAGTCATTGCCTCACATTTCACATGGGCATTTTTGTGATGTATGTATCTTATAAATTTACCTACATTCATGGTTTATGTAGTACTCCTAGTTGTGTATGCACAAATCTCTTAGTTATGCTTATGTCTTACATTCTTGAATTTGAATCACATGCTCTTTTCTTAACCCATGCCTCATTTAGGGAGAGTTACTATATGTAATATTTGTGTGCATGACGATTATGCTTGTGTGCTTGCATGTTCATGCATTCCCCTTGAGTCTAATTCTGAGCATAAACCTTACATTTGAAGGATACAAGTCATCATGTGCATAGCTTCATAACTTACATGATTAGCATTCACATAGTGCATATTCAGTGCTAATTTGCATATTTTCATATTTGACATTTTCAGCATGCATATAGGTCATTCATGATATCATCTTGATCAAATCCATACATTTCAACAATTGGCACAGTTCATTTTGAAATGCATATTCTGAACACTTCATGTTGCATAAATGCCAAAATAAGTTCAACCAACAAATGGTATCATGATCAACACATGCTATCTTTGAGGCTCTCTCTCTTCGAGAATTGAAACTGCCTATGTTTGTGCCTCTATCGTGATCAACACTTGGTATCATATATTTGAGCCCCTACTTAACATCAATTGGCATTTAAATTGGAAAGTTATCCTTTGGCCTCACATGTTCTTTTTATGTCCCATGCTCCCTTGTCTTTTTGTAGATGACAAAAAGGGGGAGAATGTTTAAGGTGTGTGCTCAATGGTGTATGAATGTTGTTGTCTTGGGGAGAATGTGAGAAGTGGTTATGCTCAATGTTTGCACATGTTTGCAAAATATGTATTATCACACACATCATTTTGTCATCATCAAAAAGGGGGAGATTGTTACATCTCATAGTTCGTGCTTGGTTTCAATGATATCAAAACGATTTTATTTATGTGTGTATGTGTTTTATTGAGCAACATATTTTATATCTTGATTTGATGAGTTAAAAGATGGAGTCAATGTTTACTCTTGAAAGCCATGTGAACTCTCGGTGTTTAAGGAACTAATGTTATATTTATATTGGTTTGTAGGAACACAACTTCATGGCTCATACTTGGAATCTTAAGGAGTCCATCAATGAAGCTCTTCTTCTTAAAGGGAGTTAACTCTGTTCATGTTTGAAAGTTATATGAATGATTTGTATTTAAGGATCTCATGTCTTGAATATTTTGATTTGCAGGATCAAAATCCATGATTCATGTTTGGAACTCAAAGGAGTGCATAAATGAAGATCTTATTGAAAAGGGGAGTTGACTCACTCATTGCTTTGCGTTGACTCTTCTATATTTCATTCATTTCATCTAATAGCTTTTCAAAGTCTTGGTTGGATATTTTCACGCGTTTTACTCATAAGATTTTTGGGCTTGAAATATTCATACAAGACTTCATGAGAGGTGGTTCCATGATATTATGCATGCTTTGCATTTGGCATAATTGTTAACACTTGTGTGATGAAGCATTTTGTTGTTGAAGATTTGGTTGCCTTGTGACTGAATGGTTGAGCTCCCATATCACTATTTTAGGTTGATTGAGAGGTCCATGTTTATCATAACAAAACCTAGTAATTTGGTGGAATGTATGTTTGTTGATTGATTTGAGAAGCCAAATACTTGATTGAGTTAGTTCAATGATGTATTTTGATGTGAACTAGTTCAAAGAGTTAATGCTTAGTTCTTGAGTTTTGATTATCATCTAACCTCTTGGTTTATCATGTTTTTACAGGTTGAATGATGACTTTTAAACCCTCCCATGTCAAGTGGATGATGGTAACATCTAACCATTGCTATGCTAAGTTCCGGGTCGTTTTCATGAACATCTTTCATGAGGTTGCATTGCATTGGAAGTGTTTTATGCATCCTTAAAATGAGATTTTTGAGCCTTTACAATGTGCTTAATGTTTTCTCATAAATCTTGTTTAAATGTGGTTTAAATGGTCTTAATACTTTGTTGAACTCATAGTAATTATTTCTTATTTTTTGGGAATTTTTTCGACACTTTAACGGGGCTTAAATCCATGTTCTCGGACCCTTCAGGGAAGGGGTCGACCCCCCCTGGGCTGGATGCCCAGCCACTGCATGGGTCGACCCTGGGGTCGACCCACTGCAAGGGTCGACCCCAAGGGTCGACCCCTGTAACTCTGGGCATTTATTCTTGTATTCCATCAGCTTGTAGCCCGAGGGTCAACCCCAGGGTCGACCCCTTCCGGTCGGGATTTGTGAAAGTGTTTAAAACCCATTGAAAACCTTTTTAAACCATACTAAAATACCACTCAATGGTTCCTAATCATGTTAGGGTGTTTTAAACTCATTTTAGAAGGGGTATATGGGTCATTTGGTCTGTCTCATATATATATTAATGTGTTGCTCCGAATTTGAGAGTGGATTAACCCTAATGCTCATTTGTTCTTTTGTATAGGTGAAGAAAAGGGGGAAAATGTGGTGGAGCTCTTGCAAGAAGGAAATCATCTACTTCCGTGAAGATCTGGAGCTCGTGGAAGAAGAAGAAAAGGAGCGGATCGAAGAGAGGATCAAGAAGACATAAGAATCGTCTTCATCCGGCTTCCCTCTAACTCGTGGTTCAAGGAACATCATCAACCGGCCTTGAAAAACAAAGGGGGACCACTTCTATGTCTTCTATCCGTTCTTTGTGATGTGTTCTATGATCTATATTTTGTATTTGAGAATGCTTGAATATTTGTGTTTATTTTATGAACATTAGAGATATTTGTGTGTGTGACCGTTTGTGTATACGGTCGTGTTTGATCACCTACGTGTGATCGTGTTTGTGTCATTGTGTTGCAGTTGTTGCAGCATGTGTGTGTGTGTGTTGTGATCCGGTCGTCGGATCATGTATGTGTTTGTGATCCGGTCGTCGGATCGTGTGGGAGACTTCGTCTCCATCTATGTGTGTGTTGGGGCGTGTCCCTATGTGTGTGCGGGCGTCATCCTGTGTGTGTTTGAAGCGTCGTCTCCTTTTGGTGATTTATCCTCGAGTGAAGCCTCACCGGGTTTGGTGAGGGGTGGACGTAGGGGGTCCGTCGTGGTCCCGAACCACCTTAAAAATCTCCGTGTCTTGTGGTTTGATCTTTGTGTTTATGTGCTTCGCTATCTTATCTGTTTATGCAATCGTGCGAGCTCGGTGAGATTGAGTGAATTAAGTTTAAATCTGTTTAGATTAAATTCCTCAATCTTATCAATCTTGTTAATTCCGCTATGCGCTAGTTTATGTTTTTAATCGGTCATAGTTTATAGTAGTAGGATCTATTCACCCCCCCCCCTCTAGATCCGTGTTCTTGCACTACGGGACCCAACAAGCCCCGATTAGTGTTATGCCCCTGTGGTCATTTGATATTCATGGTTTTGATAATGGCTAAACACTATAAGTCATTGAGGTTTTTCACTCTCATTTGGCTGAAATACTTGATGCTTTCTCATGACAGTTAAGCCAAGGAATGGAGTGGAGATGGCAAAAGTGAAAGCCTAATGATCGCGCCCAAGCAAGGATGAAAATCTCTTCAAGAAGAGTCAATACTTGGTACAAAAGGTCGATGCACAATGAAGCATAGTCAAGAGAACACAAGGTCAAAGACTCAGTAGAAATCCTCAATATTCTTCCAAGTTTGATGCCATAGACGTGAATGGGCTGCTAAAGGGTTTAAGGGACTGAGCGGGAGAAACCTGGGGTTTCCCCAGCCAGCTATCGACCACCGGTCCAGGACCGGTCGACCGACAACAGCAGTCGACCGCCCAGTATGGGGCGGTCAACCAATTTTTCCAGCAACGAACTGATCTTCACCTGTAAACTTCCGGTCGACCGCCAGACCCTACCGGTCGACCGCCAGACCTGATGCAGCAATGTTTGACTTTGTTTTCCACCTCGAGGGCAGCTCCTTTCCTTGTATTTGTTTAATACTAAAGTCACCCAATCTCCCATGGATTGTGGATCTGGTCTGGGGGGTGTCTATTGACCATCCAAAGAGATATAAAACACACACAAGAGGGATTGAAACCCTAATGAATCAAAGAAAGATCAAGAGAGGCTAGAGGAGGCTATTCAAGGGAAGAAGAAGAGGGTACTGTAGACGTAAACAGTACTTCGTGCAAAAGTTCTTCATCCATTGCAAGGTGATTCAAGCTTAGATCGGAAGCAAGCAACCTCCAAGGAAGCTAGAAGCAATCAAGGTTCTAAAGGGTTATCAAATCTGCATCCTTAAACCTGTTCATCAACTCAAGAGGATCAAAAGGAAGATCAAAGCTACATCCAAAACTCTCTCCATCAACTCAAAGGGATTCAAGGAAGATTATCTCACAAGGAAGAAGATACCATTGAAGCATCAGATTCAAGCTTCAGCAATCTCAGACAAGATCTATTTCATTTTAGTATATCTCTATATCTTGTTTGAGCATTTTCATCTTGTTCTCTTTTCATTTTGTTCAAACTATTGAAATTAAGAATCGTCCCTACCGGTGGTTAGTAGGAAGGTAATCGAAAGTTGTCCGATCTGCGGTGTTGACGTCCCTACCTGTGGTTAGTAGGAAGGCAATCGGAGGTCTTTCCGATCTGCAGTTTAATGCATGGCACTAGTGGAGCCTCACCAGGTTTGGTGAGGGGTGGACGTAGGACTGGGGATTCAGTCTGAACCACCTTAAAATCCTTTGTGTTGTGGTTTGATTGTGTGATTGCTTTGTGACAGATGCATGCTTAGGTTCAATCTCTATATTACGTAATCATCATGTTAAGCAAATCGTTGTGTCCTTCGCTAAGCTAGTTATAGTCCACTGCGATTTTTCTTTATCTAACTTTAAAGAGGGGTGTTATGCGAAAAGAGAGGCAGATCTATTCATTCCTCCCCTCTAGATCTACTATCCACTACTCAACAAGTGGTATCAGAGCCTAATCTCTCACTATGGGGTCCAACGACCTTGAGAAAAATGGTGGATTAGCGTCCAAGGGTTTTTGTACCTAAAGAACATTCTGTGAATAGGCCTCCTTATTTCACTGGAACTAATTATCCTTATTGGAAACATCGCATGCAGGTGTTCATTCGCGCCCAAGACTACCAACTTTGACGAGTGATCAGCAAAGGTCCGTATGAGCTTACGGATGATGAGGACTTGTGGACCAAAGAACAAATAAGAAAATCCACTGTCAACTAGAGTGCTAAACATATCATGCAATGCTCACTGCATCAAGAAGAATTTTTAAGAGTGGCTACCTACGTAACTGCAAAAAAAATGTGGGACAAGTTAGATGTAATTTATAAAGGAACCTCTCAGGTACGAGAAACAAAAGCCAACATTTTAATTTCTAAATATGAAATGTTCAGGATGAGGCCTGATGAGTCAATTCGAGACATGTATGCTCGCTTAACTGTGCTTACTAATAGTCTAACAGATTTGGGAAAGAAATATTCAGAACAGGAAATTGTGAGGAAGATTCTCATATCACTGACTCTAGCATGGCACACGAAGGCTACCGTTGTTGAAGAATCTAGAGACATCGCAACTACTAAGGTAGATGAACTCCTTGGGTCATTGATGACCTATGAGATCAACCTCAAGAACAAAGTGGCTGAGGTGCCTAAGAAAAAGTCCCTAGCTCTTAAAGCAGGACCCAGCGGTCAAAGCACTTCTGATGAAGGTGAAGCTTCTGCAAGTGAGTGAGATGAGGATGATATAGCCATGCTCACACGTAAGTTCAAAAAATTTCTGAGAAAGGAAGGTAAGAGCTTCATGAGAGGAAGGTCATAGGTAAGAAAAGGTTTCAAATCTTACTCTGAAAATTTTAAGAAAGCTGACAAGATCATTTGTTATTCTTGTAACAAACTAGGGCATTTCAAGACTGAATGTCCTGAAAAATTCAGAAAAGCTGACAAATGGAAGGGCAAGAAGAAGAACAAGGTCATGGTGTCCACATGGAGTGACAAGGAAGAAAGTGATGGTGGAACTAGCTCCTCGGACAAGGAAAAAGAAGATCTTTGTCTCATAGCCAGAGGTGACGAAGAAACTGAGGTAAACTCTCCATTTGAAAATTACACAATTGATGATTGGGAGGAAGCATATATATAGCTCATGAAAAAATATGACATGTACAAGAAGAAGAATAAATCATTGAAAAAGAAAATTAACTTGCTTGTGCATGATCATGATATGAATGATAAGACTGCTTCACTTGAAACTGAAATTAAAGATCTTAAGAAAATGATTGAGGATTTGGAAGAGGGAAGAAAAGAATTAGTTGACTTGGAAATTGAAAATGAAGACTTAAGAAAAGAGATTGATAGCATGAAGTTAAAAATGCAAAGCTATGAAAAAGACAGCAAATTGAGCAAAGAGAAGTATGAAGCTGTCAAACAAGTCAACACTCAACTTCTTCAAAACAATGAAAATCTACAAAAAGAGTTGAAAGATAAATAACAATCATTGGACAAGTTTGTAGATGGAAGACAAAACCTAGATGCATTGCTAGGTACCAGAATGACCTTCAACAAGGAAGGGTTGGATTTTGAACTTACAAACAAAAGACCAATTAGGTTAAAAACTGTCACATTTGTTTCCACTTCTGATGCTTCTACCTCAAATACACACCTACTCAAAATCAACAAAAACTGAATGGTAAAGGAAAAGAAAAGGTTGAAGAGGAAGCCACTGAAATCCCCAATATGAAACCTCAAAAGTCTAAGAAGAGTCAACCATCCCCACAACATAGGTCGACACTTCCTTAGCCATCACCCACTCAGGCCGCAAAACAAATTCAGCCTTCTAGATGCCATTGTAACTGGGTTGCACATTCATACAGGTCGACACCACCTTATTTTTGGGGCAATTATGATTCATTTGTTCACCAATCTTATAAGCTTCAAACCCCTAGGTGGCAAAACCGTTACTTTCAACCCAAAACTAACAAGTGGCCTCAATGGGTTAAGAAGCAAACTTCCTCATATGCCCACAAAATCCAACAAAGTGCCTCTAAATAGAAAGTGAGTGTCAAAGCTGAAAATAAAAACCAAATTCATGCTCTAAGCAAACAAAACATAAATGCTAGGAATGTTTGGATTCCAAAAGAAATAGTTTCATGTTTTGAAAATCTGAAGAGCTTGATGGGACTCAAATTTTGTTGGGTTCCAAACACCATTACTTAATTGCTTGTATAGGAATGTCTTGCAACCATGCATAACATGTGGTACCTTGATAGCGGCTATTCAAGACACATGACAAGAGGCAGAACAAAATTCTATTTCTCGATGGAAAAGGAAAGAGGACACGTCACATTTGGAGGGGACAACAAAGGAAGAATCATTGGAACAGATAATGTATGTAAGAACCTTTCCAACTCCATTTGTAACGTGCTGCTAGTTGAAGGTTTGAAATACAACTTGCTCAGTATAAGTCAATTGTGTGATAAAGGTCACAAAGTGCTATTTGATTCCCATGAATGTATAATCCTTGAACCAAAATCTGACAAGGTAAAATTTTATGGTAAAAGAGTCAACAATATTTACATGATTGACTTAGATGATGCTGCTCACATAAACCTCTGTCTTACTGCACCAAAATTTGAGCTTGCATGGTTATGGCATCGTAGACTAGGACATGCTAGCTACAATGTCTTGTATAAACTTTTGAAGCATTCAATGGTGAAAGGTTTACTTGAACTATCTTTTAAACAAGAAAACAAATTGTGTGATGCATGTGCCCTGGGTAAACAAACAAGAAAATCCTTCAAGGGAAGATATGAAAATATGTCATCTAAACCACTCGAACTGATTCATATGGACTTGTTTGTGTTAGACAGGAGGACGGTGAGCTAGAAGGGGAGGGGATGAATAGATCACCATTTTTAAAAAATTATTTGACTGAGTCGAGGCAGGACCCTTAACCAATATAATGTAATTCACGAGCGCAGAACATAAATGACTCAAAATGTCATCAGCACATATGCACAACCACCTAGCGAGCAGTCAGACCAAGATTTCAATCATCAACATTCACATTTACTTAATGAACCCAGACAAAATCATAAGGAATAGAGATGCGCACAACCATACCACGGAGAACAGGAGATTTAGATGGTTCAGTCTGCAACCTGCAGACTTACGTCCATCCCTCACTCAAGGCCGAGTGAGGCTTCCTTTCACAAGAAAGAACGGCAGACTCAGTCTGCCTACAACACGCTGATCCACAGCTTGGGGATCGAAATCCCTACAGACGCTGATCACACAGCTTAAACCCAGGTCTCACACCCCAAGACCTGACCCGGAGATAACTCTCCCTTCCTCTTAGACAAGAGGGAACCCAGCAGTGACTCACCCTCACTGTAATTCAGAGACACTGTCTCTCTTCCTCCGTAGCCGGAGGGAATAACCCAGATAGCCTCCTCACTATCTGAACACAGCAACCCCTGGAGACCACCTCCCTTCCTCTGATCTGATTCAGAGGGAATCATAATGCAACCCAGATGATCCACCTCTCTTCCTCTACACCTAGAGGGAACGATAAAGCAGAGTATCGAAATTTAAGAACAGACAACTGAAAACATAAAGAGATATCGAAGACAATCGAACGAAGAAACAATGTAGCTTCTTAAAGAAGCATAGACAAAACATAGCAGAAAACCATCCTCTCCTTCACCACTCTCTCTCTCTCTTCCAGGTACGCTCAATGAGTGGATCAGGCTGGCTTCTCCTCTCCTTCCTCTCGCTCTGGCCTCACCTTCTTCCTTGTGACTTTGGCAGCTTTTCAAGAGCAGAACCCTTCATATATATATCCAACCTCATGAGAGAGTGAGGGTTTGGAAGACACGCGCGAAGACATGCTTCCTGATGAACCGAGCCACGTGTTAGACGATTGTTCCCTCGGATCACATGCTCACATGATTGGAGTAACGTTCCAATTTGTCTTTAAGTCCCTGTAAGGTTTCAGAGAACATTCAGTCAATCTCAGCAAGTCATAAATTGTTCACACAGATTGCACAGGACTTATGAAAGGACAGAAGAGTGCGTCAACGCACTAAAGCCAAGGCGTTAACACAATGGATATAAAAAGAACAGGTGCCTTGACAAAACACACTAATGCGTCAACGCATCAGTTGACAGCGTTGATGCTTCTGCTGGGTGGTTGATCAAAAGAACCTTTGGTCAAAAACTCGAGGCGTCGACGCTTCCATTGTGTAGCGTCGCCTCAGCTCCTTGGACGAGACGCACAATATCTTGGTAACAACCCAATGCGTCAACGCTTCAGGTGACAGCGTCGACTCAACTTCATAGGCGAGACGCTCAAGCCCTTGGCACCAAGCCAATGCGTCAACGCTTCAGGTGACAGCGTCGACTCAGCTTCATAGGCGAGACGCTCAAGCCCTTGGCACCAAGCCAATGCGTCAACGCTTCAGGTGACAGTGTCGACTCAGCTCGATAGGCGAGACGCTCAAGCCCTTGGTACAAGCCAATGCGCCAACGCTTTCATCGTGCAGCGTCGACGCAGTGGACAAATCAGCAAGCGAAAGATGCACTAATACGTCTACGCACCCAGCCAAGTGCGTCAACGCACTAAATGTACAGAACCCATATAATCAAGACAAGTATGAGCTGATGGGTGTACATGATAGAGGAGCATCAAAACAAAAAAGCATGATGAAGAAGCATTTGATCCATAGATGTGCATGCAAGACAACAACATTAGATCCTGAGAATATTTAGATAATTCAGGATCTTTATCATTCATTTAGAAGCATCAATATGATTATCATAAAAATAATTTGATTCATAGTGTTAGTCATCATCAAAACTACAGAGATGCAACAATCTCCCCCTTTTTGATGATGGCAACACCATGAGTCAAATTTAGTGAAGGGAGAAATACCAACTTAAAACATTCTCAATAAGGGCAGCAACCCCTTTCAACCTTCTCCCCTTGTCAGACTTTTCAACTTGTTTTTTTTTTACTTTTACTCCCCCTTTCAACCTTCTCCCCCTTTGACATCATCAAAACAAGGAGAAAGAGAGATGTTGACGCTGGACTGATGAGAAAAGATGGAGAGGATTCCAACAGTAGACACTCATTGTCAAATCTTAGATGCTTAAGTGGGGCTGTAAGGTGCAGTGAAGAATCTTGGAGTTCTGGTAAGAGAAGGAGATTCAGAATAAACTTGAAGTTTATCAACTTACTATGATTATGAGAGAAGAGCAAGTGGCAACAAGTATGACTGAGGTAGCTGTTAAGGCTTGTCAAAGAGACAACAAGAGTTTGAACCACTAAGACAGCCTGTAGGCATTGAGGACAAACAGTCTAGGCAGAGAAGGCACAATTATAGAGTGTATTTGGCCAGTTACACTTTTGACATTAAGTATGCACCTTGGTCAGAGGCCAGCATCCTCAGTTACTCAGTGTAAGAGCCTCATCACTTCTCAATTAGAGAACAGAGATAGTGACCATTGGTTGTTTCATGAGGAGACACCTTGATCAGAGGCCAGAATCCCCAGTTACTCACCATTTTGTCATCATTGCTCTGCCAAGCATAATTTTGAATAGTATTTCTTTCTTTTGATTTTGTTTATGAAAACTGATACCTCATGACATAGGAAATTCTCATTTCATTGATGGGATTCCTAGTTTCTCAGTATGCAGTTTTAAGCACAGATAAGTTTAACTAGCTCAACAAGGGGTTGTTTGAAGACAAAGCCCATGGCAAATATTGGAGGTCTTATCAAGATGTCTAAAGAGAAGCTCATAGACAGAAACCATTTCTTACAAGTCTAGCTTGTTCATGAGTCATGCAACAAGGTAAGAGGATATACTTGTGAAGGTTAATCTTAACCTCTTAAGACTTACTAGAAGAGGATTCTAGCTGGACTTTAATTGCACAAACTTAAGAGAGTAGGAAATGAATGAGGTTCTATTAAGAGGAATATTCAAGATCAATTCTAACATTTAATCCAGCAATAACACCCATCTTTCAAGCGTTTCTAATTAGTCAAGCTCCCCCTCTCTAGTAGCTCTATCTCTTATTCTACTCAGAAAACAGCAGAGAAGCAGAATTGACTTTACTCAATGCACACACCCGCTCCCCCTCACATAGGGACCCCCACCAGAGAAAGTAAGACAAAACTACCACTAACTTTATGGAGATACATGAACCAGAAACTATTGCCTCAAATCAGTCAAAGTTTGTAAATACCAAGTTCTCTTCTCAAAGAAGTGAATTTTTCAGTGTCTAGAGGTTTTGTAAAAATATCAGCAATTTGATCTGCAGTCCCAACATGAATTAATTCAAATATTTTATTTGCAATTTCATTTCTGATAAAGTGGTGCCTAATTTCAATGTGTTTTGTTCGTGAGTGTAAAACATGATTCTTTGCAATGTTTATGGCACTAGTGTTATCACAAAAGATGGGAGTGCAACCTGTCTCTACTTGGTAATCCTGAAGTTGATGCTTGATCCAGATAACCTGAGTGCCATAGCTGCTTGCAGCCACGTATTCAGCCTCAGCAGTGGAAAGAGCCACTGAATGTTGTTTCTTTGAACTCCAAGAAACTAGGCATCCTCCTAAGAATTGGCAGTGGCCACTGGTGCTCTTCCTATCTAGTTTACATCCAGCAAAGTCTGCATCAGTGTATGCAACTAAATCTAATGTGCGTGAAGCAGGATACCATAAGCCTAGTGTATGTGTGGTAGACAGATATCTAAAGATTCTTTTTACAGCAGACACATGTAATTCAGTAGGCCTAGACTGATATCTTGCACATAAACCAACACTGAATTATATGTCTGGCCTAGAGGCAGTTAGGTACAAGAGGGATCCGATCATACCTCTGTAGAGTTTTTCATCCACTTGTTTACCTGACTCATCTGCATTAAGGGTCATGCTTGTGCTCATTGGGGTGGAAATTTGCTTCAGGTTGGTCACCCCAAACCTTTTTAGGATATCCAGCGTGTACTTGGTTTGGTGGAAGAAACAGCCATCTGTCATCTGATTTATCTGCAAGCCAAGGAAATAAGTCAGTTCCCCAACTAAGCTCATCTCAAATTCAGCTGACATAAGCTGTGAAAATTCTTTACACAGTTCAGGATTTGTTGATCCAAAGATGATGTCGTCCACATATACCTGAACTATGATGAGATCTTGTCGTGAATTCTTAGTGAATAAGGTTTGGTCAACTTTACCTCTGTTATATCCTTTATTTAGTAAGAAATTGGTCAGCCTTTCATACCAGGCCCGAGGAGCTTGCTTTAATCCATAAAGAGCTTTGTTTAACCTGAAAACTTGATCAGGTTTAGTCGAAAATTGAAAACCAGGAGGTTGTTCAACATAAACTTCTTCTTTTAGAATTCCATTCAAGAAAGCACTCTTAACATCCATTTGTTGAAGTTTTATGTTGTTTGAACAAGCAAATGCTAATAGAATTCTGATAGCCTCCATTCTAGCTACTGGAGCAAAGGATTCATCAAAGTCCACTCCATACTCCTGACTGTATCCTTTAGCTACTAGTCAAGCTTTATTTCTAGAGATGACACCTTCTTCATTCTGTTTGTTCTTAAAAACCCATTTTGTTCCTATTACATTGAAATTTTCAGGTCTAGGTACAAGCTCCCAGACATTGTTTCTATCAAATTGCCCTAGTTCTTCACACATAGCAGTTACCCAATTCTCATCACTAAGGCTTCTTCAATGGTTTTAGGCTCAATTTGAGAAACTAAAGCAATTAAGTCCTGATTCTGAACATTTCTAAAATGAGATCTTGTCCTAGGGGGATCATTAAGACTACCAATAATATTGGTTACAGGGTGGTCTTTTAAAACTCTGACATTTGTTGATGACTCACCTTGTTCCGCTGTACTTACTGGGTTCAGATCAGTGGGTTCTTCTGCCGGTTGTACTTCCTCCTCTTGTATTTGTTCCAGGAACTCTCCATCATGACTTGTAGACCTGTTATCATCATTTGGACTGTTAGAGATTTTTGTTTCATCAAAAATAACATGAGGGGTTTCCTCTACAGTTCTATCAGTTTTATTAAAGACCCTGAAGGCTCTAGATGTTTCAGAGTATCCTAGGAATATTCCTGGAATACTTCTAGCATCGAATTTATCTAAGTCTCTCTTGTTGTTATTATGAATGAAGCATTTTGAACCAAAAATTTTGAAGTATGAGACATTAGGCCTCTTACCTTTCAGGAGTTCATATGGTGTTCTCTTATGTATGGGTCTTACTAAAGCTCTATTAAGTATGTAGCAGGCTGTGTTTGCTACTTCTGCCCAAAAGCTCTTAGGTAGCTGACTCTCCATTAGTAGTGTTCTTGCCATTTCCACTATTGTTCGATTCCTTCTCTCCACAATTCCATTTTGCTCTGGGGTCCTGGGAGAAGAAAATTTGTGAGTCAGTCCCTCCATGTCACAGAAGCTAGAAAATGAGGAGTTCTCAAACTCTCCTCCATGATCTGATTGAATAACAGTGATCTTGTGCCCTATATGTTTTTGCTTATTGAAAAAATGTTCAAATTTTTGAAAAGCATCACTCTTATTTGCCAAGAAAAACAGCCATGCAAATCTAGAGTAGTCATCGACAATGACAAACCCAAATCTCTTACCATTTAAACTCTGGGTTCTGGTAGGACCAAAGAGATCCATGTGCAAGTGTTCCATGATCTTTGTTGACAAGCTCTCAGACCTAATTTTAAAGGAAGCTCGAGTTTGCTTGCCTAGAGCACAGGCCTCGCAAGGCTTAGAGAATGAATTGAACTTCAAGCTAGGCATGCCTCTAACTAAATCAAATTTAGCCAATTTATGCAAGGTGTTAAAGCTAGCATGGCCTAGTCGTCTATGACAGTCAAACATGTTATTCTCTGAATCAGCAGTGAGACACAGATTAGACTCAGACTCAACATCAAGATCCATAATATAGACATTATTGACTCTATTTGCAATGAACTTTATTTTATCGGAGTTTGGTTCTAAAATTTTGCATACATGCTCATCAAAAAGAACCTTGTGACCCTTGTCACACAATTGACTAATACTCAATAAATTGTGTTGCAGACCTTCAACCAACAAGACTTTCTCAACAGAGTTGGAGGTTTTCTTACCAATGGTTCCGGTCCCAATGATTTGGCCTTTGTTTTTACCTCCAAACTTAACTGACCCTCCTGCTTTCAATTCAAGCTTGCTGAACTTTCTTTGATCCCCTGTCATGTGCCTCGAGCAGCCACTGTCGAGATACCACTTGTTGTTCTCGGCTGCTAGGCCCACCTACACAGTAACAATTTAAGTTGTTTGCTTTGGAACCCAAGGTAAGTTGGGTCCAAAAATACCGTTCAATTCATTAAGCACAGTCTTGGGAATCCAGATCTGTTTTAACCCCTTTTTCTTTTTGTGCTGAGGGTTGACAGGTTTGTTATTGATGTGCATTTCATTTGTTTCTCAAGTTGTGTCCAGTTTCTGTTGATGAAAGTTTGGGTCCCAGCCAGACCATAATTTTTAACCTGTCTGGATGAAGGCATTTTATTGACAGTATTCTGTGTGTAATTAGTCGTTCCCATGTTGCTTTTAAAATGGCCCATTCTTTTATTAGAGTCATAGTTGTTGAATTGACAGACACCTTGCTTCTGGTGCGTGGGCTTGTTGAATTTCTTGAACATATTTTTTCCAAAATCAGCCTGTTGTCTATGGATGTTCTTTTGTTGTTTAGTGGTTTTGGAACTGGATGGAATGTCCAGTTTCTCTTTTCCTTTCTCAGTGCAGAAGGTAGTGGTTTTTACCCCAAATGCTTCCTTCTTACTTGGGTTGAAACCCAACCCCTCTCTGTTAAAGTTTACTTTGGTGCCTAACAAGGCATTCAAATTACTCTCTCCCAAAACAAACCTCTCAAGGGTTTTCTTCTTATCTTCCAGCTCCTTCCGCAGACATATATTGTTTTCCAGCAATTCATCATTGACCCTTTTAACAGCTTCATACCCTTCCCTGAGTAAGGCATTTTGTCTCAGGTTTTCTTCAATATGTTGATTGGTTTCATCAAGCTGTTTTCTTAGTTTTTCAAACTCCTTTTTAACAAGATTGTTCTCATTTCTTACATTTTCCATTTGATCTAATTCAGCTATCAGTTTGGAATTTTCTATCTTGATGAGTTCTTGTTCTTCATTAACCACATTGAGTTTGCGTTTGGTGACTCAATGTTCTTTAGCTAAGGCATTGTACATATCTAGCAGTTCACCATACTTATCTTCCCAGTCATCAATAGAGTAAGTCACAAAGGGATTGATTACCTCATTTTCCTTGTCGGCCATCAGACATACTCCTTCAGTCTCCTTTCCTGAGGAGTTAGTCTCTTAGTCTTCTTCTTCATCGCTCCAAGTGCATACCATAGCTTTTGGCTTTTTCTTGTACACTTTGGAGCCTTTCTTATGGTAATCCAGTGTCTTCTTCTGAAGCTCAGGGCAATCTTGCTTTATGTGCCCAAGGTTCCTGCAATGATAACACATCACACTTTTAGCATTCCTATCCTTGTCATTGCCATTGTTTGGATATTTACCTGATGAGTAATTTCTTCTTCTCCCATATGATTTTCCCTTCAGTTTCAGAAATTTCCTGAACTGACGTGTGAGCAGAGCTTTTTCACTCCTGTCAAGGTCTGGAGTTTCATCAGAGTCTCCACTGCTGCTGCTCCTACTATGTCGTTCAACTTTAAGAGCAACATTCTTGCCCTTTCTGTCACTTCCTTCTCCTGTTTTCTTGAGATTTATCTCATAGGTCATAAGAGACCCTATGAGTTCAGTGACAGTCATGGTTGTTAAATCCTTCGATTCCTCTATCACAGTGGCCTTTGTGTGCCACGCTGGAGTCAAAGATCTCAAGATCTTCCTGACTATATCCCCTTCAGATATTTCATTTCCAAACCCCTTGAGGCTGTTTGTGATCAGTGACAGCCTAGCGTACATATCAGTCGCGCTCTCCTCTGACTTCATCTTAAATAATTCATACTCAGAGGTTAGGTAGTTTACCTTGGTAGCTCTGACCTGAGAGGTACCCTCGTAAATCAGCGCTAGTTCATCCCACATCTTCTTGGCTGTCTTGCACGCCGAAATTCGGGCATATTCTTCAGGGTGAACTGCGCACTGGATGATGTTGAGCGCAGACCAGTTCAGTCCGGATAATTTGACTTGTTCTTCAGACCACATCTCCTCATTCAGAGGTAAATCATAAGGTCCAGTTGTAATGACTCTCCACAGCTTGTGGCTCTGAGATCGGATGAAAACTTCCATCCTGTTTTTCCAAAAGAAATAATTAGAGCCATCAAAATATGGGGGACGGGAGATTGATTGTTCTTCAGCTATGTAGCTGCGAGGACCACTGGTTCCAAGATTACCCTGGTCGTTGGACCACATCTCGGGTAAACCTGCTCTGATACCAACTGTTAGACAGGAGGACGGTGAGCTAGAAGGGGAGGGGATGAATAGATCACCGTTTTTAAAAAATTATTTGACTGAGTCGAGGCAGGACCCTTAACCAATATAATGTAATTCATGAGCGCAGAACATAAATGACTCAAAATGTCATCAGCACATATGCACAACCACCTAGCAAGCAGTCAGACCAAGATTTCAATCATCAACATTCACATTTACTTAATGAACCCAGACAAAATCATAAGGAATAGAGATGCGCACAACCATACCATGGAGAACAGGAGATTTAGATGGTTCAGTCTGCAACCTGCAGACTTACGTCCATCCCTCACTCAAGGCCGAGTGAGGCTTCCTTTCACAAGAAAGAACCGCAGACTTAGTCTGCCTACAACACGCTGATCCACAGCTTGGGGATCAAAATCCCTACAGACGCTGATCACACAGCTTAAACACAGGTCTCACACCCCAAGACCTGACCCGGAGATAACTCTCCCTTCCTCTTAGACAAGAGGGAACCCAGCAGTGACTCACCCTCACTGCAATTCAGAGACACTGTCTCTCTTCCTCCGTAGCCGGAGGGAACAACCCAGATAGCCTCCTCACTATCTGAACACAGCAACCCCTGGAGACCACCTCCCTTCCTCTGATCTGATTCAGAGGGATTCACAATGCAACCCAGATGATCCACCTCTCTTCCTCTACACCTAGAGGGAACGATAAAGCAGAGTATCGGAATTTAAGAACAGACAACTGAAAACATAAAGAGATATCGAAGACAATCGAACGAAGAAACAATGTAGCTTCTTAAAGAAGCATAGACAAAACATAGCAGAAAACCATCCTCTCCTTCACCACTCTCTCTCTCTCTTCCAGGTACGCTCAATGAGTGGATCAGGCTGGCTTCTCCTCTCCTTCCTCTCGCTCTGGCCTCACCTTCTTCCTTGTGGCTTCGGTAGCTTTTCAAGAGCAGAACCCTTCATATATATATATCCAACCACACGAGAGAGTGAGGGTTTGGAAGACACGCGCGAAGACATGCTTCCTGATGAACCGAGCCACGTGTTAGATGATTGTTCCCTCGGATCACGTGCTCACATGATTGGAGTAACGTTCCAATTTGTCTTTAAGTCCCTGTAAGGTTTCAGAGAACATTCAGTCAATCTCAGAAATATTCAAGTCATAAATTGTTCACATAGATTGCACAGGACTTATGAAAGGACAGAAGAGCACGTCAACGCACTAAAGCCAAGACATTAATGCAATGGATATAAGAAGAACAGGTGCCTTGACAAAACACACTAATGCGTCAACGCATCAATTGATAGCGTTGACGCTTCTGCTGGGTGGTTAATCAAAAGAACCTTTGGTCAAAAACTCGAGGCGTCGACGCTTCCATTGTGTAGCGTCGCCTCAGCTCCTTGGACGAGATGCACAATATCTTGGTAACAACCCAATGCGTCAACGCTTCAGGTGACAGCGTCGACTCAGCTTCATAGGCGAGACGCTCAAGCCCTTGGCACCAAGCCAATGCGTCAACACTTCAGGTGACAGCGTCGACTCAGCTCGATAGGCGAGACGCTCAAGCCCTTGGTACAAGCCAATGCGTCAACGCTTTCATCGTGCAGCGTCGACGCAGTGGACAAATCAGCAAGCGAAAGACGCACTAATACGTCTACGCACCCAGCCAAGTGCGTCAACGCACTAAATGTACAGAACCCATATAATCAAGACAAGTATGAGCTCATGGGTGTACATGATAGAGGAGCATCAAAACAGAAAAGCATGATGAAGAAGCATTTGATCCATAGATGTGCATGCAAGACAACAACATTGGATCCTGAGAATATTTAGACAATTCAGGATCTTTATCATCCATTTAGAAGCATCAATATGATTATCATAAAAATAATTTGATTCATAGTGTTAGTCATCATCAAAACTATAGAGATGCAACAGTTTGGTCCAACCGAAACTGCTTGTTTAAGTGGTAGAAAATATGGATAAGTCTTGGTGGATGATTTCTCTAGGTTCACATGGATTTTTTTCTCACACATAAAAATGATACTTTTGATGAGTTTCAGGCACTCTATATGAAGATAAAGCAGGACGGTGAGTTTAAAATCTCCAAGCTTCAATCTAATCATGGAGGTGAATTGAAAAATACTGAATTCATTAATCCTTGTTGGGCTGAAGGCATTTCACATCAGTTTTCATCACCAAGAACCCCGGAGTAAAATGGTGTAGTTGAAAGAAGGAATCGAACACTCATAGAGATGGCAAGAAGAATGCTTGCCGAACGGCAACTCCCAAGGAAGTTTTAGGCTGAGGCGGTAAACACGGCTTGTTACATTATTAACCGATTTATGGTAAGGTCACACACCAAAAAGACTCCTTATGAGTTGTTGAAATGTAAAAAGCCTTCTCTCACACATATGAAAGTGTTTGGGTCAAAATGCATCATCCACAATAATGACAAAAGAGATTTAGATAAATTTGAGCCCAAGAGCGATGAAGGCATATTCCTTGGATATTTCGATAGATCTAGGGCTTATAGAATTTACAACATTAAGAGTCAAACTGTGAAAGAATCACCCCATATTTCCTTTGATGAATATCATGATGATTCTAAAAATGATAACTATTGCAGGAAAAATGATGAAGATGGGGAATTCCTAAGCATGAAGGAAAAGAATGATCCTCCACAAGAAGAAACAAGAGAAGATGGTGACCTAGCTGAATCAAGCAATGCAAGGGATCAAGCTCCAAGAGAAGGTATTGATTCTAAAGACATTAGAATTCTTAAGGATCATCCTTTAGAAAATATCATTGGTAGCTTGAATGACCCACCTAGAATAAGGTCACATTTTAGAATTATGGAAGAATTAGATCATCTTGCTCTTGTCTCTCAGATTGAACCCAAGAATATTGTTGAAGCATTAAAAGATGAAAACTTGATAAATTCAATGCAAGACGAATTAAACTAGTTTCAAAGAAATAAAGTTTGGCATCTTGTTCCTAGACCATCATCACAATCTGTCATAGGCACTAAATGGGTCTTTAGGAACAAACTCAGTGAGGATGGCAAGATAATAAGAAATAAGACAAGATTGGTGGCTCAAGGGTATAATCAAGAGTTTGGGGTATACTTTAAGGAATCTTATGCCCCAGTTGCCAGACTTGAGGCCATCAGCATTTTACTTGCCTTTGCATGCTCCCTTAGAATAAAGTTGTATCAAATGGATGTAAAAAGTGCTTTCTTAAATGGTTTGATCAAAGAAGAAGTCTATGTTGAGCAGCCCCCTGGCTTTGAGAACTCTAACCATGCAGATTTTGTATACAAGCTAGATAGGGTGCTTTATGGACTGAAGCAAGCACCAAGAGTTTGGTATGAGAGACTAAGCGCGTTCCTCATTGAGAAGGGGTACACACGAGGTAAGGTAGATCAAACACTTTTCACCAAGAAGCAAGGTAAGAATATCTTGATTGTTCAGATTTATGTTGATGATATTATGTTTAGTTTTACAAAATCTGAAATGTGTGAGGAATTTGCTAACCTCATGACTAACGAATTCGAGATGAGCCTAATGGGAGAACTCCAATTTTTTATCGATTTGCAGGTCAACCAAGGAGAAGATGGGTGCTTCATAAGTCAAGCCAAATACATCAAGGAGATGCTAAAAAGATTTGACATGACCAGCTGCAAAATAATTGCAACTTCTATGAGCACCTCAACATCACTGGATTCGGATGAAAATAGTAAATTAGTGGATACAAATATCTATAGAGGTATGATTGGCTCTTTGCTTTATTTGACTGCATCCCGACCAGATATCCAATTTAGTGTTTACCTCTGTACTAGATTTCAAGTTAGTCCTAGAGAATCCCACTTGACTGCCATCAAACGTGTACTTAGATATCTTGTCGAAACTCAAGATTTGGGATTGTGGTATCCGTCATCATGTGATTTATCTCTTGCCTCTTACTCTAATGTGGACTACGCTGGATGTAAGCTGGATCACAAGAGTACTAGTGGCCATTGCCAGTTTCTAGGCGGGTGTTTAGTTTCTTGGGCCTCTAAGAAACAACACTCGGTTGCTCTCTCAACCGCAAAGGCACAATATGTTGCTGTGGGGAGTTGTGGCACCCAAGTGTTGTGGATTAAACATCAACTCCAAGACTACTTAGTGGATCTTGGTTGTGTCCCGATTCTGTGTGATAACACCAGTGCTATCAACCTTGCAAAAAATCCAGTCCAGCACTCTAGGACCAAGCATATTGAGATTAGGCATCACTTCATTAGAGATGAGGTCTTTAACAAAAACTTTGAACTGTATTTTATTGATACTCTAAATCAGAGTGATGATATCTTTACCAAGCCCTTGTGTAAAGACAGGTTTACAACACTCAGAAGGGAGCTTGGTCTTTGTAGACCTCAGTCTAATAAAAATTGAAATCATGATCTTCTTCAGCTTGGTTGTGTGTTTTTGTAAGATTGGTTTCCATCCATTATTCATATGTAAATATGTCATTTTGCATATGGTGTAGCATTGCATGTAGTCATGATGCATAATAAAGTTGAACTCATGTTCACGATGCATTACATGGTTTGTGTAGCATCATTCTTGTATGGCCATGGTATATTAAATGTTGATGTATGGAAAGGCAGGTTATGCTTATCTAGAAGCACTCAATATGCGTGAGGTTTCACCTCCACCAAGTACCATGCGTCACTATCGCATATAGGCCATATAGTACGGGGGAGTTGTCTTTTTGAAGCATTCATGCAAATGTTTCATCTTCATTCTATTGCCATTAATAAGTCTACAACCATGTGTTGGGTCATACATTTCATCTCTGCCAACTTCATATTTGACCAGGTCAACCCCTGCATGGTTCAAACCAACCTCTCCTTGACAATTGTCATTACACTTGCTACAAACATAACTCCTTGAGTGCATCCACTGCATATCCTAAGGGGGAGTCTTGCTACTTTTCTTAATATCTGGCAATCTAAACTTCAATGGCTTATAGTCTGAATATGAGATCATGAGACAAACAGAACTATGGCGTAAGAGCTTTCTATTATATGAACTGATGATTGTCTATCTAATGAAAATGGTTCAGATTTAATGATTTCCTTGAAGTTCTGATATATCTTTTGAAATTATCTATGTTCTGTGGTTTTAATAGACATTCACTAGAGATTACATGTTGTGCCTTGAATGACTCTCCTGAAATTAGAAAATTCAAACTTCATGACAACCTTGGTGATACACTAAGGCTTAGTATTGTTTTTAAACATCTTGATGAGTTGGAAGTCCTGAAATTCAACTTGACAGAGCAATGATATTGTTGCACAGAGAAATATGTCACGTCATCCAATCAGTGACAAATGATATGTCATGATGTGCCCCTATTATCTCTGTCTTAACTATATTGGACTCTAGGCAGAGCAATGGTACAGTTGCTGAGAAATATATCTCCTCATCAAAGAAATGAGGTCAGATATGTCATGAGGTGACAAAGCTATCTCTGTTCAATCTGAAGCATAACAGTCATTCTTACCAAATATCTAGGAATACTGGCGTCCAAACAACGTGTATTCTTACGGATAAGAGGCATGTACTAGACTCGATTGCTTGTAAAATATGAGTCATGTGCATTCAAATGCAAAAGATCATGAAGAAAATAGTGCTGCAATCATTAAATTCCATGCTTTAGTCATGCTTGTTTAAACTCAATACTAGTTTGTGCTATTCCCTTTGTAGTTATTGAATATGGATGTATAAGATAAGGGAAGGTTAAACACTACCATGATATGCACTTCTGGTTCATTTCTATTAAACCATACATGTAGATGCTTTTCGAACTCTATTGCTGATCTCGGATTTCATTAGCTTTGAGCCATGACTATTGATCACAGCATGTTTCAAGTTTGCATATAATGGCTTGCTCTCATCTCCTATTCCGCTCTGGTCTCTCAGACATTTGTCACCATCTCTACCTTATCCCTCCTTTTTGCTGTTGTCAAAGGGGGAGAATACTTTGTGAGTCCTTTGTGAGCTTTAATACCTGGTGAGTCCTTTGTGAGCCGCCTTTGTAAGTTGTCAAAGGGGGAGAAAAGAAGAACTTTGATTGGGGGAGACCTTGTGCGTGGAGACTGAAATTGCATCACATTCACTTGCCTTGATCATCCATGCATACATATCCGCATTCACATGCTTTGTGTATCATGGATCTTGAGCTGCACATTGTTTCATCATCATGGATCTTGAGCCGCATATGTTATAAAATTTGCCATCTTGGACATTACTGCCACATAATGACTCACAGTGTTGCCATCATCAAAAAGGGGGAGAATGTTGTGCCCCTGTGGTCATTTGATATTCATGGTTTTGATAATGGCTAAACACTATAAGTCATTGATGTTTTCCACTCTCATTTGACTGAAATACTTGATGCTTTCTCATGATAGTTAATCCAAGGAATGGAGTGGAGATGGCAAAAGTGAAAGCCTAATGATCACGCCCAAGTAAGGATGAAAATCCCTTCAAGAAGAGTCAACACTTGGTACAAAAGGTCGATGCACAATGAAGCATAGCCAAGAGAACACAAGGTCAAAGACTTAGTAGAAATCCTCAATATTCTGCCAAGTTTGATGCCATAGACGTGAATGGGCTGCTAAAGGGTTTAAGGGACTGAACGGGAGAAACATGGGGTTTCCCCAGCCAGCGGTCGACCGCCGGTCCAGGACCGGTCGACCGGCAGCAGTGGTCGACCGCCCAGTAAGGGGCGGTCAACTGATTTTGCCAGCAACGAACTGATCTTCACCTGTAAAATTCCGGTCGACCGCCAGACCCTACCGATTGACCGCCAGCCCCGATGCAGCAATGTTTGACTTTGTTTTCCACCTCGAGGGCATCCCCTTTCCTTGTATTTTTTTAATCCTAAAGTCACCCAATCTCCCATGGATTGTGGATCTGGTCTAGTGGGTGTCTATTGACCATCCAAAAAGATACAAAACACACACAAGAGGGATTGAAACCCTAATGAATCAAAGAGAGATCAAGAGAGGCTAGAGGAGGCTGTTCAAGGGAAGACGAAGAGGGTACTGTAGCCGTGAACAGTACTTCATGCAGAAGTTCTTCATCCATTCCAATGTGATTCAAGCTTAGATCGGAAGCAAGCAACCTCCAAGGAAGCTAGAAGCAATCAAGGTTATAAAGGGTGATCAAATTTGCATCCTTAAACCTCTTCATCAACTCAATGGGATCAAAAGGAAGATCAAAGCTACATCCAAAACTCTCACCATCAACTCAAAGGGATTCAAGGAAGATTATCTCACAAGGAAGAAGATACCATTGAAGCATCAGATTCAAGCTCCAGCAATCTCAGACAAGATCCATTTCATTTTAGTATATCTCTATATCTTGTTTGAGCATTTTCATCTTGTTCTCTTTTCATTTTGTTCAAACTATTGAAATTAAGAATCGTCCCTACCGGTGGTTAGTAGGAAGGCAACCAAAAGTTGTCTGATCCTCGGTGTTTACGTCCCTACCTGTGGTTAGTAGGAAGGCAATCGGAGGTCTTTCCGATCTGCGGTTCAGTGCATGGCACTAGTGGAGCCTCACCAGGTTTGGTGAGGGGTGGACGTAAGACTGGGGATTCAGTCCGAACTACCTTAAAATCCTTTATGTTGTGGTTTGATTGTGCGGTTGCTTTGTGTGAGATGCATGCTTAGGTTCAATCTCTATATTACATAATCATCATGTTAAGCAAATCGTTGTGTCCTTCGCTAAGCTAGTTATATTCCGCTGTGATTTTTCTTTATCTAGCTTTAAAGAGGGGTGTTCTGCGAAAAGAGGGGCAGATCTATTCACCCCTCCCCTCTAGATCTGCTATCCACTACTCAACAATTAGCTGAACATCTGACTTCTTTCGGTTTTAAACCCCGATCGGCTGAACATCTGGCATCTGTCAATTTTAAGCCCCGATTGGCTAAACGTATGACATCTGTCGACTTTAAGCCCCGATTAGTTGAACATCTGACATCTGTCAGTTTTAAGCCCCGATCGGCTGAACATCTGGCATCTATCAACTTTAAGCCCCGATTAGCTGAACATCTGACATCTATCGGCTTTAAGCCTTGATTGGCTGAACATCTGACATCTGTCTATTTTAAGTCCCGATCGGCTGAACATCTGACATCTGTCAGCTTTAAGCCCTGATTGACTGAACATCTGACATCTATCTGCTTTAAGCCCCGATTGGATGAACATTGAACATCTATCGGCTTTAAGCCCCGATTGGCTAAACATTTGGCATCTATGGGCTTTAAGCCCCGATTGGCGGAACATCTGACATCTGTCGATTTTAAGCCCCGAGCGGTTGAACATCGAACATCTATCAACTTTAAGCCCCGATTGGCTGAACATTTGGCATCTGTCGGCTTTAAGCCCTGATTGGCAGAACATCTGAGATATGTCAGTTTTAAGCCCAAATCAGCTGAACATCTCGCATATGTCGGTTTTAAGCCCCTATTAGCTGAACATTGACAGGCCGAAATGTTCGTCGTTAAAAACACGTGGCAATCAATCAAAATACTAAACTCACAATATAATACAAATTAACTGTAATACACTAGTGAGCACGGGTTGAATCCACAGAGAGGTTGAGGTTGAAATTGAAAACTTAGAATTTCTTTTAGAGAAAGAATAGATGAATGATTTCTTTTTGATTATTTTAGAATCTAAAGAACATGAATTTTATTTAAAGAAATATGGAGGGTTAAGAGATAGAAATTTGGAAATCTAGTGAGGGAGAATTTTAATCAGATAAAAATTAAATACAAAATAAAAATAGACGGAGTGGGATAGGTTTGCAGTCGTGGTATGATAACGGCGTCGTTTCCTCGAGCCTTTGATTTACGAATCGTCGAAGACGATTACATACACTCGATTGGAGCTACGGACAGCTTCTCTTGACCGTCTTTCGAAGAAATTTAAAAAATGATAGAAACAGAATTTTAGAAAAGATAAGATAGAGATGGGAAGAGAGATTATACAACATAAAAAAGAAGAATAACAC
The DNA here is from genome assembly GCA_022559845.1 of Amorphophallus konjac. Classification (NCBI taxonomy): domain Eukaryota; kingdom Viridiplantae; phylum Streptophyta; class Magnoliopsida; order Alismatales; family Araceae; genus Amorphophallus; species Amorphophallus konjac. The sequence continues at coordinate 284,226,586 of CM040122.1, forward strand.
TACTAGAATGAAGTGTATGAAAATTACAACAACAGTGATAAAATAAATTACAATAAATGAAAGGAACAAGAGATGGGGAGATAGAGAGGGGAAGCCTACTCTTAACACTAAAAATGAAAGGGAAATAGAATGAGGGCTTGAATCTACGTATGAGAGAGGGGAGAGGGAGGAGAGAGGCCCCTGAGCTTCTGATTCTCTCCTTTTATAGGCCTCGAACAAACCTTGTTCCTCCTACGCTTTTCATGCGAATGCCCATCGACATCTCCTTTTCCATCTTTGTTGAAACCCAAGCCCTCCTCTTTTGTCTGTCGTGGCTGTATGATCGCGTGTAACACCCCGCGTGAAGAACGATCGGTTGGTTGGCCGCAAACGTTGAAGTCCGGCCGTGTGAATGGGTGAAGTGCCGCCGCCCGCCGTGGACACGTTAGCTGCATGCATGCAAAGTCAACCTGCCCTCATCACCTTCTCTCTATTTTTCCACTCTCTGCCACGTTAGAAGTGGCCGCCATCGTTGACGTGCACATGAGCTCCGCCCGTTCGGGTTGAAGCTGACGAAGTATGCACCTGCATTCGCACGTTTGAACGCTGCCATGCCTCCGCCGAAGCGACGCGCTCGCAGCGCGTTGAAGCGCCTGCCAGCTACCTTGGTAGCCTTGGCCGACCTGCCGCTCACCGCGTGGAGAAGGCTTCTCCCCCTCGTCGCCAGCACCCGCTGGCTTCTCTCCTCCGCGTGAGCCACACCCACAATCGCCTGCCTCCGTGTTCGTGCCAGCCTCGCCCGCGTATTGATCGCCGGCATGCGTTGAAGCTTTTGCCTTCGACTGAAGCCCGGCTATATATATATATAAATAGCAGCTTTAACCTTTTATCTTTTTTTAAGCAAACCCATGGGCCTTTGGCGGTGTGAATGGTCTTTGGCCCATTTGTCTATTTTTTTTCTTTCGCATGCTAATGGACTTTGGTCCATTATTATGCAACCTTGTCTTTCTTGCCATCATCCTCTTTGTGCCTATAAAATAAGACAGTTTATTTATCAAATTTTAATTAATTTCATTAAACTAAATATTTTAGCATGAGATTATGATTAAGTGTGATAAGTGCATATTTCTTCATATTAAAGCTCTTAAACAATGTGTGTATCATAAATCAATGTGTAAAAATGCACACTCATCAAACATCTAACATCTGTCGATTTTAAGCCCCGATTGGCTGAACATCTAACATCTGTCGGCTTTAAGCCCAATTGACTGAACATCTGACATCTGTCGGTTTTAAGCCCCGATTGGCTGAACATCTAACATTTGTCAGCTTTAAGCACCGATTGACTGAACATCGAACATCTATCTGTTTTAAGCCCCGATTGGCTAAACATTTGTCCTCTATCGGCTTTAAGCCCCGATTGGCTGAACATTTGACTTCTGTTGATTTTAAGCCCCGATCGGTTGAACATCTGGCATCTGTTGGTTTTAAGCCCCGATTAGCTGAACATCTGACATCTGTCAATTTTAAGCCCCGATCGGCTGAACATCTGGCATCTGTCGGTTTTAATCCCCGATTAGCTGAACATCTGACATTTGTCAGTTTTAAGCCCCGATTGGCTGAACATCTGGCATCTGTCTGTTTGAAGCCCCGATTAGCTGAACATATGACATCTGTCGATTTACGCCCCGATTGGCTGAACATCTTTACATATCATTGATTCTGTTGACTCTCTTTGGAAATCTTTGAACATCCGTCGGCTTAAATGTCGATGGTGGAACATCTATCGGCCGGGATGCCGATGGTTAGAATTTTGACTTCTCTTGGCTAGCATGCCGGCGATTCATATCTATGAGCGTTTATCGGCTCGCTCGCAGATGGTTAGACATCTCGGACATTTTGGAGGATTGTCGGACATTTGTCGGCAAGGGTGCCGATGGCTGAATGATTGACATCTGTCGACTAAGATGCCGATGGTTGAGTATTTGCCCTTTTCAAGTATTTGTTGAACATTCATCGGCACGGATGCCGATGTCCAAATGCTTGACATCTATTGGCTTGAATGCTAATAGTTGAACATCTACAGGACTGATCGCCAACGGTTCCTATTTGACCCCCTTTATCTTTGGAGGTTGCCTGAACATCTGTCGGCGCGGATGCCAATAATTGATATCTTGGGACATTATTGAACTTCTTTGAGCACCTTTTGAACATTGATGGGTATCTATCGGCTTGGGCACCGATGCATTCATTATCCTCATCCTGGAATATTGCTAATCATCTATCGGCTTAAATACCGATGCATTCATCATTTTCTCCTTTGAGTGTAATTGTTCATCCATCGCCCTAAATACCGACATATTGATATTCTTTTGAATAGTATCGAGCATCTTCCGACCTGAACATCGGTGATTAGGTGTGCTTCTATCATTTTTCATTCGTTCATCATTCATCATTCATTGCTATCTGGGACCCCACCATTTGGATAGCCCCCCCCCCCCGACATCCACAGCAAGCGTGCAGTTTAGGGATCTGCAATAGAACGGCCCTCGAAAAGCCTATATGACTAATTCATTCATCACTGCTATGAGCGATCATTGCCCCTAGTAAGGGGGAACATATCCGGTAGTAGTCATGTACACCATTATTGACATTTCATACATCTACCCCCAGAATAGGGGGACCATGTGTATCTTTCATCATTCTTTCAATGCACATCTACCATTAGAATGGGGTGCCATCTATATCTTTCATCATTTGATATACACCTGCCCCCGGAATGGGGTATCAAGTGTATCTTTCATGATTTCACCATTTTTTGATATGCATCCCCCCTCAAACATGGGGTATCATCTATATCTTTCATCATTTATTCTTCCCTTTTTTTGGGTATACATTTGCCCCCAGAATGGGGTAGCATATGTATCTTCCTTAATTTCACATCATCATTTTTTTTGATATACATCCCCCCTCAAAATGGGGTACCATCTATATCCTTCATCATTTTTGACATACATCTGCCCACAAAATGGGTACTATCTATATCTCGCAACATTTTCATTCATCCTTTTTTTTATGTGCATCTCCGCTCAGAATGGGGTACCTTCTATATCTTTCATTTTTTTTGGTATACATCTGCCCCCAGAACGGAGCCTCATGAACATCTCGCAACATTTTTGTTGATGTATATCTACCCCTCAATGAGGTGTCATCTGTATCTTTTTTTTTTGCTCCCAGCCATAGCTCAAGGGACTTGAAACGCTCTCTAGAGCAGATTGCATTTCGGCTTATGTGGTGCGACCGTATTAGCCGCCTTCTTAAAACAAGGCACTTGATGGGGACGCGGTGGATTCACCCTATATTCCCCTATTTGTAGTTCACCTTTATGGATCAAGCTCTCAATGACATCTTTGAAGACATAACAGTCTTCAATGGGGTGCCCGAGCATCTGATGATAGGGGCAGAAGCGAGGATCATCTTTTTTCACAGCATCACCGGGCTTCTTTGGGTCCAGGAGTATAATCTTGTTGCAGTGGGTGACCCATTCGAATAGGACCCGAGTCTTTTCCTTAGGAAAGGAATATGGCTTATTCATCTTATTCCTTAGCGAGGGTCCTAGCTCACAGGGCTTAGCAGACGAAGAGCTAGCTGCATCCTTCACCTTCCTTCTTTGCCTCTTAAAGGCTTGAAGATCAACATTGTGAATTTCTTTATGCATTGGTTGTTCACCAGTAGGCTTGTTCTTTTGATTTGAGGCGGCAGCGGCCGAGTAATATTTTGCCAAAAAGGCCTCGATATTAGCCACAATGTCATTCAGGAGATCAAATGACTTGACTTCGATGCCAATCATCCTTGTTAAGATCTTTGTCTTCAGGTTACGCTTGCATATCCAGACAGCCTCTTCATGGTTTGGCAGGTGCCGACATCTAGCGCAGAGGTCCTTCCATCGACGGATATAATACAGAGCGGATTCATCAGCCCTTTGTTTAATCTCGTACAATTCTGCCTTAGTAATTTCTTCCTTGATAGGCTTTGTTTCCATCATCTGTTCCATCTTGGGCCTACCCGTCGCCGCCAGAGCTGGTGGATTTAGGCGCAAACCAGGTATATGCAAACCCATTTCATTCAGCTTGCTCTGGAGCACTTCAACTTCTTGTAATTTTTTAGATAGTTCTGCCATCATAGCAAAGCCTAGAACGCTGCCCCCTGCCCCAATCTCAGACGGGACTAGTGGTGTTCTATTACAGATGCCAGACGCATTCAGGCTTTCAGAAATGGACACCTTTGCCCTCATGCCTCCACATGGAGGAGGAGTGTGGTAGCATGCTTCTACACCTGGCAACGGAAGGTGCCCATACTTCTCCCTAGACTTATCATCATAACGGGAAGCTGAAGCTATAGCTTGATTTGACCTCATGGGTGCGAAGCATATCTTTTCGCCATCTTCTTCAGACGTATGGCCATTGCTGGGCACGGCCAACAGCATGTTTCAAGAGAGGACTATGTCCCTCCTTGTATTCCTCGGCTTCTGCTTTTCTTTCCCTTTGGTGGTCGGTGTCTGCTCCACAGTGGGTCATCTAGCGCATTCGGCACTTTTGATTTCCTTTTCATCTCTTGTATCAGGTCCGAGGATCTGAAATGCTCCCATGGGACGAGTTCATTAGAGTGTATTGTACGAACCTTCGATACTTCCTTAGGCAATTATCGGTGTAGAGATATCATATCGATTGTCCTTTGTAACTCAGGCAGCTCATGCGGGCGTGGAGGGTCCACCCAGTATTCATCCATATGGAGTTCCCCCCTTTTAATCAGCCCTTTAATAACATCTTTAAACACATAACAATCTTCAATGGGACCCCAACGCCTGATGGTGTGGGCAGAAGCGAGCGTCGTCTTTCTTCTTGACATCATCGGGTCTCTTCGGCTCCGGAAGGGTAATCTTGTTAAATTGGGTGGCCCATTCAAACAGGACCCGAGTCTTCTCTTTAGGAAAGGAATAGAGCTTGCTCATTCTAGCTCGTAGGGTGGGGCCTTCATGCTGATCAGTCGGCTTGGCGGGAGGAGGGCGGGCAACCCTTTTATCTTTATCTTTTTGTTGCTCGAATGCTTTGAAGTCTACTGTATCAACTTCTGCAAGTGCGGGCCTGTAGCAACCCTGATAAAATATTAATAATAATAAAGATTTTAAAAATAAATCAAATAATTAGATAAATAAAATAATATAAAATAATGCCTCGGATAAAGGCGCTATTTAAATTATAAACGCCTCTAGTTAAGGTGTGACTCAAGAAGTGACGCCCTCACCACACGGCGTCAAATTCCAACGTCAAAAAGGGTAAGGCCAAGAAACGCCCCAATCTTGGGCGTGTTTTAAAGAAAAGAACGCCCTTACACAAGGCGCTTATTAAGAAACGACCTGAATCAGGTCGTCAATTCAAGAATCGACGACCTGACTAAAGTCGTTAATTCCATTCGTGAACCGTTCGACCCAGGAGCTTATCCAGGGAAGGATTATGTTAATCTAGTAAGTATTTAATAGGGCAAGGACTCTATTAGGGAAATATTACTTCCAATCAAACACTAACTATTGTTAGGATTCCCTAAATCCCTATAAATAATCTACTGCTCGAACCCTTCAACGCTATTTGGCGTTCGGAATCGGCAAGGTACGTGAGAGAGGAATAGTTCCTCTGATTTATTTCTCTACGTCTGTTACATGAAGAACTAACAGTTCTTCATCTTCTTCTGTTACAGGTTAGGAAAAGCACCTACGTACGTGAAGAACAAAGGTGATGTTCTTCTTTCTTTTACCTTCGGTCAGGAAGTATGAAGAAATACTAATATTTCTTCTTCTGTTCTCGTAGCAATTACAAGACCGAAGAACAAGAGCTCCTCTTCTCACGGTTCAAATCATCAAATTATCAAAAGGTAGGTTTTCTCAAGTTATGGTAGCCCAAACAAAATTAATGCAAGATATACATATATATAAGCATGATATGCACATGGTTTATTATAGTTTTAATACGTTTCTGTAATATTTTGAAAGAGACGCCCCTGTCAAGGGCGCTAATTCACATGAAACGACCCTTCCCAGGTCGTCAATTTAATATTTGACGCCCTGTACCCAGGCGTTAATTTCAGTTAATCATTAATTAACCATGTTAAGAACTGATTCTATATGAAATCATGATTTACATTAATGCATGATCCCATATCTCCCAATCCATTGATTTTACTGTCATGACTGTTCGTTCATGGTATATTCTCCCCCATGAAATTCCTGCATGCTGAAATTATTACTGCCCTTAAAATTTCCTGCAGAAACTTTAAGTAACGACCTGGACGAAGTCGTTTTCCACATGTTAACGCCCCACTATAGGGCGTAAATTGAAAAGAAACGCACCTTCCTAGGGCGCGTATATGTTAAAAATTCTGAAAATATATATTCTGTAAAAAAATTGAATTAATGAGTAACACCCCTGCCGAGGGCGTGTTTTGGATAAATCCTGAAAATTATTTATATTCTGTCAAATATGTAAATAATAAGACGCCTGCTTCTGCAGTCGTCAAATCTTGAACAAACGACCCTGACCAGGGCGCATTTTAGATAAATTAATGAAATATTGAAATTCTGTAAAATGGAAACATGTGTAAATGCCCTTCTGTTAGGCGTTAATTACTTGATAAACGACTCTGATTAAGTCGTTATTTTATTGTAAAACTAATTTTCCACTGTTTCTGTTAACCGATGGTTTCATATGTTATATAATATATATATCGGCACTATTCTCCACTCCGTGAGTATAGTCCCATGTTTCATGTTGTTTCATCGATCACACTCAACTCTCATTGACATACAAGCTCTCCATTGGACATTCCGTTCCTTTGGACTAGCGAGTTAGTCATAGAGACCTCCGTAAGACTCCTCGTACCTTGGATTCCCTCAAGGTCGACTGAGCTGGTTGTACCCTAAAACCTATTACACAATTAATGCCATGTCAATCTAAAGAAACATGGTATACCGGCCCTTATGATTATACAAAGAGTATATCATGAGAATTTCTTAATGGAATGATGATATCATGCCATATCATGTTGTCCTTGTAAAAATCTCAATTCTGTGATAAGAATGAGGGTATCTTGCTTTGATATAATGTTCATATGGACTAAATTCTATATATAGAATGTCCATATCGATTTGTCATGGTACCTAAGTTAAGGGAACCTAATTCCACCTAGTTTCATCGATAATCATAATTACACCGTTATTATCGCCAATCTATGTCCTTTGTCATATTTTGGACTCTCTTCTGTCAAAGTTGTCATACGTGTCTACAAGCTTGATGATTGAAATTCTATGTTGGCTATAAACAAGAGTGGATGTCAAAATACATGATAAATGCCTGCGCATATAGGGCCCGATCTGGTCCTGGGAGGAGCACCCGAAAGTACTTGTGCCCATGGGAGTTAAAATGATAAGGTATCTGGCATTATACCGAGTACTTGACTTGCTTGATTGGACATTCCACTCATATCTTGTACTTGAATCGTACTTGACTTGACATGAAATGCGTGGCCCGAGAAAGGGTAATTACTTGCTTGCTTGATACATGATAGCCAAAGTTCTTGACATGACTTGTTAAATATTCTTGCTTGAATATCTTGTTATCTTTTTTTGAAAGTTCATGACTAGGTCAACTTGTTACCTTATTGATATATTCTCTCTCTATCTTGTCATTTTATGCGAGCATGCATAGCTTTATTGCATTCATGAAAGATGTAATTACTTAAACCCCTTGCTAGTACTTGAGATATAATTTCCTACTGAGCGTTCACTCATTCCGTTTATCGCTTTTTACTTTTCAGGTAAGTCCGACGACGATGGAAGTCAATCGGATGGGAATGGTCAAGAGTGAAAGTGCTAGAGCTTTCCAAGTGGCATCTAGTCTTTTCTATAGTTTCTTGACTCAAATATGTATTCTTTTCCTTTTTATTAAGCAGAGTATTGGATTTGTAATAGTCTATTATGAAATAAAGGATTGGGTTATCTTGCTATTTTGCGCATCTCTGTCTTTGTGTCGAATACACGACCACTCTGATTGACATGATTGATATAAACTCGTCACGCGTCTCCGGGTATCTTCCGCGCTCGGGGCGTGACAGTTTTTGTGGTATCAGAGCCTAGGGTATTCAATTCCTAGGAAAAACCCAAGTCCAAGGATAAGTTGAACGTTTAACCAAGTGAGATTGGGTAGAACCAAGGGTTAAGAGTCAATGAGTCTTTTAATAAGATCACAGTGATATAATACTAACGTAGCTATTGTAATTGTAGGATAATGGCTGCCGAACGTGCTCAATGGCGCAACATGCAGCGTACCCTCCAAGGGATGACTCAAGTGCTACAACAGGTAGCACAAGGTGGTGCTCCACAAGCTGGAAGCTTACACCAAGCATTTAAGAGTATGAATCCCCCGAAGTTCATAGGATCGACCGATCCGGACGATGCCGAGCATTGGGTTCGGGAAACCGAACGCATATTCCTTGTCATGTAATGCACGGATCAAGACAAAGTTCTATTAGCTACATTCCAGTTAGAGAAAGATGCTAGATGCTGGTGGGAGTCTGTTGAAGCAACCATCGATCCTACTCAAGTAACATGGGAAGAATTTGTGGAATACTTCAATGCTAAATATTTCTCGGACCGAGTCCAAGAAAAGAAGGCTGCAGAATTCACTGCATTAAAGCAACGATCTTTATCATTAGCAGATTATGAAGCTCAGTTCTCCAGGTTGTCTAGATATGCTAAGCATCTTATTAGCACGGAGAAGATGAAAGCCCGTAGATTTCTTAATGGGCTTAGGCCCCACTATATTACTCAACTGGCGCCTATGGACATCCAAGTTTATTCTGAAATAGTGCGCCGAGCTCAATTACTTGAAGATGCCACGGAACTATCTGATAGGATCCGTGGAAAAGATAAGAAGGAGCAAGTCACAGGTTCGGGTTCTTTCAAACCCAACTTTAAGAAGAGGCCCAATAATGGAGGTTCATCCTCTCAAGATTCCAAGTTCAAGAAATCCAAGCCCTTCTCTATCACCACTACCCCTTCAAATGTAGTGTGTAAGCATTGTGACAAGGCTGGTCACAAGACAGAAGAATGCTGGAGGAAGTTAGGAGCATGTCTCCGTTGTGGAAGCCGTGAGCATCGGATTCCCGACTGTCCGTTACTTAATGACCAAGCCGGAGACGGTAAGCGCCCGGTGACAAAGAACGCTCAACTTCATGCAATAAAGGAGACCGAGCAAGAAGAAGGTGGACTGGTAGAAGGTACATTAACAGTTTGTTCCAAAAGTGCTTATGTCTTATTTGATACGGGTGCATCGCATTCCATTATTTCTAAGAAGTTTGCCGACCCGTTACCGTTAGAACCAGAATGGATAAAAATAGTTCTAACTACTCCTCTTGGAAGTGAAAATGATATTACTCATCACTACCAAAACTGTGAGGTAATGGTTCAAGGTAGGAATTTACCTATAAATCTCATATGCCTTGATCTAAAGGAGTATGATGTTATACTGGGAGCGGACTGGTTATCCAAATACCAGGCAACGGTTGATTGCCGCAATAGCCAAATTGCTTTCAAAGATTTTCCAGAATTAGTCTTTACTCGCCCCAAGAGTCGAAGCAAATCCCCTCTTATTTCGGCTCTTCGAGCAAGCAAGCTCGTCAAGAAAGGATGTGTATCCTTCCTTGCTTTTGTCACTGTTAAAGAAGCTAAGGAAACCAAGATAGAAGACATTCAGATAGTGCAAGAATTTCCAGACGTATTTCTGGAAGATTTGCCGGGATTACCCCCTCAAAGGGATGTGGCCTTCACCATTGACTTAGTCCCTGGTGCTGGTCCTATTTCAAAGGCACCCTATAGAATGTCCCCTGCTGAACTCAAAGAGTTGAAGGAGCAATTGATGGAATTAATTCGAAAAGGGTTTATTAGACCAAGTACTTCCCCGTGGGGAGCACCGGTATTATTTGTAAAGAAAAAGGATGGATCCATGAGACTATGCATCGACTATCGACAGTTGAATCATCTCACTATCAAGAGCAAGTATCCACTGCCGAGAATCGATGAGTTATTTGATCAGATTTCAGGATCTACATATTTTTCCAAGATTGATCTCAGGTCGGGATATCATCAGTTAAGAATCAAGGATGATGACATTCATAAGACTGCATTCAGAAGCAGGTATGGCCATTACGAATTTGTTGTTATGCCTTTTGGACTAACAAATGCCCCTGCTGCCTTTATGCAGTTAATGAATAGCATATTCAGGCCTTACTTGGATCAATTCATAGTAGTCTTCATTGATGATATATTGATATATTCCAAGACTAAGGAAGAACATGAAAAGCATTTGAGGATTGCATTGCAAGTCTTGAGGACAAATCAATTATATGCAAAACTTAGCAAGTGTGAATTCTAGCTTGAAGAAGTGGCTTTTCTACGACATGTGGTTTCAAAAGATGGATTATCAGTAGATCCGTCAAAGGTCGAAGCTGTGAGAAATTGGGAAAGACCCACTAATGCAAGCGAGATCAGAAGTTTCTTAGGTCTTGCAGGCTATTATCGGTGATTCATCAAAGATTTCTCTAAGATCGCCGTGCCCCTTACAAGGTTAACTCGCAAGGAGATCCGATATGAATGGAGTGAGGAATGTGAAAGAAGTTTTCAAACTCTCAAGGATCATCTCACTATAGCTCCGGTCTTAGTTCTACCAATAGAAGGAGAAAAATTCGAGGTTTACACTGATGCTTCTGGCATTGGCCTCGGATGTGTCCTAATGCAATAAGGAAAGGTCATAGCATACTCTTCACGTCAACTGAAGAAGCATGAGGAGAATTACCCCGTCCATGACTTAGAACTGGCCGCGGTGGTATTTGCCCTAAAGATATGGAGACACTACTTATATGGAGTGCAGTTTACTGTATACTCCGATCACAAAAGTCTCAAATATCTATTTTCACAAAAGGAGCTAAACATGAGACAAAGACGCTGGCTAGAATATCTCAAGGACTTCGACTTCAATATACAATACCATCCCGGAAAGGGTAATTATGTTACTGATGCCCTTAGTCGAAAGCCGAGAGCAATGATAGCCAATTGTATGATACAAGAATGGAGGTTGCTAGAACAATTCTCCGAGCTCAATATAAGCTTGGACAAGGAAGCCAAATTTGTCACATTATCTAATGTAAGCATACAGTCAGATTTATTATCTAAGATACAAGCACTTCAGGATGATGATCCTATATTAGTGGAAATCAAAGGCAGATTAGAAGGACAATCTGATTTTCAACTAACTTCTGATGGAAGATTATTATTCAAAGGTAGAACTTGTATACCCGACTGTCCGGAATTAAAGAAGAAGATCTTAGATGAAGCTCACCGATCAAGGTACACTATTCATCCAGGATCAACCAAAATGTATCAAGATGTAAAGAGGAACTTTTGGTGGCCTAATATGAAAAGAGAAATAGCAGACTATGTATCTCGCTGTCTCACATGCCAACAGGTCAAGGCAGAACACCAAAAGCCTGCTGAAAAACTACATCCTCTAGATATTCCTAAGTGGAAGTGGGAGGATATTGGTATGGACTTCATCATGGGATTATCTAAATCAAAAGGAGGACATGATGGAATCTGGGTTGTCATTGACCGATTAACTAAATCGGCGCATTTTTTTGCCGATGGTCAATTGATGTACTAGCTGCACTATACATCAAGGGAAATAGTCAGGTTACATGGAATTCCTATCTCAATCGTGTCTGATAGAGATCCCCGATTTACTTCTCATTTTTGGAAGGGATTACAACATTGGTTGGGGACAAGACTAAATTTTAGTACAGCTTTTCATCCTCAAACGGATGGTCAGACCGAGAGAACTAACCAAGTTGTTGAAGATATGCTTAGAGCATGCATCATTGACTTTGGAGGAAGCTGGCACGATCACTTGCCTCTAGTTGAATTTGCATACAATAACAGCTACCAGGCAAGTATCCAAATGGCACCTTTCGAAGCTTTATATGGAAGGAGTTGCCGATCACCCTTATGCTGGAACGAAGTTGGAGAGAAACAACTGTTAGGTCCAGACATGGTAAGGGATACAACTGAGAAGATACAAGTAATCAGAGAAAGATTGCAAGTTGCTCAGACCAGACAAAAGGCTTATGCTAATACAAGGAGAAGAGATCTTGAATTCCAGGTTGGAGATCATGTATTTCTTAAAATATCGCCTGGACGTGGCATACGAAGATTTGGTGTTAAGGGCAAGCTTACGCCAAGATTCATCGGACCATTTGAGATACTCGAAAGAGTTGGCGAGGTTGCTTATCGCATCGCATTGCCTCCTCAATTGTCCAAGGTACATAATGTATTTCACATATCTATGTTGAAAAAGTATGTACACGATCCATCTCATATTATTGAACATGGAGATCTGGTGATCCAGAAAGATCTCACCTATGAACAGAAGCCTATGAAGATCGAGAAATACGAGCTCTAAGGAATAAGGTTATTCCCATGCTCAAGGTGCAATGGAATAAGAATACTGAACACGAAGCGACATGGGAGACCGAGGAATCTATGAAGAAACGATTTCCCGAGTTGTTCTAAGAAGTATATACTCTACACTCTCCGCGTGTATACATAATATGCAATTGAATTTGGGGACCAAATTCTTTTTAAGTGGGGGAGGGTGTAGCAACCCTGATAAAATATTAATAATAATAAAGATTTTAAAAATAAATCAAATAATTAGATAAATAAAACAATATAAAATAACGCCTCGGATAAAGGCGCTATTTAAATTATAAACGCCTCTAGTTAAGGCGTGACTCAAGAAGTGACGCCCTCACCACACGGCGTCAAATTTGAACGCCAAAAACGGTAAGGCCAAGAAACGCCCCTATCTTGGGCGTGTTTTAAACAAAGGAACGCCCTAACGAAAGGCGCTTCTTAAGAAACGACCTGCACCAGGTCGTCAATTCAAGAATCGACGACCTGACCAAAGTCGTTAATTCCATTCGTGAACCGTTCGACCCAGGAGCTTATCCAGGGTAAGTGATAACTACGAGAAAGACTTCTAATGTGGCAATAACTCTATCTTAGAAACATTACTTCTAATCAAACTCTAGCCCTAATAGGATTCCCAAAAATCCCTATAAATAACCTACTGATCGAACCTTAAACGCTATTTGGCGTTTGGAAAACTACAAGGTACGTGAGAGGAATATTTCTTCTTATTTCCTTAATTCCCTACGTCTGTTACATGAAGAACTAACAGTTCTTCATCTTTTTCTGTTACAGGTTAGGAAAAGCACCTACGTACGTGAAGAACAAAGGTGATGTTCTTCTTTCTTTTACCTTCGGTCAGGAAGTATGAAGAAATACTAATATTTCTTCTTCTGTTCTCGTAGGAATTACAGGACCGAAGAACAAGAGCTCCTCTTCTCACGGTTCAAATCATCAAATTATCAAAAGGTAGGTTTTCTCAAGTTATGGTAGCCCAAACAAAATTAATGCAAGATATACATATATAAGCATGACATGCACATGGTTTATTATAGTTTTAATACGTTTCTATAATATTTTGAAAGAGACGCCCCTGTCAAGGGCGCTAATTCCATGAAACGACCCTTCCCAAGTCGTCAATTTAATATTTGACGCCCTGTACCCAGGCGTTAATTTCAGTTAATCATTAATTAACCATGTTAAGAACTGATTCTATATGAAATCATGATTTACATTAATGCATGATCCCATATCTCCCAATCCATTGATTTTACTGTCATGACTGTTCGTTCATGGTATATTCTCCCCCATGAAATTCCTGCATGCTGAAATTATTACTGCCCTTAAAATTTCCTGCAGAAACTTTAAGTAACGACCTGGACGAAGTCGTTTTCCACATGTTAACGCCCCACTATAGGGCGTAAATTGAAAACAAACGCCCCTTCCTAGGGCGCGTATATGTTAAAAATTCTGAAAATATATATTCTGTAAAAAAATTAAATTAATGAGTAACACCCCTGCCGAGGGCGTGTTTTGGATAAATCCTGAAAATTATTTATATTCTGTCAAATATGTAAATAATAAGACACCTGCTTCTGCAGTCGTCAAATCTTGAACAAACGACCCTGACCAGGGCGCGTTTTAGATAAATTAATGAAATATTGAAATTCTGCAAAATGGAAACATGTGTAAACGCCCTTCTGTTAGGCGTTAATTACTTGATAAACGACTCTGATTAAGTCGTTATTTTACTGTAAAACTGATTTTCCACTGTTTCTGTTAACCGATGGTTTCATATGTTATATAATATATATATCGGCACTATTCTCCACTCCGTGAGTATAGTCCCATGTTTCATATTGTTTCATCGATCACACTCAACTCTCATTGACATACAAGCTCTCCATTGGACATTCCATTCCTTTGGACTAGCGAGTTAGTCATAGAGACCTCCATAAGACTCCTCGTACCTTGGATTCCCTCAAGGTCGACTGAGCTGGTTGTACCCTAAAACCTATTACACAATTAATGCCATGTCAATCTAAAGAAACATGGTATACCGGCCCTTATGATTATACAAAGAGTATATCATAAGAAATTCTTAATGGATGATGATATCATGCCATATCATGTTGTCTTGTAAAACCTCAATTCTGTGATAAGAATGAGGGTATCTTCTTTGATATACTGTTCATATGGACTAAATTCTATATATAGAATGTCCATATCGATTTGTCATGGTACCTAAGTTAAGGGAACCTAATTCCACCTAGTTTTATCGATAATCATGATTACACCGTTATTATCGCCAATCTATGTCCTTTGTCATATTTTGGACTCTCTTCTATCAAAGTTGTCATACGTGTCTACAAGCTTGATGATTGAAATTCTATGTTGGCTATAAACAATAGTGGATGTCAAAATACATGATAAATGCCTGCGCATATAGGGCCCGATCTGGTCCTGGGAGGAGCACCCGAAAGTACTTGTGCCCATGGGAGTTAAAATGATAAGGTATCTGGCATTATACCGAGTACTTGACTTGCTTGATTGGACATTCCACTCATATCTTGTACTTGAATCGTACTTGACTTGACATGAAATGCGTGGCCCGAGAAAGGGTAATTACTTGCTTGCTTGATACATGATAGCCAAAGTTCTTGAAATGACTTGTTAAATGTTCTTGCTTGAATATCTTGTTATCTTTTTTTGAAAGTTCATGACTAGTTCAACTTGTTACCTTATTGATATATTCTCTCTCTATCTTGTCGTTTTATGCGAGCATGCATAGCTTTATTGCATTCATGAAAGATGTAATTACTTAAACCCCTTGCTAGTACTTTAGATATAATTTCCTACTGAGCGTTCGCTCATTCTGTTTGTCCCTTTTTACTTTTCAGGTAAGTCCGACGACGATGGAAGTGAATCCGATGGGAATGGTCAAGAGTGAAAGTGCTAGAGCTTTCCAAGTGTCATCTAGTCTTTTCTATAGTTTCTTGAGTCAAATATGTATTCTTTTCCTTTTTATTAAGCAGAGTATTGGATTTGTAATAGTCTATTATGAAATAAAGGATTGGGTTATCTTGCTATTTTGCGCATCTCTGTCTTTGTGTCGAATACACGACCACTCTGATTGACATGATTGATATAAACTCGTCGCGCATATCCGGGTATCTTCCGCGCTCGGGGCGTGACAGGCGCTTATCAGCCGATCTAGCCTTATGGCCTACAGCAGTAGGAGCCGAAGGGCCACTAGAGAGGAAGGCCTCGACCTCCGCCACTGTTGATGTTTTTGTTTGATTGAGTGTGTGTTGTGTTGGATGATGTGATGTGAAATATGTGTGATCAAGTGGTGCACTAACTCAAGCAATCAACATAAGATTTGTGAGCATGTCATCTCAATACTACAGAAATAAAGAAGAGAAATAAAAAACACACACCGAGGCGTGGAGCAAAGGAGTAAAAGAAAAACACACACCGTAGGTGTGGAGCAACTAAAAATAAAGAGAAAGCAAGCAAGATGATGAACAATGCTCGCATAAAGAAAGTGTGATCGCCACCAAGGTAAATAACGCAGTAAAACTACACTATGTACCTTGGAAAGAGCTGAATGAAGTCACCCGCCCACGGGAGAGAGAAAACCAGGCGCTATGGATGGAAAATGATCTTCCAGACAACCGTAAATATCACACAAACGGTCTTGCGATAGACCGCCTGAGATCAGCAAATGGTCTTCCAAATGGCCGCAAGAGCACCCAGAACAACAACGTGGAACCTTGAATCTCCACCCCTCCTGGCCGGCCAGAAGAGCTGGGCCTCGTGCAATAAGTCCAGTAAACCTGCAGAAGAATGTAGAAACAAAGAAAATAACCTAATAAGCCCTTGGACTAATGTAGTATCTATAATGCAATTAAGCTAAAGTGCATAAAAGGAAAGGGTAATACCTGGGGGGTTGGTGGTTTTTAACCCCTGAGGGGCGTGGAAAAAAGTAGGAGGATGTTTGAAAACATGATGTGAGTGCAGAGAACGTGGAAGAGGAAGAGGGAATATGCTATGATGATGCAAAGAGAACGGGGAAAACTAAGAAAGAAAAAGAAACAAACTAAACCAATGGAACTTAATACTCCCTGGACCAGAAGCCTTAAGGACGTAGAAAGGACTTCTCCCTGGTTGGTACTCGCTCCAGAACGCAGCAGCACTTCGTGGCAACTCCAAAATTCTTCTCTTCAAGCCATGAAGTCAAGGGCACTATTTATAGAACCTCAAACCCTAGGTTCGAGTTGGAGAGATAATAACACGAAAATAGGCCTGAACCTAAATAAACCTCGAAGATAATACTCCCTAGAGTCCACAGAAACAAACAGAAGGTTCTGAGAGCCTCTATCTAGAGAGAAATCAACAAATCAAGGACTCTAGCTCGACCACGGTCGAAGAGAGAAATAACAGACAGAGCAGGACTCTCTGTCTCCCCAAACAGTCATGTGATAGACCGCAAGGCTGCACAAATGGTCGAATGATAGACCGCATGGCTCAATCGTCCAGAAAGAGATAAGACCAAATAAACCCAACATGACTCTATGTTGCCTAACAGTCTAGCAAAAGACCGCCAACGCTTACCAAACGGTCGTGCGATAGACTGCAAGGAGGATAGGTGTGGCAAAAGAGATAAAAACTAATAAATCTCCAAGTTAATCCACAATAAAATCCTTATTAGCCCTTATCCAGGCCTAATAAGTTCAAATGTAGAGAAATAAAAGGAAGTAGGCCCAACCAGGGAGAATAACCCATAAAATAAGCCTAGAAAGTGATCAAAAATGACCCAATAAGCGGTGAATAACTCGGGACATCATAAAATAAATAAGGAGATGACCCAACTCATTAGTCATAAAATGGGTGTCAACAGATGCCCCTCCTTAACGTCCTCTTTGCAGGGGAGCGAGCGGAGGTGTAGCGAAAGTGAAAATGGAACATGAAGATGAAGCGAAAATGAAGCGGAGTGGACTGAAAAGCGGGCATTAAGGTAAACCGACACCCGTCCTCAACCAACGAGTGATAGGAATCTTTCGAAAAACTTCGAGCCAATCACAAGGAACGACCAAACCGAATGACACATGCTAGAGGAGCTAATAACTAAAGGAAATAAAAATACGACCAACCTCCTCACTGGAACGCACAGCTGATAGGCGATCGGAGAAAATGGAAAAGTAAAGAGACGAGCAACTAAACTCCCGACAGGAATTCTCAGCTAACTAAACCGAGCAAATGGACTGAAGGAAACCTTCCAACTCAGAGTGAAATGACTCTCCTTACTCAAGACCATGGATACATAGTTATCCACCATTACTGAGACACTTAGACAGATGAGGGCACAAGAATGCTCAAAGATGCATATGATGCATGCTGTGCTAAAAATAAAAGAAATCATCAAAACAAATCCAAAGAAAGGATAAAAATAGGAAGATACTCGAGAATAGTATTGCTAGACTGGACAAATCAGGGTCAAGACACTATCTGCAACCACGGCGTGCAAGATAGAACCATCGTCCCCCAACTCTTCCAACCTAACGGCCTATCCAACGATTAAACATGTGCACCTAGATCATCATCATTTTTGTTAGAGGGGAACATCAGATCCTAGACCACATGAATGACCAGCTGGTTCTCGAGGTAATATATCATAGATACCATATAGTAATGCATTAAGGGATCAAGGATCGAGATACTTACGTGACTTACCTGCCTGACGATAAATGATGTGACATGATGGCATTTATAATTTGACAATAAGAGGTTAGCCATCATTAATTAAATTCATAGAATAAGCATGAAGCATTAATAAGACATAAATCTCATAAAAATAGAGCCAAGAATCAACGCAAAATATAACAATTCAAATCAACAACATTCAGCAATGAAAATGGTCTAACAAAGGACCGTAAAGATACCCCTGACGGTCTAGAGATAGACAGCTTGGACAAGGGCGGTTCACATTCTTCGATGAGGGTGACCCTGATAGAAAATGGTCTAGATGAAGACCGTAATCAGGACATAAATGGTCTGATGATAGACCACATAGCTCTGAGCGAATTCAAAAATAGAACTAGCGCTCCCTCTCCCATTCTATTCAATCTCACTTCACTCCAATCAAACCCCCACTCCGGCCACTCCGGCGACCACCGACGACCACCGCAAGCTCACACCTACTCATTCCCTAAAATGGTGAAGAGAAGGGCCATTCGGCCCTTCTGGCGGCGTTTGGAGGAAGAAGAACCGCCCACGGTGGCGGCGGACCAACCGACTATAGAGGGAACTCCGGCGGCCCATCCAGCAAAGGAGGAAGCTCCCATGGTGGAGGAAGGGGTTGCAGAGGCCTCTGGAGATGAGGAGGAAGTCCTAGGAACGGTGGCCGGGCGATGATCATCGGAGGTAGGCTGAAAAACCCAAAAACCAAATTTTTCATTATTTAAAGATCATGCATGTGGGTAGAATAGGACAGGAATGGGTCTGGGGACCCAAAATAATAATGTAAAGGCCTTTTAGGCCATTTTCATAACTCGGGGAAACAGGGCAAACACGGCTCGTTCGCTGAGTGCCGAGCGATCCTTCTAGCGATCGCTAGGGATCCAGACGGTCTGGGGACGACCACTTGGGCGGAAGAAACGGTCTAGGAACGACTGTTTGGGAACCAGAGTGATTTCTGATTATTTGGTTTTAAATGCAATGCAATGCATGAATTATAAACTATATGAATGACTAATTATGATCGTTTAAATGCATGCAAGGGAAGAGACGAACCCGGATCTCCTGGCTGCAGGTCCGAGCAGTGTACCTGGAGCTACCGGATTACCAGAGAGGCAGACTAGCAGCGATGGGATTCGGTGAGCTGCTGAGCATCGAGGTGATGAGGATAGACACAGCGTTACTGTATGCACTGCACGAGAGATGGGACCTGATCAGCAGAGCGTTCTTATTCCCGTGGGGTCATATGATCTCGACGCTATAGGATGTGGTGCGGATTACGGGACTTCGAGTGCATGGAGCGCCAGTGACGGGTACCACGCATGCCAACTACTGGGAGTTGGCACGGGAGCTACTAGACTTGGGGCTGACACGGCTGGGACGTCATTCATCGATGCTGGCGAGAGCGACACTCTAGGAGAGCCTGGGGCTGAGAGGAGCTGCGATAGACGTGGGGAGCTACCAGAGGAGCACCTCAGGCGCTTGATAGACAGAGCCGGGGAGAGAGTGGTGGCGAGACCGGGACTAGAGGGAGACCTCGTCCTGTGTCGTTTCCTAATGCTGTTATTCGGGAAGCTACTCTTTGCGACGAGGGCGGACGGAGTGAGCTACAGGCTCCACCCACTACTACGGGATCTGGACGGAGTTGGAGTGTACGTCTGGGGCACTGCAGCATTGGCATTCCTATTTGACTCACTCAGCACCACCGACCAGCCGACGATGCTGGGCGGCATCTCGCCTTTGCTTCAGGTAAAAATACTCTACTTAAAATACTTAGGCTTATGCTTATGATTATGAGTATGATATGCTGACATCTGACTAATACATGTATGGAGCTACCTGTACCTCCCTGGCCAAGGCCGGGGAAAGGAGGAACATCCGGACCGGATCCCCATCGTGAGGCGATGGATGGCGGTTCGCGACACGGGGTCACTACGACGCTTAACGCGGGAGATCCAGGATGACATGGACGTATTCCCTTATGCATCGGTAAGCTTCTAGACCTAATCTTCTAAATGTACTAAAAATGCTCTTATAAATGCTGACACTTGACTTAAATGCACGCCTTTCAGGTGCGCTGGACACCGTACCGTGACGAGGGTCATGAGGGACAACCCTGGGTGGAGGTGGCCCAGGCTTACGCGGGACGAGAGGTGTGGCTCCACTGCATGAACATCATCGAGCCACTACACCACCGCATGATCATGAGGACCAGGGGCGTCCACCTGCTTTAGGTGTAGTTCTCGACGCGGGATGACGAGCGCGTAGGATGCTCCTCGAAGGGACTGAGCGGCGAGATCGACTAGGTCACTCGGGCAATCGACCAGGTGCGCGACTGGACACAGAGAGGTCAGGTGGTGTTGGCCCATACTAGATGGCGGACAAGAAGGGGGGTTAAATTGTCCCCTTTGTCGAGATGGAGGATTTTAAAAAACAATCTAAACTAATCACGGTGGAATTAAAGTTAACTACGTAAATTGATCTAAGCTGACATGAGATGCAATAGATCTCTTAATCTTTCCTAACTCACACGGATTTTGAATGCAAGGAACAATTAAATTTAATCCTAACATGGATAGCAGATGAAGCAAAGTGCGATGGTGCAGTGAATAAAAACCAATATAATTGACCTGTGAAGAGAGATAGAGGAAATGGGCAACACACAGGTAACCACAAGGAACATGCAGATTTTTAGGTGGTTCGGGACCACGACGGGCTCCCTACGTCCACCCCTCACCGAACCCTGGTGAGGCTTCACTACAAGCTACAAAATGTAGCAACACGGGGACGAGCCCCAACACCACACACGCTGCTTCTGCAGCAATACATAACCACAGGGACTAGCCCCAAGACGCTGCCACCGCAGCACACACACTCGCAGTTGGGGAACACACCCCGGATGCGAAAACCACATAGAGACGCAACTCCGTCTACACTCACAAACTCGGGGAAACTTGCCCCGCAATGGGTCCACACACTTGGAGACGTAGCTCCGCTCACACACAGTAATATATCGAGTTTAACGAAAGAAAGGGATATACAATAAGCGCTCAAATTCCAATCTATGCTCAAATGAAAGAATAGAAATGAGAGAAGAAAGATTCCACCTTAAATCTACTATCAATCCTATCCATAGAAGTGGTAGGGTGCGCTGGAGAGTTTTATCCACGGAGTGGAAGTCGGCTAAGATCGTAGGAGACGCCCATGTATGGATCTTCAGGAACCGTGTTCAGAACAAGGATCAGATCGGCAGAGATATGCTCCTTGATGCATTCTTCTCTTCTTCTTCTTCCACCTCCAAGTAGATGAGTCGCCCTACTCCTTTCCCTGAAAGGATAGAAATGATTAGCCCTCCAAGATTTTCATCGTATGAAAATCATAGCCACTATATAGTGGCACAATAGGATGTATATAGAACAACAAAGCCCATGGGAAAACCTCTTAGAACCACACCCAATCAAGGGTAGAAACCCTAAGGATAAGGGTGTAAAAAACCATGCCAATCGGATCTCAAAAAGTGGGTTTCGAAACCATTTCGTAAAACCCGTTCCGGACCGCCCAGAATAAGTGTCGACTCTTAGAGTCAACACTTTTTTCAAGGTGTTCTATCTACTGCAGAAAACATAGTTTTACCAAACAAGAGTCGACACTTGATGCATTAGGCATCGACACTTGTTGGGTAGAATTCTAGACAGCGCCAGAAACTCCAGCCCAGCCAATTCTGGTCGACCAAAGACACCCTTTTGATCGACTTAAAACCTGCAGAAAGCCAGATACAGGGGAGAAAGAATAAGAGATTAATCTCATCAACCCAAATATGAAATGCATGAAGTGTATGCATCAAAACCATGAATATGATCATGAAAACATTAGCTTGCAGTCATATGCAATAAAGCCAATTTAGCCACATATGAAGGGGGGATTCTCATATCCCAACCCATCAGACCATTTCACATTAAACTCAAGGAAGCCCATTTTCTATACAAATCTCACAAATCAAATAGACTCATCCAGTCCATATCTGAAAAACCATTAAACACATGAAGGTCTTACCATTGATTCAAATGACTGAAAACAAGTATGGAAGCTTACCATGAACTGAATGAATTCATAGCAAATTGAAACCTGCACATTTGGGAAATTCAGAATTATAAGTATCTTAAATCAATGCAACTGTTAAAACCAGTTTCAAAATATTTCTTTACACATAACTATCTCTTCAAGGTGAACCTGCATATTAGTAACTTAAGAATGCAGCAATGTGCACAAGTTCAGTTCAGATTAGTAACTATTTCTTCATAATATGTGATTCAAGAAATCCATCTTTAACACCACTTCAAACACAATTAAGGCAATATAAAATCAATTTCCGAAGTGCATTCATACCATGGATCCAATGGTTTGAAGGCAACATGAACCTGCACATTCTAAAAATTCAAATTCATATTAAAGTTAAATCAATGCATTTGAAATGCATAATCACTATACCATTTTCTACACAAGCTTCACATATCAAATTTGATTCAGCATGGTAAAACCAGTTCTAATTCAAACAGAGCATACATGAATTTAGTCCAAAGATTTCAATAACAAGCTTCACAAACTCACATATCAAATAATGATTCAAGCAAACTAAGGTCGACGCTAGTTTGCTTTCCAAGAAACTAAGGTCGACACATCTAAGCCCAAGGTCGGTGCAGATAAGGTCGGTGCATATAGTAAAACACAAAGACAAGGTCAGTGCATATAGTGTGAAACCTATAAACAAGGTCGGTGCACGTTATATGAAATGGAATGATGGGTTGGTGCATGTTTGAAAGATCCCAAAGAAGGTCGGTGCACATCGTGTAGAAGCTATAGATAGGGTCGGTGCAAATGCCAAATGCGGTCAGTGCAAAGTCAGGCCAAAGTCTGTGCACATTCAGAAATATCAAGTGATTAATCATTTCTAAGCATGAAACACCCAATTTCAAATTGGTTCATTAAATCACTCATGAAATGCAAATTCAATCTAGAATTTCAAGCATGAGATCATATAGCTCAGACATTCAAAATGCATGAGCCATCAACTAAGGAGCTGAGAATTTCGGTCAACCAAGGTTCAGAAAACCCAAAATTGTATAACAATTGAAGCATTAAACCCTTAGTTAAATAGCACGATGTGTATACATGAAACCCAATTCAACAAGGGGCAATTAATCAATATGTAACCCATTCAGCCCTTTATGTTGCCAACCATCCATATACAATTAACATTAAAGCTCCTTCAAGATTTGCAGAACTAAGAGAAAATGTAACCATGAAAAAACATGTTGAGGTCGACACCAAGGAACAGCACTCCAACTATAAATGATATCCACCAAGCATTTCAACCTTGCAAAGCAGAATATCAACATGTGCATTTGCCACAACATCTATACATACGGATGTTACTCTATACACATCCAATGCACACAACATATTGTTATCATCAAAACCATTATCAAAGATAAAGAGGGAGTGCAACGAATCCAACAATCTCCCCCTTTTTGATGATGACAAATATTGTGGCCCCCAAAAACTCTCTCCCCCTTTGACATTATCAAAAGGTGGGGGACTAAAGGAACTGATGTGAAGTTTTCAATGACGAATGAGACATGAGCGCACGAACCAGCAATAAACCTACGATTAATGAAGGTGAGTGAACCTTGAACACCAAGCAAGAAAATAAAATATGAAGTGCAATATGCAAGTTGTTTGAAATATGTGCAAATGCTTAATATCTAAACTATATGCAAATGTAGTGCTAAATAGGACATTATTCTCCCCCTATTGTCATGAACAAAAATCGACTGACAATGAGATTATTTAACCTGATATTTACATGTATAACCTAAAGATGTATGAAATTTCAAGCATGCAAGCAGTCATGCATGTGGCAAGCATGTAGTAAGCTATAGCTCCCCCTCAATGGGGTAAAAAGGATAAAGAGTGAACAGCTGATTCAATCAAGTTGTGTCACATGAAGCATAATCAAAAAAGGTAGTGCATGCATATGCTAAAGGTATTGCATAAACCATAATAAGAATAAATTCAAGATATACATGCATCACAATAATACCCAAAATTGAGATTTGTGTAAATGAGCAATGAACTTCAAAATTATATGGATATGAACAGAATTTCTAGAAAACACTAGAGGGTTATTTCCTTCCTACACTGTCATTTCAATCCTCGACTTTTGGTAGCTTCACACAACCCCTTTTTGTTTGCTTTTCTTTTATTGGATTTCACCATTCGATGCGAGTCACCTCATGTGTCTCAATGGGGTTTCCCGGCTACTAGGATTCATCACGCAATGTGGATTTTTGTTTCACCTTTCGACGCGAGTTTCCTCATTTATTTGACTGGGGATTCCCGGTTACTTGGTTAGACATTCCACTTATTGAAGCTTGCGGGGTAGGTAGTTTTTTCCTCACGATTCTCTAAATTTCCATATAGAAATTTGTTTCCCTGGAAGTGTTAAAAGGAATTTCTGAAATCTTTATCAATCAAAGTCATATGCATCAATTTTTGAACAAGGTACGGGTAATTGCTTTGTATGTAAAAAGTTAATTTGCCTAGTCATAGTCATGACTCCCCCTAAATATATGCACAATTAGAAGCAAATCCTCCTCCTTTGTATATGTCATGGTTCACAAAAGATCAGAATCACTGTATTTTATCTAGCAAGGAGGTGAGGTCATAGAAGGTTTTCAAGAAATGGTTTTCTAGAAATATATATATATATGCAATCAAGCAAGGATATTGCAATATGTTCAAGCAAAGTGACTTCCGTTACGTGGCAGAGGTGGAGGTCCGAAGACCCTACTCACGCATAGGGAGTGCTTCCAAGTGGACGTAATCCACTCTTTCACAAACGTCATTTTATATACCGAAGAGTCATGACATTCAAGCACATAAAATAGAGGGTATGCATAATTATATGCACGTGAATGTAAAGTTGATGAGAAATTATTTCTATTCACAAGTATGCAAGGATGTGTATGATATGTGTAAACTGTGTAAACATGCAATTATTATTCACAAAATGTGAACGAATATTTAAGAGACTTTGTGTAAGAGTAAAGCATTCAAAAGCCAGATTTATTCATAAAACATGAAACAACTCAAAACTCAAATTTTACCTTTGTAGATCTTTCAAAATGAACCTAAACAAGAAGAGTTTCAAAAACAAACTATTTTTATTTCTTGCCTTGAGAGTCCTTCATTCATAGACTTTCATTGGCCTCAAGGCGCCCCTGCAAAACAAAGTCTCATTTTGAAGGTTTAGATACCTAAGTCATCTTGGGTCCCGAGGGGTTAGTTCTAGCATGAGGAGATGTATTCTTATATCTCAAGGAACACCAATCATCATCATATCTCATAGTGGCACAGTCATCCATAGAATGACCATTCTCACCACAATAATAACAATAAGAAAATCTTCTTTTCATGGACCATTTTTCACCATTTTTCATAAAAAGTAATTATTCATTATATGTCCAACCTCACCACAATAATGACATGAAAAAGAGTTTCTTTCGACAGACCACTCATCATCACTTTTCTTGGTAAAGCAATCATGCATTTCATGGCCAAATTTCCCAAAATAAAAGCATGAAACATTCATTCTTTTTCTTGATGCATGAACATGTTTAACAACTGAGGATTTTGCATACATACAAGAATGATCATTGACATTTTTCTGTTTATGATTTTCTTTATCACACAAATGTAAGGACTCATTCAAACTCATGATTTCATTTTCCAAAGATGAAATGTGCAATTTGGTACTTATTAATTCTTCTTCACATGACGTAATTTTCTCATTCAACAAAGAATTAACAGTTTTGTGACTTTTAATTTCATGTTCAAGAATATGCAGTTTGTCACAATCATCATCAATCACACATTTTTCTTTTTCAAAATTTTCAAGACATTTTTTTTTATATAAAGCCGAGTCATCAAGTGGGAAAAAGGGAGAGTGCACCCCCATTCCAAAGGAAGGGAATGTTCTCACTCCACCAAATCACCACTTTGATGCTTTATTTTATTAATTTGTCAAGGGAATGCAATTACAAAGGAGGCCAAGCCTCTGTAGTACAATGAAGATGTATAATAGAAAAAAGAAACTATACAAGCCTCCTATGAAAATTGGGAATGCCATTGACATCCACAATTGCATATCCTCTAGCTATTGTAGGCAGTTCTCTAATTGAAAAAAATTCCAAGTTGCATCTTACTAGCACTGCATGGTTAGCAAGCACATCTGCTAGCTGATTGCCCTCTCTATATGTGTGGATAATGGGGCAATGAAATATGGAGAAAATATGTTGTAGTGATTCCCACCAAAGTAGAAGAGACCACGGGGGTCTTTATTCTTTTGCAGCATCTCAACTAAAATCTGAGAATCAGTGAAAATGGCAGAAATTGAAATGTTATGATGTTGTGCTGAATGGAGACCATCGAGCAGCGCCCTTCCCTCAGCCACCATCAGGATACATCCACCTTAACTGTTTCTGATACATCCACCATATGAGAATCCCAGCTTTAAATGCCCTTGACTGTTTCTGATACATCCACCTCCTCCAGAAATTCCAGGGTTCCCTTTGCTTGCTCCATCCACGTTTAAGGAGAAATTGGTAGCCGGAGCTTTCCATAAAATAGTAATATATGATGGATGATAATTGCTAATTGAAATACCAAAACCTTGCAGGCTGAACCGAAAGTCATTGCTAATTCCATGCTTAAATTTGATCTGTTTCACAATGTACTTTAGATCTACAAGAATCTGCTCCGAGATTTTTTCAAAGCTGTTTCTATTTTCTTCATACTTGACTTGGCATCTGAATTTCCAGACCTCCCAGATAATCATGATTGAAATCAATAGGGATATAAAACCCTTCGGTTTACTCAGGTTAGCCTAATTTATTATTAATTTCAGCCTGTTACTGATAGAGAGAACATCCAGAGACGAATTGTTAGGCAAAGGAGCAAATTTGTTCCATAGAAATTTGGCCACAGCACTGTCTACAAATAAGTGATTTTCATCCTCTATTGCATGGGAGTTATGGCAGCAGACACAACTTGAAGCAATAGCAATTCCACATTTTTGTATCTGCTTATCAACATGGACTGCATGTTTCAATAATTTCCCACAGAACAGGGAGGCCCGAGGGGGAAATCCTGGATGCCAGATTTTACTGAAACTTACACTAGGATTTAAGGTCTGCCCTTTGATAAAACAGTAGGTGGATTTAGTACTAAATTTACCTGAATTGGTGAGAGACCAAATAGGTTTGTCCTCTCCATTTTGTATACTAAATCTTTGAATTTCTCCCCTCATTGACTGATCTTCCAATAATTGCCAGACATGATGTTGAAAATTTGCCATTGCTTCTTGGACAGTACAGTCTTCATTCAAAGAGGGGTGCTGAATATGGAAAGCTTCTGTCAGAGTCTTGTTTTTATACCAGTTATCTTTCAGAAAGTTAGTGGAGGCACCATCAAAAATAATCATTCTAGAATTAGCCAACAGAATAGACCGGGCTTTCTCAAAATCAGTTGCTTTAATGCCTGCAGGAAATGAAGCTTTGCAGTCTGATATATGAAGGCCATGATAGTATTTGCTTCTTACAAACTTGGCCCAAGGAGAGTTACTGTGAGAAGATAGCCATAATTATTTTACATATTGACACAGTTGAGTATCTGATTGACTGCGTATACCTAATCCACCTTCAGAGAGAGGACATCACAGTTTGTCCCAGGATATCCAGTGCTTTCTGTGAGCATTCTCATATCCCTGCCAAAAAAAATTGGAGCAAATATTCCCAATTTCTTTAAGTATAGTGTATGGAATGGAGGCTGCACTCGTGCAGTACATAGGAATAGATGATAGGACCGAGCGAATGAGAACCAATCTCCCTTCCTGGGACAGCAACTTACTTTGCCAGCCAGCAAGCTTGGCATTGACTTTGTCTAGCAAATATTTGAAGTGAGGTCTTTTAACTCTTCCTTTGAAGAGAGGAATGCCCAGATATTTTATACTGCCAATCTTGTGCTGATAACCAGTTTGCTGACATATTCTATCAATGGAACTTTGGGGCATTTGCTTGGCTACCATGAAGTAGCTTTTTTGGGCATTGATTTTCTGACCAGAGGACAACTCATAGCTCTTCAAAAATGTTAATAGATGGTTGAGTGAGGATCTACTGCCATACATAAAAATGATGGAATCATCAGCATAAAGTCTGTGTGAATTATGTTGAACTCCTCGAGGTAGATGGTATGGTCTACACTGTCCATTAGAGAACAATTGTATAAGGCCTCTGCTCAGGACTTCTTCAGCAATAATGAATAAAGCTGGAGCTAAGGGATCCCCCTGTCGGACCCCTCTTGAAGACTTGAAATAGCCACGAGTGTGTCCATTGAGGGATATTGAAAACCAACAATTAACCAACATTTGGGCAATCAAAGAGACAAACCTATTAGAGAAACCAAAACTTTTCAGCACCTTAATGAGGAAATCCCATTCTATCCAGTCGTAGGCTTTAGCCATATCAAGTTTGAGAAACATGTTGTGACCTCTAATTGGTCTATCTATCTCCATGAACATTTCCTTGGCCAGCAGAAAGTTATCAATTATTTGTCTTCTAATGATGAAGCCACTTTGCTCTTCTGATATAATCAAAGGCAATATATGTCTAAGGCGGTCACAAATAACTTTGGACATAATTTTATATGTAAAATTGCATAAGCTGATTGGACGGAAGTCAGCAAATGAAGAAGGATTATTAACTTTTGGAATCATACATAGAATTGTTGAAGTGACCCCTTTAGGTAAACCCCCACCTTGAAAAAAGCTCTGAACAGCCTTTGTTACATCCTCTCCTACTATATCCCAGCAGTGAGTGAAAAAACCCCAGTGAACCCATCAGGTCCAGGGGAAGTTTTACCAGATAAAGAGAATACTGCAGCCTTTATTTCTTCTGCATGAGGTATGATACATAACAAATTGTTATGATCATTATTTATCAACCGAGGGATGACTGCAAATAAATTTTCATCTATACTGTGATCTTCAGTGGTTAATAAGTTTTTGAAATATTCAACAGCACCATTTAATAATGCTTCCTATTCTTCCACCCAAATATCATTTATTTTCAATTTATGAACATAATTTCTCTGCCTTTTGAGCTTGGTATATTGATGAAAAAACTGTGTGTTTCTATCCCTACAGTCTATCCAATGAACTCTGGACTTTTGATACCAGAAAGTTTCTTCTCGGGCTAAAATGAGGCGCATGTGAGCATTGGCCTTCTGAAGGTTTATGCGATTATCCACTATAGGATTAGCATCAAAGGAGAATTGAGCTCTCTCGGACTGAACTTCTGCTTCTTCCTTGGCCTGGTTTATATTGCCAAAAGTATCTTTGTTCCAAGATTTTAATGCTACCTTCAGATCTTTGAGCTTTCTCTGAAGAGCTTGGAATGGATGACTTTCAGTATTAATGCATTTACACCATTGCATTTTAAAAAATTCCAGAAATCCCTCATGTGAATGCCACATGTGCTGATATATGAATCTCCCAGGAGCTTTAGAGGATGAGAAAGTAGTCTGTAGAAGCAACGGTGCATGATCTGAAGGGCCTCTATTTAAGTGCCTAACTGCCATATTTTGGTTAATATGTAACCAATGTGGATTTAATAGGACCCTGTCAAGTTTGGCTCTAATGTTGGAAGACCCTACTTGATTGTTGGTACATGTGAATTTAGAGCCAATATAACCAACGTTAGCTAAGCCCGTGGCAGACAGGAAACCTTGAAAATCTGACATTGCAGCCATTGAAGAAGAGGAACCTTTGATTTTCTCCTCAGGAGATACAATACAATTAAGATCTCCTCCTACAATCCATGGAATATTGACACCTTGACTGAATTCCATGAGGGATTCAAATAGATCCCTTCGATAGCTTACAGTACAAGAAGCATAAACCACAGTGAGGTATAAAGTTTCTATATTATTTTCCTTAAGAGCCACAGTCATGTATTGTGGATGCCTTTCTATTATATCAAAGCATATGGTTGGCTTGTAAAATAACCAGATTTTGGAGGAATCTCCATTATTACCAATGACTGAAAGTAATTTGATACTCCGGGCCACCTTGATAGCACGGCTAAAATTTATTCTAGGTTCTAAAATAGTAGCAAAGCAGATTTCATGTTCTTTAATATGTTGTGCCAGACTCCTAACTGTGGCTTTATTCCCTATGCCCCTTACATTCCATATCAAGGCAGAATTAATCATGATCAAAAGTAGAGTGAGAGTGGGCTGCCAATACCTTTGCTTTTGCCCTAGTGAGACGCGCATCACTGAATAGAACCCCTGGTAGAACTGAGATCTTGTTGGGTTAGATGGACGCAGTCTATCTCCACTAAGTGTGGATCTAGAGGGGGGTGAATAGATCAACTTGCCTAATTTAAAACTACTATATGTTCTAAAGTGGAATTTAGGCAAACATCAGTTAAGCTAAATGAAGAGTGCTAAGCAAAGGGTCGACCCATGAAAGCCATTCACCATGTCTTATATCGAAAGCTAGACATAAGTATGAGCGATATAATCAATGAAGCTAATCAAAGGATACCAGCACACACAGTTCACAAGCAATCACACAAACACAATGCACACACGATTTTTAGGTGGTTCGGTCAACGACCTACGTCCACCCCACACTCAACCGAGTATGGCTTCCTACTGCGCAGCACAACTTGCGTCCGCTGGGCTTTACAGCTTGGCCAAACAATCCGCTGATACACAGCTTCGCTGGGCACTACAGCTTGCCGACCAGAGGATCTGATCCTCTGCAACTGCTGGGGAAATACAGCTTAACCTGTCCAGTGGAGACTACCACTGCAAGACCGCTGACACACAGCTTGAAGAAACAGTATTCGGAAATGAAAGACATAATCAAAACAAAAATAGAAAAACTCAAAAGCAATATAGCTCTAAGAGCAAAGCTCAGATCTGGTTTTGAACCACGAGACTGAGATACAAGCTCACTCTCAATCTCACTCTCAATCAACTCCCTCTCAGCTCATCTCTCTCGATCTCTTCTTCTCTCATTTTCTTCTTCTCTATTTCTTTTCTTCTTCTTCTCTATACCTTCTTCTTCTCTCTTTTCTCTCTGTGGATCGAAGGCTCACTACTGCTGAGTGTATAGACTTTCTCTTCTTCTCCTTCGATCAGTCTTCTTCTGTGGAAGAAGGCTTGTTTATATAGCAGCAACAGCAGCAGGCGTGTGCTCTCCACGTTTCCCGCCCAGTAATTTGGACCACGTGGCAGCATCCAATCGAGTGTCAGTACACGTGTCCTCATCTAGATACCTTGTCCTTCTTGGATCATGAGCCAGGTACCTCGAATCACGTGCCCCTCATTAGCTTCTGCATTCACTGTCAAACAGACAAGAGTGTGTTCAGTTTAAGTGTAAACGCTGTACAGGCTTTGCAAACACGAATGCAGTGTATAGAGTTAATCAACGTAAAGGCTTCAAAGAAGGAAAGCAGTGTATAGACTTAATGCACGTAAAGGCTTTATGCGAAGGAAAAACCAGTGTACAGAGTTAATGCATGTAAAGGCTTCATGCAAAGGGAAGCAATGCATATACTTGAGGAGTTGACGCTGCATGAAGCACTGAGTTGACGCTACATGAAGCATGGAGTTGACACTGCATGAAGCATGGACAGTGTACAGACTTTACCCACTGTATGGACTTCATGTAATGCAAACGAATGTGAAGACTTCAGTGTATAGACTTTAGAAGACGAGTGCAATGTATAGACTCCATGAGACTCTAGTGCAGACAGATGATGTATAGAGTTCTTAGTTCAGCCGTCAGTGTATGGACTTCAAGTATGAAGACCATTGAATAGACTTTGGATTCGAAGACAATGTGCAGACTTTGAGTTTGAAGACTAATGTCCAGACTTCAAGTAACACTGTGGATGTACAGACTTGATGGAGCGAAGCGATGTGTAGACTTGAAGCTCCTGAAGCAATGTATAGACTTCAAAGATCACTGTGGATGTATAGACTTTGGGGACATGAAGCGATGTACAGACTTCAAAGAAGTTGCCGAGTCAATGTACATACTTGATGAAGCGAAGCCAATGTACAGACTTAATGTGTAGCTGAAGCCTTGAACGTATGAATAGGCTGGAGTGTATAGACTTCAGGCTTCAGAACCGAATGTTCAGACTTCGCCTAAGAAACGTAGGGAAAGACCCCAGTGTATAGACTTTACCTTGAGCAAAAGGTAAGTGATGAATGTATAGACTTTCACGATGTGTAGACTAGAATATGTGAAAGCTATAGTGAATGAGTGTACACACTTGACCAATTCAACGGCAATTCGGATGTACAGACTCTGAGGTTCAAAGCCAACGGCTGTACAGACTTAGAATATTAAGACTGATGTAAAGACTTCATGCGTTGACGCTGTACACACTTAGCGAGTTGACGCTGTACACACATCCAATGAAGTGCGTTGACGCTGTAACATGAGCCAGTGAGATGCATTGACGTTGTACACACTTAACCAATTCAAATGAAATGCAGTGTATGGACTTTATCTGAAATGGACGATGTATAGACTCAATCGATATGAGAGTTTCCAGTGTATAGACTCAGTCTAAACAAGTCTGCTGGAGGAGTCGACCCATCCTCTGATGTGTCGACCCATGACAGTGAGAAATGCAGACAGTAGTGTATTAAATGCAAAGAACACATAGTCAATCTGATAGAGCAATTTCATCAAATCAAAAGTAGTTGCCAATCAATCAAAACAATGGTGTTGCCAATGAAATAAAGCAAGTGTCAACATCATCAACATAGAGGGGTCACAACAATCTCCCCCTTTTTGATGATGGCAACCCCATATGAAGTAGAATACCAACATCCTGTCATATAGATATATGTTTGATGAAAGACATGATGTGTTATGCAGATTGACATGCAGATGCTATGAATGCATGCAACTCACTGCCTCAAACTCTCCCTTGGAATGAATTCAGAATTGAATTCAGAATTCAGACAGATATGTATTCTCCCCCAAGACATCCCCTAGACAATATTCTCCCCCTTTGCCATCAACAAAGAGGAGGGAAAAATTAAATACAATGGAGGAATCAAGAGAAGAACTGACTGGCATTTTGAACATGTAGTTCATGAATAAGCATTCTAAAGCATAGAGTCTTCAGTCATATGAATTTATAAACTGCTATCAGAAAGATTTCTGGTTTAAGAGTGATAAAATTTGGAGTTCATGTACTACAAGCAATAGATAAGTTCACTGTGCATGATAAAATAATAAACCAGAATCACATTTGCATGAAAGATTCAGTTTCATAATATCTTACTTTCATAGTCTCAAAAAAAATTGAGAGAAATCAAGTCATGTATTGAAACTAAACAAATTGACACTCATGAACTTTTCTTTTGAAGGAGCAACATTATCAATATTAGATCATTTTAAGCATTTAGGTACCATAAGTCTTTCTGCGTAAGGGTATACGTTTATCAGACGCCAATACCCCTAGATACTCAACAAGATGGACCATTCTGCCTATGATCAAATTCAACAGAACTAAGTTATACCTTTTTGTATGAGGGTACACATTTATCAGATGCCAGTTACCCCCAGGTACTCAGTGAAACCAGCCTGCTGTTTTGAACATTTTAAACAGAGATAGCTAATACACTTCATGACATGAGTGTTGTCCACTTCTTTGGGATCACTCAGTTTCTCAGTGATTTACCAGTCATTGCTCTGCCAATATATATATTTTCAATGATTTTCAATGTTTTTCAATATCTTTCATAGCTGTCCTTTTTTATGTTTCAGAATGACTTGTTTAAGAACAATACACATACTTAACTTCTCTAACATAATTTCAGATGAGTTTTCAGATTTCATATATGATTAGCTTTGTCTGACATGAAATAAGAAAGAGGTTGAGAGTTTTATCAATTTTCAACTTACTTATATACTGAATGCAATCTTTAAACTCCAATCATTATAAGATTTAAACCATTACATCAGTCTTTTAACAATTCAAATTCTTATAAATGAAGAAGTCCATTTTCTACTGCTTATAAATCAGAACTGACCAACAGATTGCCATAATGTTAGAGACAAGTATTCAGAGTTAAAGGTTGAATGACTTCAAGAAAGTTGAAACCACTCTGAATTTCTAGCAATACTCCCCATGTCTATATGCATGCAACATGGCAAGAATTAATTGAGAGAGAGCTTATGCATAGGTCATGAATGAATGATATGCAAAGACATGCAAAGACTCGACAAGCTCCCCCTGAATATATGCAATGCAGGACAGTTCTACATCCACATTCACATCCACATGATTTATCCAAGCAATCAAAAACAAGTCCACATCAGAGATTTTATTCACAGTAATTAAACAATCATTCATCATATTGAAATTTACATAAGCCAAGTTCTCTTCTAAGAAACTTAAAATTTTCATTCCCAAGAGGCTTAGTAAAAATATCAGCAATTTATTTTTCAGTTTCTATGAAATTCATTTCAATCTCCTTTTTAATTACAGCATCTCTAAGAAAATGATGTTTTATCTCTATATGCTTAGTCCTAGAATGGTGAACAGGATTTTTAGCAAGGCATATAGCACTAGTATTATCACATAAAAGTGGAATGCATCCCAGATTTATCTGATAATCAGCCAATTAGTGCTTAATCCAAAGTACTTGGGCTGCACAATTACATGCTGCAACATACTCAGCTTCAGCTGTGGATAATGCTACAGTGTGTTGCTTCTTAGATGCCCAAGACACTAGACAGCCACCAAGGAATTGACAGTAGCCACTGGTGCTTTTTCTATCTACTCGACACCCAGCATAGTCTGCATCAGTGTAGGCCAGAAGCTCTAACTCACACTTAGCAGGATACCAGAGACCTAGTTCTTGGGTGCCTAATAAATACCTAAAAATTCTTTTCACAGCTTTAAAGTTATTTTCTTTAGGAATGGCCTGAAATCTAGAGCATAAGCACACAGCAAATTGTATGTCAGGCCTAGATGCTGTAAGATAGAGAAGAGATCCGATCATACCTCTGTATAGTCTTTGGTCCACAGGTTTACCTTTAGAATCTTCATCCAAACTGGTTGATGTACCCATTGGAGTAGTTATTTCCTTGAGGTTGTCCATTTTGTACTTCTTCAATAAGTTCTTTACATACTTGGATTGAGAGATGAAGGTGCCATCTTCTGTTTGTGTAACCTGCAGTCCAAGAAATAGTTTGAGCTCACCCATTGAGCTCATTTCAAATTCATCAGTCATTATTTGAGAGAATTCCTCACACAATTTGGGGTTAGTTGACCCAAACACAATGTCATCCACATAAATCTGAATGATAAGAATATCTGGATGGCTTACCTTGATAAACAATGTTTGATCAACTATACCTCTTGTGAAGTTCTTGTCGGTGAGGAATTTGCTCAACCTGTCATACCAAGCTCTAGGAGCTTGCTTTAAACCATAGAGAGATTTATTGAGCTTGTAAACATGATTAGGGAAATCTAAACATTCAAACCCAGGAGGCTGTCTCACATATACATCCTCATTAATTTCCCCATTTAGAAAAGCAGATTTCACATCCATCTGCTGAAGATTTATTCCTAGGGAATATGCATAAGCCAATAAAATTCTTATTGCTTCTAACCTAGCTACAGGGGCAAAAGACTCTTCAAAGTCTATTCCAAATTTCTGATTGTACCCCTGAGCTACAAGTCTGGCTTTATTTTTAGTAACATTCCCTGCTTCATCAGTTTTGTTTCTAAATACCCATTTTGTTCCTATGACTATTTCATGATCAGGAGGTGGAACCAAAAACCACACCTTATTCCTGTCAAATTGATTGAGCTCCTCATGCATGGCATTAATCCAATGCACATCTTGGAGAGCACAGTCAATGGACTTGGGTTCTGTGTTTGATACAAAAGCATAAGCATTCAGTTCATGTTGAATTCTTAAGTGGTCTCTAGTCCTAGGAGGGTCATGCAGATTTCCAATAACATTATCTACAGGATGATCCTTGAGATATCTAACATTTGCAATTGGACTATCATGAACTTGATTTACCTCCCCCTGAACTGTACGCTCCTCTTCATTAAGCTCTTTATGTTCTTCTTCATCCTCGGATTTGTCTGCAGGATCTCCTTCCTTCAGAATTTCACCATTGTTTTCATTCCTGCATTGACCAACATTAGAATTTGCCAAGGATTCATCAAAAACTATGTGTGGAGATTCTTCAATAGTTTTAGAGTTCAGATTGTACACTCTGTATGCTCGGGTGTTTTTAGAATAGCCAAGAAAAATTCCTGGTTCTCCTTTAGGTTCAAATTTATCAAGGTCCTTTTTATCATTTATGTGAATGAAACATTTACAACCAAAAACTTTGAAGTGAGCAATAGAAGGTTTCTTACCTTTTAATATCTCATATGGTGTTTGTTGGGTAGAAGGTCTTACCATGGCTCTGTTAATTACATAACAGACAGTGTTCACTGCTTCAGCCCAAAATTTCCTTGGTAGACCACCTTCGACAAGGAGTGTACGACCCATTTCCACTAGGGTTCTGTTCCTTCTCTCCGCAACTCCATTCTGCTCAAGTGTCCTTGGTGAGGAGTACCTGTGGTTGATTCTATTTGACCTGCAGAATTCATCAAATTGTGAGTTTTCAAACTCACCTCCATGATCAGACAAAATGTTTTCAATTTTCTGATTTGTTTTAACATAGAACTCCTGAAATTCTGAGAAAGCATCACTCTTATTAGATAAGAAATAAACCCAAGTATACCTAGAAAAGTCATCTACCATGACAAACCCATACCTCCTCCCTGATAGGCTGACAGATCTAGTTGGCCCAAAAAGGTCCATATGTATCAGCTCATAGGGTTTGGAAGACAGATTTTCAGTTCTAGACTTAAATGACTTTCTAGTTATCTTTGATTGAGTGCATGCATCACAGATTTTGTTTTCTTTCTTGAATGAGACTTCAGGAAGTCCTCTAACCATGCCATGCTTATTTAATTTGTGCAAAACAGTGTAGCTAGCATGACCTAACCTACGATGCCATAAAAATGCTATGTCTTCTCTACTGGCAGTAAGGCAAAGGTTAGTGTGTTGAGTTTCATCTAAATTTATCATGTAAGTATTATTTATTCTTTTTTCAGAAAATTTGACAATATCAGAATCAGGTTCAAAAACCTTGCAGCATTGAGAATTAAATAAAACATTGTAACCTTTATCACATAGCTGGCTGATGCTAAGTAGATTATAGGCTAACCCTTCAACCAGCATGACATCATCAATGTAGCAGGTAGAATACTTACCTACCTTACCTGATCCGATAATCCTACCCTTTGTGTTGCTTCCAAAGGTGACAAGGCCTTCTACTTTCTCAGTCAGTATGCAAAATTTGGCCTTATCTCCTGTCATATGCCTTGAGTAGCCGCTATCCATGTACCACAAGTTGTTCTTGGCTGCCAGGCATACCTGCATGCCCAATTAGGTAGAGAAGTTTGGAACCCAAGACTGATTGGGCTCCAATGTAAATGAACTAGAAGTAAAGCAGGAAAGCAAATGTTTCGGAATCCACATTTGTTTAAATGAATTTTGTTCAGTGGATCCTACAGATTTTCTTCTGTTGTTGTTCCTTTTCTTTTTATTGTTATTTTTCATATTGGCAGTAGCATGATTATTGACAGTATTTTTATTTCTGTGCCAGTGCCTTGGCCAGGGTATGTCCACAAAATTTTGACCATAGTAGTTCATGGGCTGGCTATGAAAATATTGATTTCTAGATGTCCAGTAACCATACCCATTGACCCAATTTCCACTGTATGGTCTTTGGTTTTGAGCACCCTGGTATGCAAGACCTGTAAACCTACCCTGAGTTCTAGACCAATTTGACCTATTGAAGTAGGTTGGCTGTGCATTGTAGTGGGTCTGAGCTCTGGGTTGATAAAAATAATTGGGTTGACTCCTAGCAGCACTCTGTCTCCCCTGTACTTTGGACCCTACTGACCTATACACAGGTTTGTATTGGGTCTTCTTAAGAGGTGGAGGTGTTGGTGGAGACTGGGTTACCTTGACCTGGGGTTTACTGGACTGTGTAGGTTGACCCCTAACCTGAGTCTGAGCCCTAGGATTCTGGTTGGATGTGCTGGCTCTACTAGGCTCATTAACCTTTTGTTTGCCCTTCTCCTCAGCACTAGGCTTTTTCAGATTAGCAGTTTTGTTCATTAAATTTGTTGAGTTCATGCTAATCAGAGGTCCCTTTTCCTTTTGAGCAACAAATGAAATTGTTTTCATCCTGAATGTTTTTGTTGCACTAGAATTAAATCCTAGGCCCTCTTTTCTAAAATTAACCTTTGACCCTAACAAAGCATTTAAGTTATCTGTTCCTTCGGTCATTTTCTCAATGGTTTTCATTTTATCCTCATTGTCTTTCTGAAGTTCATCAATAGATTTTTTCAGTTCATTGTTGACATTGAGGACAACTTCATATTTTTCAGAGATAATTTTGACTTCACTTTCACATTTATGAATCTTCAGCTTCCATTCATCAATTTCATTTTCAAGCCTTAGATTCTCTTCCTTAGAAGCTTTTAACTCATTTTTGATTTCATCTTCTTCAGAGCATGTGAGTTTCAATTCATCAATCTCAGATTCCAAACATGCAATTTTATCAGATAAAGTTTTATCATTTTGCATGGAATTGATTTTTCTTCTAAGATGCCTATTCACTTTTCTAATATCATCAGCTCTATCAGCTATGTCATGATAAACATCTACCCAATCAGCAATTGTGAAGTTTTCAAATCTAGTGATTACCTCATCTGTGTCCTCCTCTCTGTCTTCGAAGCTTGTTGCCATAAGGCAAATGGGCTGTTCAGATTCGGCTTCACTATCTGAGCTGCTGCTGAAAGAGCCTTCATCTTCATCACTCCATGTGGTGATCATAGCTCTTCCCTTCTTGGTTTTCTTCTTTGACCTATCCTTATGTTTCTGATTGTCTGGACAGTCAATTTTCAGATGCCCTGGTTTCCTGCATTGATAACAGACATTAGCTTCATTTTTCTTTGCAGGTTTAGATTTATACCTTTTATCCTTTCGGCCACCACTGTATTTCTTCTGGCCGAACCGTCCTGCTCCCTTTCTGAGAAATCGCCTGAACTCTCTAGTCATCATGGCTATCTCAGATCGAGTCACATCTTCTTCTTCATTTAGGCTCTCCTCTGATGATGAAGAGCTGCTGGAGCTGGATTTTGTTGATTTGCTAGAACTAGCCTTCAGCGCTATCGACTTTTTCTTCCTCTCGGCTTCATCTGTCCTTGGCATGTTTATCTCATATGCCATTAGTGAGCCAATCAGCTCATCAGCTTTAGTATTACGCAAGTCCCTTGACTCCTCCATCACGGTTGCTTTGGTGTGCCAAATGGGAGTCAGGGAGGGCAGAATTTTCCTCACTACATCATACTCTGTCTGAGGTTTCCCAAAACCTCTGAGGCGATTGGTTATGACAGTCAGCCGAGCGTACATTTCGCTGATGGACTCATTCTGCTTCATCTTGAAGGCTTCATACTCAGATACAAGAAGATTGGCCTTCTGCTCTCTTACTTGAGATGTACCTTCATGAATTACTTCCAGCGCATCCCACATCTCCTTAGCTGATTTGCAAGCAGACACACGGGAGAATTCTGTAGGATGCAGAGTGCACTGGATATCATGAATAGCACTCCAATTCAGCGT
Source organism: Amorphophallus konjac (assembly GCA_022559845.1). Lineage (NCBI taxonomy): Eukaryota > Viridiplantae > Streptophyta > Magnoliopsida > Alismatales > Araceae > Amorphophallus > Amorphophallus konjac. The sequence goes on from CM040122.1 coordinate 284,266,736, forward strand.
GGACCTTCTGATCTCCTCCTTGGTCCATACATCTTCATTCGGGGATAGCTCATAAGGTCCCTTGCTGACAATCTTTCAAATCTCATAGTCCTTAGCCCTGAGGAACACTTGCATACGGTTCTTCCAATATGCATAGTTTGATCCATCAAAGAATGGAGGCTTCGTTGTTGAGTGACCTTCGGCAGTCATCCCTCGAGCATCCATCTCTGCCTATTCTCTTCGGGCGATGAGTCCCTGCAGAAGAGTTAGGCTCTGATACCAAGTGTTGGGTTAGATGGACGCAGTCTATCTCCACTAAGTGTGGATCTAGAGGGGGGTGAATAGATCAACTTGCCTAATTTAAAACTACTGTATGTTCTAAAGCGGAATTTAGGCAAACATCAGTTAAGCTAAATGAAGAGTGCTAAGCAAAGGGTCGACCCATGAAAGCCATTCACCATATCTTATATCGAAAGCTAGACATATGTGTGAGTGAAATAATCAATGAAGCTAATCAAAGGATACCAGCACACACAGTTCACAAGCAATCACACAAACACAATGCACACACGATTTTTAGGTGGTTCGGTCAACGACCTACGTCCACCCCACACTCAACCGAGTATGGCTTCCTGCTGCGCAGCACAGCTTGCGTTCGCTGGGCTTTACAGTTTGGCCAAACAATCCGCTGATACACAGCTTCGCTGGGCACTACAGCTTGCCGACCAGAGGATCTGATCCTCTGCAACCGCTGGGGAAATACAGCTTAACCCGTCCAGTGGAGACTACCACTGCAAGACCGCTGACACACAGCTTGAAGAAACAGTATTCGGAAATGAAAGACAGAATCAAAATGAAAACAGAAAAACTCAAAAGCAATATAGCTCTAAGAGCAAAGCTCAGCTCTGGTTTTGAACCACGAGACTGAGATACAAGCTCACTCTCAATCTCACTCTCAATCAGCTCTCTCTCAGCTCATCTCTCTCGATCTCTTCTTCTCTCGTTTTCTTCTTCTCTATTTCTTTTCTTCTTCTTCTCTGTACCTTCTTCTTCTCTCTTTTCTCTCTGTGGGTCGAAGGCTCACTGCTGCTGAGTCTATAGACTTTCTCTTCTTCTCCTTCGATCAGTCTACTTCTGTGGAAGAAGGCTTGTTTATATAGCAGCAACAGCAGCAGGCGTGTGCTCTTCACGTTTCCCGCCCAGTAATTTGGACCACGTGGCAGCATCCAATCGAGTGTCAGTACACGTGTCCTCATCTGGATACCTTGTCCTTCTCGGATCATGAGCCAGGTACCTCGGATCACGTGCCCCTCATTAGCTTCTGCATTCACTATCAAACAGACAAGAGTGTGTTCAGTTTAAGTGTAAACGTTGTACAGGCTTTGCTAACACGAAAGCAGTGTATAGAGTTAATCAACGTAAAGGCTTCAAAGAAGGAAAGCAGTGTATAGACTTAATGCACGTAAAGGCTTTATGCGAAGGAAAAACCAGTGTATAGAGTTAATGCATGTAAAGGCTTCATGCAAAGGGAAGCAATGTATATACTTGAGGAGTTGACGCTGCATGAAGCACTGAGTTGACGCTGCATGAAACACTGAGTTGACGCTGCATGAAGCATGGAGTTGACGCTGCATGAAGCATGGACAGTGTACAGACTTTACCCACTGTATGGACTTCATGTAAGGCAAACGAATGTGAAGACTTCAGTGTATAGACTTTAGAAGACGAGTGCAATGTATAGACTCCATGAGACTCTAGTGCAGACAGACGATGTATAGAGTTCTCAGTTCAGCCGTTAGTGTATAGACTTGAAAGTCTTGAAGCCAATGTATGGACTTGAGCAAGCTAAAGGGCTGTACAGACTTCGAAGACAAGGGCCGATGTATAGACTTGCCAAACAGTCCAGTGTATATACTTTATGCAAGGAGGCCAATGTGTAGACATGAAAAGCTGAGACCAGTGTACAGGCTTGCCACCGACCAGTGTGTGAACTTGCTCAGCCTGAGGCACAGTATGGACTTCAACTCTGCATATCGAATGTATGGACTTCAAGTATGAAGACCATTGAATAGACTTTGGATTCGAAGACAATGTGCAGACTTTGAGTTTGAAGACCAATGTCCAGACTTCAAGTAACACTGTGGATGTACAGACTTGATGGAGCGAAGCGATGTGTAGACTTGAAGCTCCTGAAGCAATGTACAGACTTCAAAGATCACTATGGATGTACAGACTTCATGGAGCGAAGCGATGTGTAGACTTGAAGCTCCTGAAGTAATGTACAGACTTCAAAGATCACTGTGGATGTATAGACTTTGGGGACATGAAGCGATGTACAGAGTTCAAAGAAGTTGGTGAGTCAATGTACAGACTTGATGAAGCGAAGCCAATGTACAGACTTAATGTGTAGATGAAGCCTTGAACGTATGAATAGGCTGGAGTGTATAGACTTCAGGCTTCAGAACCGAATGTTCAGACTTCGCCTAAGAAACGTAGGGAAAGACCCCAGTGTATAGACTTTGCCTTGAGCGAAAGGTAAGTGATGAATGTATAAACTTTCACGATGTATAGACTAGAATATGTGAAAGCTATAGTGAATGAGTGTACACACTTGACCAATTCAACGGCAATTCGGATGTACAGACTCTGAGGTTCAAAGCCAACGGCTGTACAGACTTAGAATATTAAGACTGATGTACAGACTTCATGCGTTGACGCTGCACACACTTAGCGAGTTGACGCTGTACACACATCCAATGAAGTGCGTTGACGCTGTAACATGAGCCAGTGAGATGCGTTGACGCTGTACACACTTAACCAATTCAAATGAAATGCAGTGTGTGGACTTTATCTGAAATCGACGATGTATAGACTCAATCGATATGAGAGTTTCCAGTGTATAGACTCAGTCTAAACAAGTCTGCTGGAGGAGTCGACCCATCCTCTGATGTGTCGACCCATGACAGTGGGAAATGCAGACATCAGTGTATTAAATGCAAAAAACACATAGTCAATCTGATAGAGCAATTTCATCAAATCAAAAGCAGTTGCCAATCAATCAAAATAATGGTGTTGCCAATGAAATAAAGCAAGTGTCAACATCATCAACATAGAGGGGTCACAACAGATCTCAGTCGATTTTAATTCTTGAGGAGGGACTTTGCTTCCATTTTCTTAACTCAACATCCTAGAATTTTCTAATTCTGATATTTTCGATATAGCATTCATGCTTGCATTTGTATTTACATGTGAGTCTTGGCTTGCTGAGTCTAAAGGTTGAATAAGAACCTTGTTCTTTTTAGTATCTTTACTTTGATGGAGTGGGAGAGACTCAAATGTAAATGGAGCCTTTTCTCTTCGAAGCAACTCTGTAGTGTTAGCCTCTACACTATCATTTCCACAAACAGTAAGCGGGGGACCATCGTTCCCTTGCAGCTCCGATTGCATAGAAATATTAAAGTTTTGATGATACTTCTTTGAAATGTCAGCTAGCTTGTTTTCTTCATTGATCAGTTTGTCTTGTATACTTACTTCCTCATGGTCCCTGACTTCTGCTAATTGAATTAGTGGTGAAAATCTATTGGTGTCCGTAGCTGTTTGATTGAGATCTACAGAATTAGGCATCCGAGGCTTATATTTCTGACGAAATTCTTTCTGAGGAGTAGTTGGAGCAGCATAATTCAGAGGTTGACTGAGCAACATGTTTTTTCCATGTTTCTTCTTGCATTGACTTTCTATATGCCCAATCTTATGGCATTGTGTACACAGATGCGGAACTCTATGATAGTTGATTTTCTGCCAGAATCCACCGCCTTCAGATCCAATCCATATCCGCTCTTTCCTTTGTATAGCTAAATATATTTCAACACATACCAAAGCCTCCGAAGTGTCCATCATTGCAGAAGTTGCATCATGTATTCGCAGAACATAGCCTGCATTTCCAGCTATGGATTTGAGCATATCATCATGGTAAAAATTAACTATAAGAGATGGGAACCTGATCCATATAGGGACAATCGATGGATCATAATCAAATTGGAAATCATGCGACCATCTAAAGAACTGAAACAAGAATCCTTTTATGTACAAATTTTTTTGAATCAAAACTTTTAACAGATCCGCTTCACATCCCAGACGAATCAAAATATGTCTGGCGTTCAGCCGACTGATGATAAAATTAGAATTCAATTGTAGACGTTGTGAGATGCATGTTTTGATCTTCGGAATGGAGGGTCGACCATAGGAGCACTTAGCTATGATTGCATTCTGCAGATGCTCGCAAGAAGCCTAGATTTCTTTTTTGGAGAAGAGACGGCGGGTTCTCCTTGGTCTGTATAAGCTGAAGCTTTCACCTGAAATGAGGTTTGCGGCCGAGCCTTTGACTCCATTAAAATTTGGGCAAAGGTTTTCCTTAGAGCCTCCATGGCCGCAGCTGATTGGCCATTGTCTAGGTTTGCCAGAGAAGATGAGGTCTCCCCCACCGCATCGACCATGGCCGGCGGGGAAAAGACAGGGAAAGACGAAAGGTAGATGGTGTGAGAAAAAACCAGAGCTTCTCTCTCTAAAAGTAAGAGAGAGGATTTTTTTTAATTTTCATTTTTCAAGACATTTCAATCTACTTTCAAGCGAGGAAATCTGAATTAACAAAGCATTGTTTTCATTTTGGAGTTTTTCAAATGAATTTCCATTCATGGAAGTATGTTCAGGTTCGTTCTTTTGAAAACTCACTTTTTCATTAGACATTGCATTCATGGTTTCATTGGAGTCGATAGACTTAGACAAATCACTCCTTAAATTTCTCAACTCCTCTTCCAATTCAACAGTTTTATCATTCATGTTCTTAATGCTTTCTATTTCATGTCTTAGCTCCTTTAGCCTTTCAGATTTGTCAACATTCAGAATAGCTTTCCCTTTTTCAAGAAAGAGCAGTTTTTAAGATATAGCAGTATTCAACTCTTTCAGATTCTTATTATCTTTTTCCATATGTTGAAGTTCTGAAATTTTTCCCTATAAAGATTCATTTTCAGTTCTAAGATTTAAAATTATCTTTTTATGTTCTTCAACATCAAACATGTGAGACTCAACTAATCTTTCAAGCTCAGTGTATTTTCCACATGAAGACTTATCAAGTTTCTTTTTCAATTTTCTATTTTCAGATTTTCTTATTTCATATCTAACAAACAGTTCATCATAGGCATTCACCAATTCGTCATAGCTAAGCTTATCTCTATCATCAGAATCGGAGTTTACCTTGGAGCTTTCCTTGCTTTGACGTTCAATCTCATTGTTAGCCACGAGACATTCACTATTCTGACTTTCTTCTTGGGCTTCGCTTAGCCCATCCCATATCTCTTTGGCTGACCTACAAGATGAAACAAAAGTAAATTGATTAGGGTCCACAGCAGCCTTAAGAGCATTCAAAACAAAAGAATTATCAGAATTCTTTTTCTCGTCCTCATCGGTCCACCTTAACTCATTTTTCGGAAGAGTGTGAGGACCATGAGTGATTAGATTGATAAGTTTAGGATCAATATTGGTAATCCAAACATAAAATTTTCCAAGCCATAGAGGATAATCAAAACCATCAAAGACAGGAACTGAATGTACGCTAGCCATCATGAATAGATCTTTTCTTCTAGACCGTGAGGTCCTCTGAATAAAAATTAGAGACGAGACTCTGATACCAATTGTTGGCCCAGACTAGATGGCGGACAAGAATGGGGGTTGAATTGTCCCGAGATGGCGGATTTTAAAAAACAATCTAAACTAATCACGGGGGAATTAAAGTTAACTACATAAATTGATCTAAGCTAACATGAGATACAATAGATCTCTCAATCTTTCCAAACTCACACGGATTTTCAATGCAAGGAACAATTAAATTTAATCCTAACACGGATAGCGGATGAAGTAAAGTGTGATGGTGCATTGAATGAAAACCAATATAATTGACCTGTGAAGGGAGAGAGGAAATGGACAATACACAGGCAACAACAAGGAACACAGAGATGTTTAAGTGGTTCGGGACCATGACGGGCTCCCTACGTTTACCCCTCACAGAACCCCGGTGAGGCTTCACTACACGCTACAAAATGTAGTAACACGGGGATGAGCCCCAACACCACACACGCTACTTCCGCAGCAATACACAACCACAGGGACTAGCCCCAAGACGCTACCACTGCAGGCACACACACACGCAATCGAGGAACACACCGCGGATGCAAAAACCACATGGAGACACAGCTTCGTCCACACTCACAAACTCGGGGAAACTTGCCCCGCAATGGGTCCACACACTCGAAGACGCAGCTCCGCTCACACACAGTAATATATCAAGTTTGACGAAAGAAATGGATATATAATAAGTGCTCAAATTCCAATCTATGCTCAAATGAAAGAATATAAATTGGAGAAGAAAGATTCCCCCTAAAATCTGCTATCAATCCCGTCCATAGGAGTGGTAGGGTGCACTGGAGAGTTTTATCCACGGAGTGGAAGCCGGCTAAGCTTGTAGGAGACGCCCAGGTATGGATCTTCAGGAACCGCGTTCAGAACAAGGATCAGATTGGCAGAGATATGCTCATTGATGTGTTCTCCTCTTCTTCTTCTTCCACCTCCAAGTAGATGAGTCGCGCCACTCCTTTCCCTGCAAGGATAGAAACGATTAGCCCTCCAGGATTTTCATCGTATGAAAATTGCAGCCACTATATAGTGGTACAATAGGATGTATATAGGACAACAAAGCCCATGGGAAAACCTCTTAGGACCACACCCAATCAAGGGTAGAAACCCTAAGGATAAGGGTATAAAAAACCAAGCCAATCGGATCTCAAAAAGTGGGTTTCGAAACCATTTCGTAAAACCCGTTCCGGACCACCCAGAACAAGTGTCGACTCTTAGAGTCGACACTTTTTTCAAGGTGTTCTGTCTGCTGCAGAAAACATAGTTCTGCCAAACAAGAGTTAACACATGATGCATTAGGTGTCGACACTTGTTGGGTAGAATTCTGGACAGCACCAGAAACTCCAGCCCAGCCAATTCTGGTCGACCAAAGACACCCTTTTGGTCGACTTAAAACCTACAGAAAGCCAGAAACAAGGGAGAAAGAATAAGAGAGTAATCTCATCAACCCAAATATGAAATGCATGAATTGTATGCATCAAAACCATGAAGTATGATCATGAAAACATTAGCTTGTAGTCATATGCAATAAAGCCAATTTAACCACATATGAAGGGGGGGATTCTCACATTCCAACCCATCAGACCATTTCACTTTAAACTCAAGGAAGCCCATTTTCTATACAAATCTCACAAATCAAATAGACTCATCTAGTCCATATCTGAAAAACCATTAAACAGATGAAGGTCTTAACATTGATTCAAAGGACTAAAAAAAAGTATGGAAGCTTACCATGAACCAAATGAATTCATAGCAAATTGAAACCTACACATTTGGGAAATTCAGAATTATGAGTATCTTAAATCAGTGCAATTGCTGAAACCAGTTTCAAAACATTTCTTCACACATAACTATCTCTTCAAGGTAAACCTGCAGATTTGTAACTTAAGAATGCAGCTATGTGCACAAGTTCAGTTCAGATTAGTAACTATTTCTTCATAATATGTGATTTAAGAAATCCATCTTTAACACCACTTCAAACACAATTAAGGCAATAGACAATTAATTTCAGAAGTGCATTCACACCACTTCAAACCTGCACATTCTGAAAATTCAAATTCATATTAAAGTTAAATCAATGCATTTGAAATGCATAATCACTATACCATTTTCTACACAAGCTTCACATATCAAATTTGATTCAGCATGGTAAAACCAGTTCTAATTCAAACAGAGCATACATGAATTTAGTCCAAAGATTTCAATAACAAGCTTCACAAACTCACATATCAAATAATGATTCAAGCAAACTAAGGTTGACGCTAGTTTGCTTTCCAAGCAACTAAGGTCGACACATCTAAGTCCAAGGTCGGTGCAGACAAGGTCGCTGCATATAGTGAAACACAAAGACAAGGTCAGTGCGAAACACAAAGACAAGGTGGTGCGGACACCCGAGCAGTTACGCTGAGCCACCGGTACCGCACGCGGAGAACGACTCGAGCCACTTCAGCGTCCATCTGGCTCGGAGACAGCATGGAGACTACCCCTTGAGTCTCGACATTTATCATATTTGTTTAGATGTTATTTGTGTGTAATGTGTGTGTGTTTCATTTTATTCAGTTTGTAATTTTGATTATAAGAGGGGTTTATTTGTAAAATGGGACCCCCGGGCCCCACGGGCCCCCCAGACCTCTTCCCATTGATACACCTCAACCTAGGGCCCCATGTGGGGTCAGTCAACATTTCAAATGGAGACATCTAGAAGGTTGAATGGTAAATGCCACATGGGTAGACAATTGGACTTCAAAGTCTAAGGTAGGCTACCTACCATTCTACCATGTCCCCCCCCTTGGTCAATAGGCTGCCCCCCCCCTTATATTTTATTTAATTTTTGTGTGTGTGTCACATTCAATCTAGGCCATCCATTTCCCCCATCCCTAGATCCAAGGGTGGCTATTGGGTTTGATATGTAACCTATAAGTACCTTGTATTTTCTCATTTAGAAGAATTAATGCATTTGAATTGGAAGAAAATTCCCTTGAGCAAGGCCTAGGCCGCCCCTCTCTCCTCCTTGCAGCTAAGAAGGCTGTATTCTGGTGGTGTGACTCCACGCCTATCAGTTCCGGTCGTCGTCATCGCTGCCACGTGCCGCTATCGCGCCTCCACCATCACCGCCGGTGTTCTGTCCATCCAGGATAGAGGTGTCTTCTCCGAATTCTTGCTCTCCACCCCGTCATGTTTTTGAGCTGGGATTTTGAGGGGATGTTCCAGAGGTGTTCCTCACGATCCACAAAAATTGGTCGGTCATGAGTCTTCCATTTGATAATTTTCCATTTTCGTCCAACCTCTTTTCCCAGATCTGTCTGCTTGCTGTTTAGATTTCCACCCGCCCTGTGTTTCTAGTGTTCGGACCCCTTTGTAATTTTTTCAGGGGCTCCCCATTTTACTGGGAGTTCTGTCCATCAACCCCTCCCTCCACGATATTTCTTGAATTTTGATCCACAATCCACTTATTTTTCAAAAATCGCTTTCAGAGTTAGCTACAGTGCTGTCCACATGTTCCCAAATCCGACCACCCTCCAGTAAACAAATCATATCAAATCACAGCCACCTCCAATCAGTCCACAAAAAAATCCCCGTTTTCCTTGTTCCAAATCCTACAACGTTCATGAAAAGCTCAGGAGCTGAATCGGCCATCAACCTCACGGTCAACGGCCGTTCTCAGACAACTCACCTGCATATCTGAGATTTCGGGTACTGTACAACAGGAACATGAAAATTCAATAAAGTTCAGATCCGACCAGATCCAGCAGATCTCTTTGGGTCTATATTAAAGGATTTGAAGAGAGCTTTCCAACGATAGCTCATGTGCCCCGATCCGACGTCGGCATTGATCGCAGCGGCCGTTTTCACCGGAGCGCGCGCCGGAAAATAGAATCGAAAATCCGTGGGCTATTAGTTCAAGAGTTGGGAATCGGGGCCGATCGACCCCCGATCGGTGTTTCCTGCCGACCGCCGTCCGTGGAGGCGCGCCACTAGGGGTCCCCATCATAGTGGGTCCCAGCCCTGCAGATCCGGAGGACAGCGCCGTCCGTGGGCCCCACGGACACGTAGAATCCACCGTTCGGGAAGCACGAAAACGCGGAGTTCAGCACCGCCGGGCTACATCAAGATGCTGCCCGTCAACCCATTTTGTGTGATTCCCGGGCCCCGCATGTGACCTTTTACCTCCCTGCGTGGAGTGGGTCAAATATTTGTACTATTGTAAAATTGTTTAACCGGGGATCCGTAATTCGGCCGGGGTTATCTTCGCCACGCCGGGTGCGTGGAGGTAACGATCTTAACTCCTTGGCATTTCATTTGCTTAGCTAGTATATGGTCATATGCCGCTGTCGAGAGTGTAGGATTCTATCCCGTGTGTCCATGTCACCGCTGTGAGCGTGAGAGTGACCCGTCCCGCGACTCGATCCGAGTCCGGAAGTGAGTCTGACTACCTTGAACTCTGTCGGTTCCTTAACCGCACACGATCCACGCTTTCCCTCGCATGGGACGACGAGTGAGTTTACACTTCTGTTAGCGACGTGTAGCCTATAGGAGCTCTTAGTGTCGAGCCAAGGTCGCTCTCGTAGTCGTGTCGTTGCTGGTCGAGTCATGTTCATCTCATATAGTGTCGTCTCCTCAGTCCGTCCCGCATCAGTTTGGTATCAGAGCGAGTCGAGTCTAGGGTAGTCATTGCATAAGTCTTGCATAGTCTAAGTCAAGTCTAGGATCATCATTATTTTCAAAAAAAAAGGGTGTTTTAAAATTGCATTTCATCCCTATAATCTGGTATCTTAAAAGGTGTTGCCCGAACGTTAGGCTATGCCTATCGGGAAGGCCGCACACTTGCGGGAGTGATCTTCGGATCGATTAACTCCGCCACGTACCGGATATTAGTTTAGGTCTATGTGCATTAGTCGGTGTTTGCATTAGTTAGTGCATTCCAACCTTGCATTGTCTAGTGTCTGTCTCCACGTGTCGACATGTCTAGCATGTAGTTCCGCCAAATTCGCATGGAATCCCCATCACCCGAGCAATATGGCCGTTGGTCTACCCATGGGCTTGGCAACCATCCTATCCCCTTTCGTAGGCCCGAAGCCTCTGATTTTTATGGCTCTGATGATCCGGGTGACTACCTCAATTGGGAGGCCGCCATGGACAAATATTTAGAATGTTACACCATGTCCGATGCCATGCAAGTTAGTTTTGCCCGAGAGAGGCTTGTCCACAAAGCCGCCTGGAAATGGGAGAGCATTGAGCGCATGAGAGAGGTTAGGAGGCAAAGGCCCATCGAGTCATGGCATGAGATGAAGGATGAACTTAGGAAGGTCTACCTACCCGGCCCGGTCACCTCCCACCCAATCACCTCCACCCAAGTGGGCCATAATCGGAGGCAACGCGCCGCGCATGTAGAAGAGCCTAGGTCCTCAACTAAGCCGAGTTCATATGGGAGAGTCCACCACATTACTCCTACTCCAAACCCCACCATTACCGAACTCTTCCAACTCATTTTGGATAAAGTGGATAGGAAGTGTGCTTATATCGAGTCCCTACTTCCCCCTTGCCTACCTCCTAGCCAGGGTGGAACCAAACACGAACTTAAGGAGGTAACAGTCGGTAGTCCCAATCCGGTGCCATCTATGGTTCCATCCCAAGGTCCTCTCCCCATCATAGTGGATCCTCGTTCCCCACCCACAAGATCCCCTTTGCCTATACCCCCTGTCCGTCGGGAGGATAAGGGTAAGGATGCACTTATCAACGAGCATAGTGGTTCACGACAGCAGTGTTATCGCTACCAGGGGTTCGGCCACTTTGCGGGACAGTGTCCCACTCGGACATCTCTAGCCCTAGGGGACAAAAGGGTTGGAGAAGCCCCACTCTCCGATCTTTATTCTAAGCCACCTCAGCCCGAGCCACCTGTGTTTCTAACGGGTATGCTTGTCATAGCCGAGCCGCTTCTTAGCTGGCTCAAGAAGGGCTTGGTCCCATCTCCCCTCCCATATATGGACCCTATCCTACCTCTAGTGCTAATCAATTCATTTCACACCACTTTTCGGTCTAGTCACTATGTGGATACATTGGATGACCTTCTTAAAGGGTTAGACCGGCAATTGACATTTACGCACTTGTTGGCTCCAGGCTTCGACCGACCCACAGGTCGTAGTTTCACTCATCCCGCTTTAGGGTCCATCACCTCCGTGTACACCGTGGGTCATGTTACCATGGAGGTTCTTCTACTCCTCCCTATGCCGGCCGAGCCCGACTTCATTCCCATTTGCCCAAGGGAGGAATCTTACTTTCTACCTATGACTGCCGTCCCACCTCTCACAATGAATGAAGGTGATCATTTACGCCTCCAAGATTTCCAAATGTGGGACAATGACTTGTGGAAGCCTTGTCCGAGGGGTCATACCTTCTTTGATCCCTTCGACCCATTCTCTTGTGGACCCCGTGACCCACCATATTTACTCCACCCTTTTGAGAGAGTCCGCCATCATACCCCCACCGTCTCAACTCCCTTCATGGATGAAGGAGATCAACAACACCTTCTAGACTTCCACACATGGGATCTTGAGATGAGGGAATCCATAACGAGGGGTCACACATTCTTCGATCCCTTCGATCCCTTTCTTAGTGGGCCCCTTGGTCCATAATCTCCATTCCACTTCTTTAGGGGAGGTCACCATTATACCCCTCTGCCATGGACCGGGCCATCGGCACCCACCGAGTCCGTTCGCGGGCGAGAAACACCCGACCCTCCTGTCCCACCCAAACCTCCCAAATCCAAAGGACCGTCTTATGGTTGTACCCACATCTAGTCACACTTAGGGTATGCATGGCACACCTTCGGATGTCCAGGACCACCTTGCATATGATTGGGTCGGATTAACTGTAGGTTTGTTAGGGTTGTGTGTGCATCCGTGTGTTTTTTTTTTTTTTTACTAAGCATGTTAGGAGTTTGCATGACGACATCCGTCGTCACATTGAGTCCAGCAATGCGCGTTACAAAGAGCTAGCCGATGCTCACCGACACCACCGAGAGTTCTAAGAGGGCGAATATGTCATGATCAAGGTAAGACCTTAACGGTATCCCTCTGGAACTGTTAAGAAGTTGCAAGCTTGCGGAGCCGATCCATTTCGAGTGTTGAAACACGTTGGATCCAATGCGTATGTTGTGGACCTACCCGAGGAATACGGTATAAGCTCTACTTTTAATATTTCAGATCTAGTTGCATATAGGGACCCAACGGTGATCCCTAGTGAGCCTTTCGAGCCATCTCCTCCCCTTGAGAGTGATCCCACACCTGAGTGTCCACCTCCAGCCTCTTTGTCACGGCAGCGTGAGCGTATAGATCATATACTGGATGAGCAGGTGATAGTTACCAGGAGTGGATCCTACCCACGCTACCTAGTGCGATGGAGAGGACGGCCCGCTACCGAGGACACGTGGATCACGCATGGAGTTGTAGCAGATTGATCCGAATCTTCTAGAGCGATACCGGAGCGATGCAGACCCTTACTCGGCAGGGTCGATGGTGAGGACACGCGCCGCATCACTCGACGGAGCACACGGAGCATGCCGGCATCCCTTTGGCTCGGCGACCACTTGGCAGACTAGTAGAGCTATCTTTAGTTATTTTATGCTTTAGGCCATGTTGGGCCTTGGATTAGTCCCTGCGTGGACACTTTTATTAGTTGTGTGGACCTTTGTAGGCCATTTGGAGCAAATTAGGCTTTAGTTGGACCATTTTATGCTTATTAGATAGGAGATAGGGCTATTGGGCCATTTTTTTTGGTTCAATCTCTGGCCCATATGGGCTGGCCACCCACTCCCTTGCTTAGCCCACCTAGGGTTAGGGTTTTGGGCGCCCAACTCTTTTCCCTCCTCTTGGAAGGTGGCAGCCGCCCCTCTCCTAGATTATAGGAAGAGGGGTGCGGCCCTCCCCCCCCCCTTGCCTTGTTGCGCCCCCCCTTTCCCCATGCCATGTGGCGCATCCCCCTCCCCTCCCTCTTGGCTAGGGTTTCAACCCTAGCACCTCCCCTCCCCATATATAAACCTTGTATTTTTTTCTTTGAAAAAATAATGAAGAATTAATTTGTGAGAAACCTTGTGCGCAGCCACCACCAAGGAGAGGGCGACCTTCTCCATCCTTCCCCAAGGGGTGCGACGCCCCTCTCTTCCCCTATCCCCCATCTTCTTCTTCCTCCATCTCCAACTCCTGGGTGCGACTCCCTTGAGAAGGAGGTCCTGGTGAGGTGAGGATCGTGCTGTGAAGCGAGTCTCTTCATCCCATGTCGGAGAGAGATCCAAGCGGCGAGACGACGTCAAGCTCGGTGGCGTTCAATCCAATCTCGGATGCACCTGCTCTGCCTGCAAGCTAGGGGTCCAAAGATCACATCGGTACGAACCCTCTCTGTGGGCAAACCGTCTGGCTTTCTTCTAGACTTTTCTTCCCCTACAAGTCCCCCTTCCAACCCCACCGGCCTTGTCCCAAAACTCGAATCACAGAGGAAGTTGTCTTTGTAGACACTTTCGTCGCGCAGGCTGCTCCCGGGACAGACTCGCCTGTGATCAGAGTCGCCTTGGACACCCGTGTGCACCCCCGTTCCTTCTCCGATCGACCACAACCTCTTCACATAAGTTGTTCCCCTCCCTGTCCCCGAACCATTCGTGGTGGTTTCATCCCAAAACTCCATTGGGGCTGAAACTTCCCTTTGTGGCTACTTTCGGTCCTCCTCTGGGCGCTACAGTAACCCGGCGGGACAGATCCGCAGTACCCTCCAAAGGGACCACCACCTCCCCTTACTGGAATGGCCTGAAAATTGGAGGGCTATCTCCACACACACCACTCCATCTCCAGTGGCCGCCCCTGGTCAGAATTCCATCCGCACCCCTACGCCCTCATATCCCATCTCGGGTTCACAGACCTGACTGCCCTGAAGTGCAGGCTGCGACCCCCACTTTCCACCCCGCCCACGCCCAAATCCTCCAAGGCACCGCCCCCGCTACCTTGGTCATCTGTTAGCCCTACCTGTAAGCTACCCACCAGAGAAAACCCCATCCCTAAATCTGTCCGGAAGCCTGCGTACCGACTGTTCTCCTGGTCTCTACCGGTGTGGGCAGACAGGCAGTCCGACTGCACGCCAGGTGTTTGACGAATTGCCACGGTCACCATCGGCCTCGACTGCAGTTCTCCTTCCACGGGCGCCTGTGGGACATCCCCACCAGCGCCCTCGCTGAATTTCGCAGGTCCAGGACGTGATTAAGGGCGCTTACCGGAGTCGCCCCCGGGCTGTTTGGCGGGCTTGTGCAGGTTGGCCAGCAACCTGTCCCCTCCTTCCGAACGCACTCCAGAGGCTTCCCCGAGGATCGGCGACATCCTTCTTCTTTCCGGAGGAGCGACCCCACGACAGCAAGGTACCGGGGACTCCTGCCACCTCAGCCCCTCCAGAGGTGGACGTTCTTTCAGCAGTTCGCAGAGCTACCCGGGACCTCCTCGCGGCCCACCCCTTCACCGAGTGCTGCCCGTCAGCCCGTGCATCGGCAGCCCCGACTCCTCTGTTTGTAGCCTGTTACCTCCCTGCGAGGAGTGGGCATTTTGGGTCAATTGTGTATTATTACTTCTACGTGTATCGGGGTTGTTGGTCTCGGCCGGGGTTCCTTCCCCACGCCTAGGCGTGGAGGTACGTGCGACGTTCCTTCCCTTGGCATTTGCTTTGCTAGTATGCTCTCGATTATGCAGCGTGCGAGTGTAGGATCCTAGCTACATATTCAATTCACCGTGGGTTTTGCGAGTTGAGAGCACCATTCCGTGGCCCTAGTCGAGCACCGAGCTCGGACTAGACTCCCATAGTTGCGCGTCGGCTCCCTTTGCCGCTTTGATCCACTCGTTTCCCTCATAGGGACGGCCGTGGACTTGGGTTTCTTGTTGAGAGACGCCTCTCTTCGGAGGAATAGTACGGAGGTCGATCTCTCGGCTTGCCTTGTCACGTGTGAGTGCTGGCCGCACTTGGTCTTCATAGTAGGTCCAGTCCTTTTTAGTCCCGTTCCGCATCAAATTTGGTATCAGAGCTTAGGGAACCAGTTTGTTCTAACAAATTGGGGTCTTAGGTCATTCGAGTCTTTAGGTTGTCTAGGGTGCAATTGAGGCCTTAGAGTTATCTAGGTTGCATTGAGTCTCTTAGTTCATCTAGGTAACCCACCATTGCATTGTAATGTTAGGTTTGTGTCTAGTTAGAGTTTTGTCCTTGTCTCGTTGAGTCTTGCATGTCCAGCTCCGCGCCAACCCCATGGTGGTTCCTCGAGACCACATGTCAGATTAGTCATCCCTATTGGCCCGATTCGATGCTCTTATGGTACGACCCCTAAGTGTCGCCCCTACCACTCAGTCGTCGGGAGACCCGATCCCTATACCGATGACCGAGTCATTCCAGCGCCCTGTCATGTCCACTGCCGTCCTACCTAATGGGATGCATACGGAGATCGACTTCATCAGTAGGGTGTCGTCTAACTGTGTCTCACAAGACATTATTGAGTCACTCTCTAAGACTGGGGAGATTGTTCTCCGTGATGGTTTAGCTTTTATCGAGTTTCAACGGTGGTTTGGCCCCGTTAAATATTTCGATGGCGCTTGGTGCAAGATCAGCACACTTGCTGGTCCATGCATCATTTTAGGGCGAACTTGGTTGGAGGAAAGAAGTGCGACCATCGACCTGGATAGGAGGACCTGCACCTTACACCCATCTCACCTTCCCGGTGAGTTTGTCTTCCATGACGGCGTTACGCTGACCACCTCCCTGTCATCACCTGGGTTTGTTCCAGTGAGTTACGAGGCTGAACAGGAGTTGATTGAGGAGTACCTAACTGAGGTTGAGGAGTTAGGGAGTGATCCCCTCCACATCATAGAGGACTCCGTTTCCCCTCCCGAGAGAGAGGCTTCACCCTTAGACCCTCATATAGAGACATTCTTACCTTCCGAGGGTGAACTGGTCATTGGAGAGTCTTTAGCTAGCTGGCTAAGGGAGGGTCCACTTCTAGATGTCTCCATTCCTTGCTATACACCCATGGGACCAGCCCTCCCAATAATACCCCTTAACTCCTTTCACACCACTTTTCGGTCCTTCTGCTTTCTTGAAAATGTGAAGGACTTCCTTAGGAGTTTAGATTATCAATGGGAGTTGACTTACATGTTGACCTTAGGGTCTGACCAACCCTATAGTCATAGCTTTACACTCCCTGCTTTGGGGTCTATTACCTCGGTCTACACCATAGGACATATCACATCCGAGGTCCTTTTATTATTTCCTATACCCGTGGAGGTTGATTTTGTCCCCGCTTATGGTTTCACGGTCCCGAGGGAGGAACCTTGCCTTCCTTGCCTTCCTCATGAGCCCCTTGCCCCATACATGAGAGTGCCTGAAGGTGATTATCTGCACCTGGGCGAATGTCGCACATGGGCAAGTATAGTGAAGGGACCTGTCGGGAGGGGTCATCATTTCTTTGACCCTTTCGATCCCCTCCCTAGTGAGCCTCTCGACCCATATTCTTTTCCCCACCTTGTCGAGGAGGTCCACTATCATACACCACCTAGGCCTTCTAGTCAACACCTCACCTTACCGGCATCCAGATGCCCGAGCTTAGGAGGCCAGGGACACATGTCTCTTCCCCATGTTTCTGCATGTCCACCATCATATAGGGGTTTGTCTCATGTAGGGAATGTCATGAGTGAGTTTGGGCAATTTAGTCCCCATGAGTCTACCACATTCCGTAGGACACCCATGCATGATAGATACAACTTTGGTTGTCCTGGTCCTCCCCGTGTTGTCCAATCATGTAGGAGTCATAGGCATGCTAGGTCTGTGTTTGGATGTCCAGGACCACCACTGCATTCACATAGGTATGAGTCAACACAGCTAGTTCGGAGTCTACATCATCATCACCCCCTCGAGGCCAGCAACGCACGTTATAAGGAATTCGCTGACGCGCATCGACGCACCCGTGAGTTCCAAGTGGGAGAGTACGTCATGATCAGGGTTAGACCTGAACGGTTCCCTTCGGGGGCCGTGAAGAAACTCCAGGACCGCGGTGCAGGACCCTTCCGAGTTCTGAAGCGAGTAGGGTCGAATGCGTATGAGATTGAGCTGCCAGACGACTATGGGATCAGCTCGACGTTCAATGTCTCAGATCTGGTGGCATATCGGGATCCCGCGGTGATTCCCAGCGAGCTTTTTGGGCCTACCCCTCCTGTTGAGAGCATTTCACCTTCTGAGCGCCCACCTCCTCCAGCCCCTTTACAGACACGCGAGCATATAGATTGCATACTGGATGAGCAGGTGACCACGACCAGGAGCGGAGCCTACCAGCGCTTTCTAGTGCGTTGGAGAGGGCGCCCTGCGACAGACGACACCTGGATCACACGTGGAGAGCTGGAGCGGATCGACCCGGACCTGCTGGAGCGTTACTTGAGCGACCGTGACCCTTACTCGACGGGGTCGAGTTCTTCCCACCCGGGGAGAATTGGTGAGGACACGCGCCGCATCACTCGACGGAGCACACGGAGCATGCCGGCATCCCTTTGGCTCGGCGACCACTTGGCAGACTAGTAGAGCTATCTTTAGTTATTTTATGCTTTAGGCCATGTTGGGCCTTGGATTAGTCCCTGCGTGGACACTTTTATTAGTTGTGTGGACCTTTGTAGGCCATTTGGAGCAAATTAGGCTTTAGTTGGACCATTTTATGCTTATTAGATAGGAGATAGGGCTATTGGGCCATTTTTTTTGGTTCAATCTCTGGCCCATATGGGCTGGCCACCCACTCCCTTGCTTAGCCCACCTAGGGTTAGGGTTTTGGGCGCCCAACTCTTTTCCCTCCTCTTGGAAGGTGGCAGCCGCCCCTCTCCTAGATTATAGGAAGAGGGGTGCGGCCCTCCCCCCCCCCTTGCCTTGTTGCGCCCCCCCTTTCCCCATGCCATGTGGCGCATCCCCCTCCCCTCCCTCTTGGCTAGGGTTTCAACCCTAGCACCTCCCCTCCCCATATATAAACCTTGTATTTTTTTCTTTGAAAAAATAATGAAGAATTAATTTGTGAGAAACCTTGTGCGCAGCCACCACCAAGGAGAGGGCGACCTTCTCCATCCTTCCCCAAGGGGTGCGACGCCCCTCTCTTCCCCTATCCCCCATCTTCTTCTTCCTCCATCTCCAACTCCTGGGTGCGACTCCCTTGAGAAGGAGGTCCTGGTGAGGTGAGGATCGTGCTGTGAAGCGAGTCTCTTCATCCCATGTCGGAGAGAGATCCAAGCGGCGAGACGACGTCAAGCTCGGTGGCGTTCAATCCAATCTCGGATGCACCTGCTCTGCCTGCAAGCTAGGGGTCCAAAGATCACGTCGGTACGAACCCTCTCTGTGGGCAAACCGTCTGGCTTTCTTCTAGACTTTTCTTCCCCTACAAGTCCCCCTTCCAACCCCACCGGCCTTGTCCCAAAACTCGAATCACAGAGGAAGTTGTCTTTGTAGACACTTTCGTCGCGCAGGCTGCTCCCGGGACAGACTCGCCTGTGATCAGAGTCGCCTTGGACACCCGTGTGCACCCCCGTTCCTTCTCCGATCGACCACAACCTCTTCACATAAGTTGTTCCCCTCCCTGTCCCCGAACCATTCGTGGTGGTTTCATCCCAAAACTCCATTGGGGCTGAAACTTCCCTTTGTGGCTACTTTCGGTCCTCCTCTGGGCGCTACAGTAACCCGGCGGGACAGATCCGCAGTACCCTCCAAAGGGACCACCACCTCCCCTTACTGGAATGGCCTGAAAATTGGAGGGCTATCTCCACACACACCACTCCATCTCCAGTGGCCGCCCCTGGTCAGAATTCCATCGCACCCCTACGCCCTCATATCCCATCTCGGGTTCACAGACCTGACTGCCCTGAAGTGCAGGCTGCGACCCCCACTTTCCACCCCGCCCACGCCCAAATCCTCCAAGGCACCGCCCCCGCTACCTTGGTCATCTGTTAGCCCTACCTGTAAGCTACCCACCAGAGAAAACCCCATCCCTAAATCTGTCCGGAAGCCTGCGTACCGACTGTTCTCCTGGTCTCTACCGGTGTGGGCAGACAGGCAGTCCGACTGCACGCCAGGTGTTTGACGAATTGCCACGGTCACCATCGGCCTCGACTGCAGTTCTCCTTCCACGGGCGCCTGTGGGACATCCCCACCAGCGCCCTCGCTGAATTTCGCAGGTCCAGGACGTGATTAAGGGCGCTTACCGGAGTCGCCCCCGGGCTGTTTGGCGGGCTTGTGCAGGTTGGCCAGCAACCTGTCCCCTCCTTCCGAACGCACTCCAGAGGCTTCCCCGAGGATCGGCGACATCCTTCTTCTTTCCGGAGGAGCGACCCCACGACAGCAAGGTACCGGGGACTCCTGCCACCTCAGCCCCTCCAGAGGTGGACGTTCTTTCAGCAGTTCGCAGAGCTACCCGGGACCTCCTCGCGGCCCACCCCTTCACCGAGTGCTGCCCGTCAGCCCGTGCATCGGCAGCCCCGACTCCTCTGTTTGTAGCCTGTTACCTCCCTGCGAGGAGTGGGCATTTTGGGTCAATTGTGTATTATTACTTCTACGTGTATCGGGGTTGTTGGTCTCGGCCGGGGTTCCTTCCCCACGCCTAGGCGTGGAGGTACGTGCGACGTTCCTTCCCTTGGCATTTGCTTTGCTAGTATGCTCTCGATTATGCAGCGTGCGAGTGTAGGATCCTAGCTACATATTCAATTCACCGTGGGTTTTGCGAGTTGACAGCACCATTCTGTGGCCCTAGTCGAGCACCGAGCTCGGACTAGACTCCCATAGTTGCGCGTCGGCTCCCTTTGCCGCTTTGATCCACTCGTTTCCCTCATAGGGACGGCCGTGGACTTGGGTTTCTTGTTGAGAGACGCCTCTCTTCGGAGGAATAGTACGGAGGTCGATCTCTCGGCTTGCCTTGTCACGTGTGAGTGCTGGCCGCACTTGGTCTTCATAGTAGGTCCAGTCCTTTTTAGTCCCGTTCCGCATCAGTCGAGTTTCTCCCACCTGGGAAGAATTGTTGCGGACACCCGAGCAGTTACGTTGAGCCACCGGTACCGCACGCGGAGAATGACTCGAGCCACTTCAGCGTCCATCTGGCTCGGAGACAGCATGGAGACTACCCCCTGAGTCTCGACATTTATCATATTTGTTTAGACGTTATTTGTGTGTAATGTGTGTGTGTGTTTCATTTTATTCAGTTTGTAATTTTGATTGTAAGAGGGGTTTATTTGTAAAATGGGACCCCCGGGTCCCACGGGCCCCCCAGACCTCTTCCCATTGATCCACCTCAACCTAGGGCCCCATGTGGGGTCAGTCAACATTTCAAATGGAGACATCTAGAAGGTTGAATGGTAAATGCCACATGGGTAGACAATTGGACTTCAAAGTCCAAGGTAGGCTAGCTACCATTCTACCATGTCCCCCCCTTGGTCAATAGGCTGCCCCCCCCCCCTTATATTTTATTTAATTTTTGTGTGTGTGTCACATTCAATCTAGGCCATCCATTCCCCCATCCCTAGATCCAAGGGTGGCTATTGGATTTGATATGTAACCTATAAGTACCTTGTATTTTCTCATTTAGAAGAATTAATGCATTTGAATTGGAAGAAAATTCCCTTGAGCAAGGCCTAGGCCGCCCCTCTCTCCACCTTGCAGCTGGGAAGGCTGTATTCTGGTGGTGTGACTCCACCCCTATCAGTTCCGGTCACCGCCGCCGCCGCCACGTGCCGCCATCGCGCCTCCACCATCACCGCCGGTGTTCTGTCCATCCAGGATAGAGGTGTCTTCTCCGAATTCTTGCTCTCCACCCCGTCGTGTTTTTGAGCTGGGATTTTGAGGGGATGTTCCAGAGGTGTTCCTCACGATCCAAAAAAATTGGTTGGTCATGAGTCTTCCATTTGATAATTTTCCATTTTCGTCCAACCTCTTTTCCTAGATCTGTCTGCTTGCTGTTTAGATTTCCACCCGCCCTGTGTTTCTAGTGTTCGGACCCCTTTGTGATTTTTTCAAGGGCTCCCCATTTTACTGGGAGTTGTCCATCAACCCCTCCGTCCACGATTTTTCTTGAATTTTGATCCGCCTTTCACCTATTTTTAAAAAATCGCTTTCAGAGCTAGCTACAGTGCTGTCCACCTGTTCCCAGATCCGACCCCATCCAGTAAACAAATCATATCAAATCACAGCCACCTCCAATCAGTCCACAAAAAATATCCCCGTTTTCCTTGTTCCAAATCCTACAACTTTCATGAAAAGCTCAGGAGCTGAATCGTCGATCAACCTCATGGTCAACGGCCGTTCTCAGACAACTCACCTGCATATCTAAGATTTCGGGTACTATACAATAGGAACTCAAAAATTCAATAAAGTTCAGATCCGACCAGATCCAGCAGATCTCTTTGGGTCTATATTGAAGTAGAGAGCTTTCCAACGATAGCTCATGCGCCCCGATCCGACGTCGGCATTGATCGCAGCGGCCGTTTTCGCCGGAGCGCGCGCCGGAAAACAGAACCGGAAATCTGTGGGCTATTAGTTCAAGAGTTGGGAATCGGGGCCGATCGACCCCCGATCGGTGTTTCCTGCCGACCGCCGTCCGTGGAGGCGCGCCACCAGGGGTCCCCATCATAGTGGGTCCCAGCCCTGCAGATCTGGAGGACAGCGCCGTCCGTGGGATCCACGGACCCGTAGAATCCGCCGTTCGGGAAGCATGAAAATGCGGAGTTCGGCACTGCCGGGCGACATCAAGATGCTGCCCGTCAACCCGTTTTGCGTGATTCCCGGGCCCCGCATGTGACCTTTTACCTCCCTGCGTGGAGTGGGTCAAATATTTGTACTGTTGTAAAATTGTTTAACCGGGGATCCGTAATTCGGCTGGGGTTATCTTCGCCACGCCGGGTGCGTGGAGGTAACGATCTTAACTCCTTGGCATTTCATTTGCTTAGCTAGTATATGGTCATATGCCGCTGTCGAGAGTGTAGGATTCTAGCCCGTGTGTCCATGTCACCGCTGTGAGCGTGAGAGTGACCCATCCCGTGACTCGATCCGAGTCCGGAAGTGAGTCTGACTACCTTGAACTCTGCCGGTTCCTTAACCGCGCACGATCCACGCTTTCCCTCGCATGGGACGACGAGTGAGTTTGCACTTTTGTTAGCGACATGTAGCCTATAGGAGCTCTTAGTGTCGAGCCAAGGTCGCTCTCGTAGTCGTGTCGTTGCTGGTCGAGTCGTGTTCATCTCATATAGTGTCGTCTCCTCAGTCCGTCCCGCATCACAAGGTCAGTGCATATAGTGAAACCTATAAACAAGGTCGGTGCACTTTATATGAAATGGAAAGATGGGTCGGTGCATGTTTGAAAGATCCCAAAGAAGGTCGGTGCACATCGTGTAGAAGCTATAGATAGGGTCGGTGCAAATGCCACATGCGGTCGGTGCAAAGTTAGGCCAAAGTCTGTGCACATTCAGAAATATCAAGTGATTAATCATTTTTAAGCATGAAACACCCAATTTCAAATTGATTCATTAAATCACTCATGAAATGCAAATTTAGTCTAGAATTTCAAGCATGAGATCATATAGCTCAGACATTCAAAATGCATGAGCCATCAACCAAGGATCTTAGAATTTCGGTCAACCAAGGTTCAGAAAACCCAGAATTGTATAACAATTAAAGCATTAAACCCTTAGTTAAATAGCACGATGTGTATACATGAAACCCAATTCAACAAGGGGCAATTACGCAATATGTAACCCATTCAGCCCTTTATGTTGCCAACCATCCATATACAATTAACATTAAAGCTCATTCAAGATTTGCAGAACTTAGAGAAAATGTAACCATGAAAAAACATGTTGAGGTCGACACCAAGGAACAGTATTGCAACTGTAAATGATATCCACCAAGCATTTCAACCCTGCAAAGCAGAATATCAACATGTGAGCTCATTTGCCACAACATTTATACATACGAATGTTACTCTATACACATCCAATGCACACAATATATTGTTATCATCAAAACCATTATCAAAGACAAAAAGGGAGCGCAACGAACCCAATAGATGGTACGAGCCCAGGCTACCAGTGATGAGGCCTACCTGAAGCCTACGCCAGGAGATATGGAGATCAGGTTTTCCGCAGCACCCGACGACCGGTATGACTCTCTAAACTTAAACTCTCTCAATTACTTCTAATGCATTGACACATTGACTTGCTACATGCAGCTAGACGCCCAGGGACGGATAGCGGATGTCCAGGGTCTCCTCCACTCTACCGTTCAGCAGAGGGATGAGTTATAGCGCGCGCTAGAGCTTCTGATGAGTTTCAAACCTTAGACTTAGTATGTAATGCTTATGCATTTGGCTGACTAACTTTGATTTCTAAAATGCAGCGAGACGAGGGAGCGCAGCGGCAGGGACCAGACGCTCCATCCTCTTTTTCGCAGCCTGCGGGAGGCCAAGCCGAGAGAGATGCTGACTTCGCACAGGCAGTTGCTCGGGCCTAGGAGGCCGAGGCCACTCTCGTGAAGAGGGTAAGCAAACCAACCGATTTCCTTTGACTGAATAAATGCTATGAAAGCGTAAATGACTGACCATGATGAATGCTTATGCAGACGAGGGAGTTGACCGTGGCACTGGGCAAGGCAGAGCACGCCCGAGCAGAGGCAAAGTGACTCCGAGCCGAGGTAGCTGAGGTGGCCCATCTTCGCGCAGAGGTGGATAGACTTAGAGCTGGAGAGGCAGCGGTGGTGGATTCTCAGCGAGAGGTGAGGGAGCTGAGAGTTGAGATCCGGGCGCTGGAGAGGGCACTCCGGCTAGTGAGTGGACGGTCCTCCCATAGCGTGTCATAGAGCGGCGCGCGCAGTGGACACCGGGACTACTTCACGGGTTCCTCTGGCTAGCGGAGGAATGAGGAGGATGAGCGGAGACGATGACACTAAGAGGAGGAGAGCACCTCTATGGCCCCGCCAGCGAAGAGGCACAAGGGCACTGGCGACAGCGGGGGTCCAGGAGGGGGACCGACTGGGGTGTAACTTGTACTTATGTATGCATGTACATGATCTTTTGATTCGTAAAATGTATGATCATTTTATCTTTTCAAATGCAAATATGTGTGGATGTGAATGCTGACAATGACTCCTAGGACTGACAAAGAGATCAGGAAAATAAGAGGGAGGGAGAAAGAGTGGGAGAGATGTGATGATTAAAGTGATAAACAAAAAATAGGGGGAAAACGGTTTTATGGAAGACCGCAAGGAGGAAGAAATGGTCGATCTATGACTGTTAGACGAGTGGGAGAGAAGGCGGTGGAGGAGAATAGAAAACGGTCACCTGACGACCGTTTGAAGGAGCCTAGCGGTCGCTCGATAGACCGCAAGCCAGTTAAATCCGAGCGGGACTCTCCGTGAGAGTCCGAACCCTGGACTAGAAGCACCTAATCCGTGTTAAGACCTATCCTAACTTAAATTGAAGCTAACTAGCCTCAATCCTAATGCATTAGGACTAGAATTAGAGCCCTATAATTAGGAATACAGCCAGAATTTGCAGCTCTCAGAAATCTCTGCTTTAATCCTTGAAAAATCTCTCAAAAAGACCCAAATCAACATGAAGAGGAGCTTTGAAGCTAGCACCATGGGAGAGGTGGTCTATACCGGGCCAAAGCTGGCTAGAAGGGAGCATGGGGAGCTGCAGCGACTGACTTCCATCCCCAAACACTTGAGCACAAGCCTTTCAAGAGAGGTGAGTTCAATTCAATTTTCAAAATCATGAATTTCCTTAAATTTCTTCTCATGGCATTCCTCTTCTTCTTGTTTCCTCTCTTTTCTTTCATTTTCTAGCTCCTTCCTGGCCCAAGATGCTACTCTAGCTTGAAGTGGGTGGCTCCCATGATAAAGGAACTCCTTTTAGAGGTGCTCTCAATCTTAAGTGCATGGCACCTTCACCCTTTAGTAGTCCTAGCCAAAAATTTCCAGACAATTTCCTTAGATTGGCCAAGCATTTCAGCTCTAATGGAATTTTGACATCCTCAAACACATACTATCATATTCCCAAGCTTTGAAGCTATTGTCCTTATAGAAGAGGTAGAGACCTACCTAGCCCTTCCTAAGACTAAGGTGGGGGATGAAGACTTGATTTTTTATACGGTTGAACCTATAAACCCATCACTCATCTTGGGAGACTTCCTACCTAACCCAAAAGATGTGAAAACCATGATCAACCCTCGCCATATTCATTTGATACCCTTGGCTCAATGGATTACTTCTCATTGAAAAAATAAATGTGAGAAATATGAAGCCATAGTAAAAGCTACTTCCATTTGCTTGTGCGGGGTCTTGCTCTTTTCTGCCACTGACCACCTCGTAGAGATCCAAAACCTCAGCGTTATTAGTGGGATGTGATGGGATTTATCTATCTCCCAAGCTATCCTTTCTTACCTCTATGAAGGCCTTAGTTCAGCTTCTTTAGGGGGTCCCCTCTTTGGGTCAATGATCATCCTTGAGTGTTGGATGGGAATTAGACTTAAATTTATACCCAAGGAGAATGTGGCCTCAGCTAGCCGCATATTCGGGAGCAACCCACTCTTCTTTAAAGGAGGCGCATCTGGATTCTCTTCACAGGTTGAATGCCGGATCGTGGATAAGAAAACATGGGATGATTGGCGCCTCTTCCTTAACACTTTTCCAATTGACAAGTTCGTGATGCGACCCCGAGCTCGTCAAGGCACTACCCTCAGATCACCCAGGCGACTGGGCCAAGACATGCAGCTAGTGGGGAATACTACCTTGGCAATTAATCTACAACCCACACCGGTGCTACCTGCAAGTTGGGCTTCCCTGCACTACGGTTCAAGCACTATCTCACTACCCTCCCATTCAAGCTAGGAAGATTGGGACCGAGGAGGATGAGCGGGCAGTTCGGAGCGCTCTGACCATGTGGGAGATCAACCGAGTCCGTACCTTGCAAGCAGAAGTGACAGAGAAAGGAGAGGAGTACCAAGCTTATGTGAAGGAATTGCACAAGATCCGGCCACGTGCGGATGAGAAATTGAATGTAAATTGAAATTCTTTGATCATGTTCTTGAACTTTATTGAAAGAATTATGTGTCATGAACCTGAAATGAATAAAAGAAAAGATTGGTTTGAAAGATGTGCAATGAAATTACATTTATAGCTTGATGAATCAAGGAGGGACAGAGTTCTCTGTTTGAGAAACGGCCCAGCAAAGGACCGCTAGGCGGGCCTAACAGTCTAGCGATAGACTGCAAGGGGAAAGACCCAAGAAAACTCTGAGTTTTCTGACTCTCGGGTGAAGCATGCGGTCGCCCTTGGACCGCTAGAAGGACGCTAACGGTCTAGCGATAGGCCGCCAAGGTGAAGGGACATAAAAAATATGGATTTTGATTCTCGGGTGAGGAAAATGGTCCTAGGACGACCGTTAGTGGACTCCTAGCGGTCCATCAAAAGACCGCAAGGGACAAACTTGCAAGCTTCAAATTCTGGCAACGGAACTTGTGTCTACACACACTTAAAACAAGAAACAAGTCAGATCTGCTCTTAGACTCAACCCCTTGCCTTCAGCAAGTTAGAGAATGACCAATCCTTGATATTTGGTCAAGGGGTGGAGCCTTATTAAATAGGTAAAATAGAATGAAAATGTATGGATGCAATGCATGCTATGCGAAGGATGATGGTATTTTGAATTTTAAAATATTTGATTTTTTGGATTTTAAAATATTTGATTTTTTTAGATTTTGAAATATCTAATTTTTTTATTTTGAAATATTTTATTTTTTTAGATTTTGAAATATCTAATTTTTTTACTTTGAAATATTTGATTTTTTTGAATTGAAAATTTTGAATTTTTTAAATTTTGAAATATTTGATTTTTTTGAATTTTAAATATTTGATTTTTTTAAGATTTTGTAATATTTGATTTTTTAGATTTTGAAATATTTTATTTTTTTGGATTTTGAAATATTTGATTTTTTTAGATTTTGAAATATTTGATTTTTTTTGGAAGCCAATTCTGTCTCGGCAACGAGAGCCCTACCTGTCCCATTAGGAATCTCTTGAGGTTGGCGTAAAGTGACAGTCCCTGGCCGGGGCCAATCTGTACGATGGTGTTTCTGTCGAGGCCATACCCAGGATACAATTTCATCCTAAAAAAGAAAAATGAATCCGAGAGGTAAGCCTAGACTAGGTATAGATATTTTTAGGGCTTGAATCCTTCTCATGACAACCCCTTCAGAGATTTAGTCTGTTGCGCCGGGACTTTGTGTCCGCCATCGAACCTTTATCCACCCTAGGCACGCATACGACCGGTCTCATAACGTTTCGCGGAGAAACTGTATTGCCACTCTTGCCATGCCTAGTTTCATACTTTTGGAGCTTTCTGGACCTTGAGATTTGAGCTTTTGAAATGAGCTTTTGGCATTGCTCTGATTTTTGCTCCTTTTCTTTTCTTTTTTCTTTACTGTTACTTGCCTTCTTTTTTTTCTTGTGGAATCAGGTCATAACGGATTGCCCCTATTTGAGACCTCCTTTCATCAGGGTGTCTGGATCAGTCATCGCCCCCTTATTTACCTCTTGCCCCTAGATTCGGCCGAAGAGAGAAACGGACAGGGACTTTCACTTCCCCTAAGCATGGCCAGGGAGAAACGGTGTTTACACAAAACTGGGGAACCCGACTAGGGATGTCGTGGAGTGTGTGATTGCCAAACTTGGAATCTTCCTTCGTGTTTAAGGAAAGGAATACCTCGCTATCGGCCATTTATTAGCCAGACTCTAAGGGAAAAATGTTTAAGATACAACCCATTCCAGGCGTGAGACAACTCTTCACCTTCCGTGTTGACTAGGCGATATGCATTCCCTGGATAAGCTTCTTTAACGACGAACGGCCCTTCCCAGTTAGGTTGCAATTTAGACCTAGGACCTCCAGACCTAATTAATTTGCATTTCAAAACCATATCACCTATTTGAAACTTGCGTTCGATTACCTTCTTTTGAAAATAACATGAAACTCTCTTTTGATAGACAGACACGTGATCGGTCGCATTCAGCCTCTTCTCATCCAAGAGTTCCAGCTAGACAAGCAACGCCTCTCGACATTCGTCTAGATTAAGTTCCTTATCGAACTGCACCCTTAGGGAAGGGATCAAGATCTCATATGGGAGCATTGCCTCCATCCCGTAAGTAAGAGCACAGGGGGTTTATCCCGTAAGAGTACGGACGGAGGTGCGGTAAGCCTATAGAGATTCCACTAATCGTTCAGGCTAATCACAGAATTTGTGAGATTCGCACGCTTTCTTTATGATTTTAAGAAGGGTTTTATTAGTGGCTTGGGCTTGACCGTTACCTTGAGGATAATATGGAGATGAATGATGCAATGAAATATTGAACTTTTTACAAAGGTCCTGAAGCTCTTGAGAAATGAACTGGGGTCCATTGTCGGTGATGATGCTGCTTTGCACTCCGAACCACGAGATGATATTCTTCATGATGAAGAGGCACATCGTTGTAGCTTTGATCTCCACGTATGCTTCCGCTTCGACCCATTTGGTGAAGTACTCAATGGCAGTGAGGATAAAAGATTTCTGCTTGGTCTGAGAATTGGGATCATCGAGCGGGCCGACAATGTCGAAAGCCCACATAGAGAATGGCCAAGGAGCAGAGAGAGGATGAAGCGATGAAGCTGGAGCATGGATTTTATCAGCATGGAGTTGGCATTTAAGACACCTCCGGACATAGAGGGAGCAATCTTCCTCTAGAGTGCGCCAATAGTAACCTTGCCTAAGGATTTTCTTCGCTAAAGCCTGGCCATTGACATGACCCCCACACTCACTTGAATGCGCTGCCTCAGCCACCTTCCAAGCTTCATCATCATCGAGACATCTCATGAGCATTCCATTGAGAGCGTGCATGTATAGTTCTCCCGCAATGATAGTGTACTTTGAGGCGGCTCTTCTAATAGCCTTATGTTGTTCAGTACTTGTACCTTTTGGGAACGATCCATCTCTACAGTATAGCTTGATTTCATGGTACCATGGCAACTCTTCTT
This sequence comes from Amorphophallus konjac, assembly GCA_022559845.1. NCBI lineage: Eukaryota > Viridiplantae > Streptophyta > Magnoliopsida > Alismatales > Araceae > Amorphophallus > Amorphophallus konjac. The sequence continues at coordinate 284,296,479 of CM040122.1, forward strand.
CTTCCAGGATCTCTTCTAACTCCGTTAAAGATACTTCCTTTAAATCTTCCTTCTCTGCCCATGCCTCTACAGTTTTCCTAAGGTTGTTATACCAAGGATCATGAAGAGAAGGTACGTCCAATCTATGGATGATGGTGGTCTCAGTGCTTCGATTGAGAGGAAAGGACAAGGAGGAAGCGAGCGATGCCAGCGCATCCGCAAGGATATTCTAAGATCTAGGAGTATGGATGTAGATCAGTTTGCGGAATTACCTAGCCAAGAGAGTGACCAAATCCTGATATGGCTTGAGCTTTAGGTCACGAGTGCGGTAAGTGGACAGAACTTACCGCAGAACGAGCTGAGAGTCTCCTATGATGTTCAAATAGCACGCGCCTAAGAGGTAGGCGTGCTTCAATCCAGCCAGGAGAGGTTCATACTTGGTGATGTTGTTGGTAGCATGAAAATGAAGCTGATATGGAAAGGGAATCGTCACCCCTTCCAGAGTGAGGAGAACAGCACCCATCCCTCGGCCTTGAGAATTGAGCACACCATCGAAGTGCAGAGACCAAAAGGGATGATGAGTAAGAACAGAGAGATGCTCATTAGAGAAATCGTCCTGAATGGAGTCTGTGCAGAGGATAGGAAGATGGGCGAGATGCTCAGCGATGGCATACCCTTTGATCACCTTCTGAACAACGAATGTGATATCGAACTGAGAGAGGAAGCTCTGCCAGCGAGCTAACCTACTAGATAGGGCAGACTTTTCTAAAAGATAGCGAATTGGGTCCATTCTAGAGATTAACCTAACCGGATGGGCTAGAAAGTAGTGTTTCAACTTCTGAGCTACCCAAACTAAGGCGGCACTAGTTTTCTCAATGGCAGTGTACTTGGCCTTTGCTGGGTTAAATAACCTGGAGAGGTAATAAGTTTCCCGTTTTCTCCCTTCATCATCTACTTGTGCCAAGACAGCTCCTAAGGAGTCCTCGATGACAGAAATGTATAGGATCAGGGGTTTCCGAGGGACATGAGGCTGTAAAACTGGGGGATTGGCCAAATATACCTTCAAATCCTCATGGGCCTTCTGACATTCTTGGTTCCATTCAAATTTGACCCCCCCCCCCTTTAGCAATTCATAGAACGGGAATGATGGGATATGAATCTTCTGATGAATTACAATCGTCCAATCAATCCTCGAAGTTTCGTGATATTCTTAGGCGGAGGCATGTCCATGACGACCTTTGCTTTGTTAGGATCAATCTGAATCTCCCTTTTACTAACTATGAAGCCTAGCAACTTCCCTGAAGAGACTCCAAAAACACACTTCTTTGGATTCATTTTCAACTGGTACTCCCTGGCTCTCTGAAGCACCTTAGCTAAGATGGCGGGGTGTTCTTCTTTTGTTCTTAACTTCACCAAAATATCATCCACGTAAGCTTCCATGTAAACAGACATCATATCATGGAATATGGCTATCATCGCCCTTTGATAGGTGGAGCCGGCGCTCTTCAAACCAAACGGCATGACCACATAGCAATATGTACCCCAGGGCGTGGTAAAGGAGGTTTTCTCTTGATCCTCGGGAGCGAGATGGATCTGATTATATCTTGAATAACCATCCATGAATGACAATGCTTCGTACCTGGTGGTGTTGTCTACCAACACATCTATATGAGGCAACGGGAAATCATCCTTGGGACATGCCTTGTTAAGATCCCTGAAATCAATACAAATTTACACCTTTCCATCCTTCTTGTTTACAGGGACGATATTTGCCACACACTGAGGGTATAAAACAACTCTAATGAACCTGGCCTTATGTAATTTGTCAACTTCTTCCTTCATACTTAAGGCCATGTGGGGGTGAAATCTTCTTAGTCTTTGTTTAACGGGCGTTGCCCCTAGCTTAAGCATTAATCAGTGTTCCACCAAAGAGAGATCAAGACCTGGCATGTGTTGATTTATTTGCGTCCTTCTTTTTGTGGGTTTGTGATGTGTGATAAAGATGATAAGCAAAAATCAATGATCTCAATCAACCCAAGGACATTTGAACCATGAACCTAGGCAATCCAAACAAGCTCTAGCATGGGCAATGCTATCTCAACCAAACTAATCTAAGGAAATAAAGAAAAACACATGCCGGGGCGTGGAGCAAGTAGCAAATAAAACACACCGTGTGGGTGGAACAAGCAACGGAATATGAGATATGAGAGAGAAATCAATGCCCAATACTAAGGAAAGAGCGTGATCGCCACCAAAGTAAACACAATTCAAGGACTTGAAAATACCTTAGAAATAGGTGGATGAAGCACCCGCCCACGGGAGAGAGAAACCAGTGAAATCTGCAGATCAGCCTTGAATGTAACGGTCCAGACCCTGTGCGTCACAGGAGTGTGACGGTCGCACGATGCACCGTTATATGAACCTGACGCGTCTTCTCAAGACCGTCAGACAACCTGCAGAAATAGCTTATGAATTCTTTGAACTCCAAATCTTCCAGCCGGCCAGAAGACTTGGGCCTCGTTTGATGAACCTATAAACCTGCCAATGAACGTGAAGCACAAGAAAACAAACCCAGATCAGCCCTTTAAACAAGCGTAGTATCAATTCTTAAGGAAATTAAGATCATTCAAAAGGAAAGGGAAGTACCGGGGAAGTTTTGGTTTTTTAACCCCTCTGGGCGTTTTAAAAGATAGGAAGATGTTTAGATGATGAAAATAGATGAAGAACGTGGAATAAGGAAGAGGGACAATGCTTTGAGAACGAGGAGGAAGAAGAACACAAGTGTGACAATGATGGAAATTCAAACACAATGAAACGAATACTCCCTTCACCGTGAAGCAGACGGACGTGAGGAACAGTTCTCCTTGGTTGGATGTGGCTCCAGGATGCGGCAGCAATTCGACGTAAACTCCAGATCTTCCTCCCTCGGGCCATGAAGTTAAGGGTGCTATTTATAGGCCCTCAAACTCTCCGGTCGAACAGAGGATAATCCAGCAAGAAAAGAGGATAACTCTTAGCAAATCCTCGAAGATAATATCACCAAGAGTCCATAGAAACACACAGAAGGTTCTGAGGATCAGATTCGGAAGAGAAATCACAAGATCAAACTCTTATCTCGACCACGGAGTAGCAGAGAAAAGGCCTGAACTGCCAGGACTCTCTGTTGGATGTAACGGCTGCACGACAGACCGCCACAGTCAAATAACGCGTTAGGGGGATACCGTCACATTCAACCTTATCTCAAAAGAGATAAGATCAACGGAAGAAGATCAAAACAATAGGACTCTTGAATGAAAGTAACGGCCATGGGTGGACTCGTTGGAGGGAAGTAACGACTGCACGACAGACCGTTATACTCAATGGATAGGCCAAAGGATAAGGATTGAAACAAAGCCTTAAGTCGTAGGACTCTTCAATATGTAACGGCCATGGAACAATGCGTTAGATGAACATAACGCCCCAAGTGTAGACCGTTAGAAACAATGAGGATCCAAAAAGAGAGCTTGCTAAGCTTCATCAAACGAGAAATCGTGGAACCATACTCAACCAAGGAGAAGACCCATGAAATAAGCTTCAGACTGATGAAGGAGACTCAACGAAGGAATGAATAACTTGGAGCATCACATAGAGTGAACAAAGAGATGACCCGACTTATCGGTCATAAAACGGGTGTCAACAAATGCCCCTCCTTAACGTCCTCTTTGTAGGGGAGCGAGCGGAGGTGAAGCGAAAGTGAAATGAAACATGGAGATGAAGCGGAAATGTAGCGGAGTGGACCAAAAAGCGGGCGTTAAGGTAAAACAACACCCGTTCTTTACCAACAAGCGTTAGGAATTTTCTGGGAAACTTCGAACTGATTACAAGGAAAATAGCTAACCAAAGGATGCAAGTCTGGAGAAACTAACAACTAAGGAAAGGAAACACGGCTAGCCGCCGGAGGCAACGGAAAGGAAAGAGAACTGACTAAACTCTAGACAGGAATCTTTAGCCAACCAAATCAAGCGACAGATTGAAGAAAACCTTCGAATTCAGAGTGGAATGTCTCTCTTTATTCGAGATCAAGAACACATCTATTAACCATCATTGAAATACCTCGAATAGATGAAGATCATGAATGCTCAAATATGCGTATGATGCATGCTGGGCTAAATGAAAAAGAAATCGTTAAAACAAATGCAAAGAAAGAATAAAATAACAAGATACTCAAGAATAGTATTGCTAGACCGGAGAAATCAGGGTCAGGACACTATCTGCAACCACGGCGTGCAAGACAGAACCATCGTCCCCAAAATTTTCTAACCTAACGGCCTATCCAACAATTAAACATGTGAACTTAGATCATCATCATTTTTGTTTAAGGGGAACATCAGATCCCAGAACACATAAATGACCAGCCAGTTCTTGAGATAATATATCATAGATAACATATAGTAATGCATTAAAGGGATAAGGAATCGAGATACAATACCTGACTTACCTGCCTGACGACCGGTAAAGCATGATGTTGTTTATAACTTCATTCATGAGTAAAGAGGTTAGCTAACAATAGATATGAGCATGAAACAGTACATAACCATTTGTACGCATGAGAAGCATAAATAATATACATCATGGCAGAAAAAGTGATCATTCAAGCATTAAATAGACCAATTTATTCATCAAGAAACTTGCAAGCTGTAACGGTCTGTGGAGAGGGCATTACATAAAGTAACGGACCAGGGAAGGGCCGTTAAAGACTGGGCGGTTCACATTCTTCAATAAAACAGTTCAAATCTATGTAACGGTCTCAGGAGTACGCATCAGAGTCTGTAACGGTCAGACGACAGACCGTCATATTTCCTGAGCGTTCAAAAAAAATAAACCGAACGGTCACAATCTTCATTCATTCATACAACACTCAACCTAAAACCCCAAAACCTCAACCGAGAGTAACGACCGGCGACCTCCGTCATCCACCCAAGATGGCCGACGACGAGGGTTCCCAGCCACCAAAGAAGAGGGAGAGAGGGACAAAGAAGAAGGTGATTCGCCGCCTTCACCACCGGATAGAGCGAGAGACCGTCCCGCCCGCCGAGGAAAAAACTAGGGCGAGGAGAGAGCCAAGGGTGGAGGAAGATGTTCCCACGGCCGAGGAGGATCAAGGGGAAACACCCCTGGACGAAGAAGAACCCAAGGAACCAGAGAAGAAGAGGAAGAGGGGCCAAGACCGAGAGGTAGGCCGCCCTAATTTTTAAATTAATAATTTTTTTTGTGTTTTTATGTGCATGCATGTGTGAATGGGGGGTAGAAAATGGGTCTATGAACACATTAGGATCCATTGTAGGCCTTTTTGGCCAAAGTGGGAAAGCCGCGGAATGCAAAGGGGATAAAGCCCTCTAGCAGAGAATGTGACGGTCCTTCCAGGAACTGTCACAAGCCTAACGCGCCACCATTGATGCGTTAGAGACAAGTAACGCCCCATCCCAGGGCCGTTACAGTCACCAGAGGCCAGAACTAATTTTTGGGTTTTCAATTATTCAATTTTTTGTTTTTCATTTTTAAATGCTTATGCAATGATTCTATGATGCAATTGACTAACTTATGCTCTAAATGAATGCAGGGAAAGAGACAGACGAGGCTCTCTTGGCTTCAGATCTGGGCGGTGTACCAGGTACTACCCAATTACCAGAGAGAGAGGTTAGCCGGCATGGGGTTCGCCGAGGTGCTGAGCATCGAGGTGATCCGGATGGACACGCCACTGCTATATGCTTTGCACGAGAGGTGGGATCCAGTCAGCAGGGCGTTCATCTTCCTGTGGGGTCACATGATCCCGACGTTGGAAGACATGGCGAGGATTGCCATACTTTGGGTGCACGGAGCCGCAGTAACAGGATGGACTTATAGAGACTACCGAGAGATGGCCTAGAAGCTGCTGGGGCTAGACTTGATCAGACCGGGGCAGACGTCATCTCAGCTCTCGAGATCAGTACTACAGGAGAGCCTAGGACTGAGAGAAGTAGCGATAGCTGTGGGCGAGTTACCATAGGAGCATCTAGGCAGAGTGATAGATCAGGTGCACCCACGAGTGGTAGCAGAGGCGAGACCAGAGGGAGATCGAGTCCTGAGACGATTCCTAATGCTACTGTTTGGGAAGCTCCTGTTCGTGACTCGAGCGGACGTCATCAGCTGTAGGCTGCTACCGATGATCCAGGATTTGGGCAGAGTTGGAAAATACGCCTGGGGAGCGGCAGTACTAGCCTTCTTGTTCGAGTCCCTCAGCACGACGGACCGATAGATGATGCTGGGCGGCTTCTCGCCTTTTCTACAGGTAAATGCAATTAAAAATGACTTCTATATGATTATGATTATGCTTATGAAAATGATTATGCAGTTGACTGACTTGACTTCTAAATGCAGATATGGAGCAACATGTACCTCCCGGGCATCGGGAGAGGCACACTACTTTCACGCCGGCCGCATCCCGATCGCGAGGTGATGGGTGGTTGCGAGGAAACCCATGGATGATCATCAGATTGACCCGGGCGATCCAGGATGACTTGGATTCCTTCCCACACACGGCGGTAAGCCTGAAACTTCAAAATGCTTTCTAAATGCTCTATATGCTTTTAAAATGATGAAAAATGGACTAATATGAATGGACTAACATGCTTTCAGGTGAGATGGAGCCCGTACTGAGGTGAGAGTTACGAGGGACAGCCATGGGTGGGGGCAGCCCTTTCGTACCGGGGATGAGACATATGGTTGCACTGCATCCATATCATCAAGCCACTCCACTACCGACTGATTCTGAGGACTCGGGGACTACACCAGCCCGAGGTGACATTTCCACACCGCAGTGACGAGCGCCCGGGCAAGTCAGCGAAAGGAATTAGCGGCGACATAGATTGGTGCACCCGGAAAGCGAAGTTCATCCACGATTGGAACCGGAGGGGCAGAGCAGTGAAGGAGCGGGACGAGAGCGACGAGGCATACTTGAAAGACTTTGCTCGACTCTACTGGGACCGGGTGTACCGAGGTACCCGACAACCGGTATGCAATTTCTAAACTCTAAACTCTGAATGCTCTTATATGAAAATTGTATTCTATATGCACTGACTCATATGCTTTCTAAATGCAGCTAGACCCCGAGGGAAGGTTAGCCGAGCTCGAGGGGCTACTCCATGCCACCGTCCAGCAGCAGGACGAGTACCGGACCGCTTTGGAGCTTCTGGTAAGATTCCCAAAACCTTGGACTTTTAATGATTAAAATGATTATGATGATGATTATGATGACTGACTATGACTTTTAAATGCAGCGGGCCGAGGGAGCCCAAAGAGCCGGACCGGATGCCCCATCGTCTTCCTCACAGCCTACCGGGGACAGAGCTGAGCGGGATGCCGAGTTTGCCCGAGCAGTTGCCTGGGCCGAGGAGGCGGAGGCCACCCTTGCGGAGCGGGTAAGATGCTAAATGTGTTGCTTTAAAATGCTTATGTTTATGCGAATTAAAATGCTTATGCAACTAACTATATGAAATGCAATCTATAGGCAAGAGAGCTAGCCATAGCAGCGGCCGAGGTGAAATCGGCTCGGACGGAGGCAGAGCGACTCCGGGCAGAGCTGACTCGGTCACAAGCCGAGGTGGAGCGACTCCGGACTAGGACCGTGGACTTGGATCGCTACCGGACTGAGGCCCGGGACACGCGGCGTCAGATCTTCGAGCTGAAGATTGAGCTACGGACAATGGAGCGCACGGTCAGGATGATGGGCCGGGGACCGGAGCGGAGTGCCTCCCAGAGTGGGGCACGGAGGAGCGTTGCCCCGAGCGGCTCGATAGGGGACTTCCTTGCTAGCTCCTCTGGCCAGCAGAGGAATGAGAGGGCAGAGAGAGGATAGCAGGAGGAAAGCGCCTCCATAGCGCCACCCGCGCGGAGACCCGAGGGCGGAGATGATGATGGCGGCTCGGCGGATAAGCCGGCCGAGTGATGCATTTTTCGATTTTCTTCTTTGGTTATCACTTTACTTGTACATAACTTATGATGAAAATGGAATGAGAATTTCTTTTTGGTCTTTTGTTTGTCCTTGTGAATGAATGGATGTGTGTATGTGGAAATGAATGGCAAATGCAAAAAAATGCATGTGAGAATGTGATTGAAAATGTAGGAAATGCACATGGACACGTGTGTGGATGAAATGTGTGGATAAGATGATGTGTGGATGAAATGATGGACATGAGGAATGGAATGGAAAGTGTGTGAGACCGCCAGGTCTGAACAGAGGCAGAAAGGAATAGCACAATCTCAGCAGCAGACAAAGTAACGGTCGAGGTCTAGACCGTCAGGATCAAGTAACGCATCAGATGGATAACGATCATGAGCAAGACCGTTGAGAATGATTGACCAAGAAGAAGCCAAAACTGATCCGCAGAGAATGTAACGGCTCAGAGAGAATGCGTCATAAGAATATAACGGTCTGATGCTAGACTGTTAAGCTTAACAGAACAAGGTTGGACCAAATTAAACCCACAGGAAATGTGACGGCCCAGAGCTGACGCGTCAGTGGAAAGTGACGGTCCGACGATAGACCGTTAGAGCATGAATTGTACTCCGAGACGGATTGAGCCGCAAGGGGAAAAATCCAAGATAAGAAGCCTCCAATCCATTCTAGACTTCTCCCAAACCTAAGATAAAGCCTTCCAATCCGAATCTTATCTCTTTAAAGCCAAAATCAAGACTTTTAAAACTTGGAATCTTAGCCAAAATCGTATCTTTCTGAATTTCTCTGCTAGAAGGGCTGAAAAACCTCTCCTAAAGGGTAGGAAACAAGATGAAGAGAAGCTTCGAGGTGATGGCTATGGAGGAGAAGATCTATACAGGACCCAAAGCTGCAAGAAAGGAGTATGGAGAGCTGCAAAGACTGACCTCAATTCCCAACCATCTAAGCTCCAATGCTCAAAGAGTGGTAAGCTCTATGACTTAACCAAGTTCAGAAATTTCTGCACTTTAATTTCTTCTCATGATCTTCTTCTTCTTCTTAGCCTCTTCCTGGCCCAAGATGCTATTCTAATCTGAAGTGGGTGGCTCCCATGGTAAAGGCACTCCCTTTAGAGGTTGCATCAATTCTTAAAGCATGGCACCTTCAACCTCTCTTGGTTTTAGGCAAGAATTTCTAGAAATTGTCATTAGATTGGCCTAGTATTTCAGCCCTCATAGAATTATGGCATCCACAAACACATACCTTCATCTTCCCTTCCTTTGAAGCAACAGTCCTATTAGAGGAGGTAGAAACCTACCTAACCCTTCCTAAGACTAAGGTGGGGGATGAAGACCTAGTTTGCTACACGGTTGGGCCTATTGACCCGTCCTTGATCTTGAGTGATTTCATCCATAATCCAAAGGACGTGAGGACCATGATCAGCCCACACCACATTCACTTGATACCCTTAGCACAATGGATAGTCTCTCATTGCAAAAATAAGTGGGAGAGACACGAAGCAATAGCCAAGGTGGTGGCGGTTTGCTTATGTGGAGTCTTTCTTTTCACTACTACCGACCACCTCTTAGATACCCAAAATCTCAGCATTATTAGTGCGTTGTGGCGGGGAATGTCTATCTCTCAAGTGATCCTCTCATATCTCTATGAAGGACTAAGCTCGACTTGCCTAGGAGGACCTTTGTTCGGCTCCATGATACTCCTTGAGTGTTGGATGGGAGTGAGAATCAAATTCCAACCAAAGGAGGATATTACTTCTTCTAACCGTATCTTTGGGAGCCACCCTCTCTTCTTCATTGGAGGGGCAACTGGATTCTCTCCACAGGTTGAATGCAAGACGGCGGACAAGAAAACACAGGATGAATGGCACCTCTTCTTCAATACTTTACCAATGGAGAAATTCATCATGCGACCAAGAATCCTTCGAAGCACTCTTCTTAGAATACCGTGGCGTCACTACCTGGACCTCCAGCATGGGAAATACTACAATTGTGATCTACAACCCACACCGGTGCCATCTTCAGATCGGACTACCTCGGATTGAAGCTCCTGCACTATCACACTACCCTCCCCTTCTACCTAGGAAGATGGGGACCGAGGAAGATGAAAGAGCGGTCTGGAACGCGCTGACCATGTGGGAGATCAGCAAGGTGCATCTGTGGCAAGAGGTAGTGGAAGAGAACGATGAAGCGCGCCGTGGCTATGTGAAAGAGTTGAGGAAGATCTGCCCTCTTGTGGATAAGAAACTGAATGTAGCTTGATTTTACTTTCATGAAAGATGTATTTGACAATCAGAGTTGGAATTTTATCAATCTTATGTTGCATTAAGTTCATATGGGATTTGCCTTAATTGAATGGTCATGGCTTGACTTGGCTAAGAACGGCCTGTAGAATATAGCCCCTGGAGAATGTAACGGATCTGAGAAGGGCCGTTAGAAGGATATAACGGGTAGGAGATAGGCCGTCGGGGTGAAAGACCTGAGGGTTTGGGTTCCTGGAGGAAGTAACGGTCCAACGATAGACCGTTAGGAAGCATAACGGTCGCGCCCCAGGCCGTTAGAGAGAGAGTTGCTGAGAGAATCAAAGCGAAGGCCTGAAGAGATGTAACAGTCTAGAATGGACCGTTAGATGAGTTTGACGGCCTGTACCTGGCGCGTCACAGTCTTGAACCTGCATAGTTATGAGATTTGAGCTTTGGTCTTGATCCTGTATTCTGCACATACTTAAACATGGAACAAGTTAGATCTATTCTTAGACTCAACCCCTTGCCTTGAAGCAAGTTAGATAACGACCGTTTCTTGATATTTGGTTAAGGGGTGGAGCCTTATTAAATAGGCGGGAAACAAAAATAGAAATAATGCGATGCATATGATGGCATTTTTGGATTTTGGAAAATATATTTGAATTTTTGTGAGACTTTGGAAAATAGTTGATGTTTTTGGGTTTTGAAAAATGTGATTTTTTTTGTTTGATTTTGGACTTTTGATGTTTTTTTAGTGTTTTAAATATGTGTTGTTTTTGGAATTTGAAATATATGATATTTTTGTATTTTGAAATATATGTTGTTTTTAGATTTTGAAATATATGTTGTTTTTGGATTTTGAAAATATATTATTTTTGGATTTGTGAAGTATATGTTGTTTTTAAAGTTTTTTTAAAATATATTGTTTTTGGATTTTTGAAAATCAGTGCTTTCTGCTAGCAATGTGAGCCCTCCGTATCGTATTGCGAGTCCCAAGGTTGGCGTGCAATGAGGTGACAAACCCTGACCAAGGCCCAGATTTTCATGACGGTGTTTCTACCAGGGCCATACCCGGGGTACTAGTTTCAATCTTGAAATGGAAACTAGAATGCTCTAGAAGCTCTTTCGGACTTGGGTTCCTCTCCAGACAACCCATTAGAAATTTGGTCTGTTGCGCCGGGGCTTTATGTCCGTCATCGAACCTTAGTCCACTCTAGGCATGCGTGCGACCAGGCTCATTCGTCCCGCGGGGAACTGTACTTGATGGGAATCGACGCCGAGCATGTACTTTTTCTTTTACATTTATGTCCTTTTAGTTTGTGTTTATATCCTTGGGAAAGTATGTACGCAAATGTAAGGCTTTATAAGTCAAGGAGTCATTCCCATGGATTGTGTGGGTTTTTATGCAATTATACAGTAGGACCAGCAAGGGGGACCTCAGCCCTTTCCCATTGGTCCATGTCACCTATGTGGGGCTGGTCAACCATCCTAGGTGGCCATCTAGAAGGGTTGAATGTCAAATGCCACATGGGTAGACAAAGGGAGTAAAAAGTCTAAGGTAGGCTACCTACCATGTCAAGCTTATCTCCCACTTGGGTTATTTTTTTTTTGTGTGTTGGTCACATTTAATCTAGGCCATTCATTCCCCATCCCTAGATCCAATGGTGGAGATTGGATTAGATTGGAGGCATATAAATACTTGTATTTTCCATTTGAATATTAATGAAAGTGAAAAAAGTATTGTGCAAGAGCCCCCCTTGTGGGAATTTTGACCTCCCCTCTCTCTCCCCCTGGTTTTCTTCATCCCCAACCCCCAATTCTAGAGTGGAACCCTTCTATCTCCTCCCCCTCAATCTCTGAGTTCATCTCCGGTGCCGCCGCCGCCGTTCGTGCCGCCTTCGAGCCGCCGCGAAGTCGACTTCGGTGTTCTATCCATCCTGGACAGAAGCTTCTTCTCGGAATTCCTTCTATCAACTCCGACATCCTCTTGATCTGAAATTTTCATAGGTTGTTCCTATCTTGTGTTCCCATATCCACAAAAAAATTCAGGTTCAAAATCCCTCGTTTGATATTTTTCCATTTTCATGCATCTTTCATTCCCAGATCTGTTTTGTCTCTATCTATAGTGACAGCAGCCCTGTGTTTCTCACCTCAGACCCTCTTTTTGATTTTTTCAAACCCTCCCAATTTTATTGGGAGCTCTGTCCCTTATCCCCTACATCCACCATTTTTCTTGATTTTTGATCTGCCCTCTATCTATTTTGCAAAATTCGTGTTCTATCTCCGCTACAGTGCTTTCAGCCCATTTCCAGATCCGACCCACTTCTAGTTCACAAATCCTATCAATTCGTAGCCACATCCAAACTTGTCCAAACCAGTTTTTCCGTTTTCATACCTTGATTTTCTACAACGTTTCTGAAGACCACCACTTCAGATTCAGACGTTCACATATCGGTCAAAGGCAGTTCTCAGACAAGTTCTCTGCAGATCTGAGAATCCGGTCACTTTACAACAGCAACTCAACAATTCATTAAATCCTAGATCCGTGCAGATCCAGGCCAGATCTTCAACCTTAGATTGAAGTATTTGAAGTTAGCCTTCCAACGGCGCCAGTTTCGTGTAGATCCGACATCGGGGCTGATCGCAGCGTCCGTTCTTGCCGGGACGCGCGCTGAAAACCAGAAGTTGCAGATCCATGGCCGGTTGTTCCGACCGGTGCCGATCGGAGCCGCACGGCCTCCGGCCAGTGAACCAGCGCGCCTCCACTCCAGGGAGCACTCATCCAGGCATCCACCACCACAGCGGTGTCACCGGGACCCACCCGGCCCCTCCGGATAGCAAGTGGGCCCCATAGGCGCGAGTACGTGTGCGGCCGAAGCTACGCGAGAAGCCGCCCGTCAACCCGAAATCGGTCCTCCCGGACCCCATTGTGTCGCCCTTTACCTCCCTGCATGGAGTGGGCTGTAACTCATTGTTGTAATCTTTATGTATTAACTATCCCGGGAGTACGACTTCGGCCGGGTCCGTCGTCCCCACGCCGAGCGCGTGGAGGTATCGTAGTCGCTCCTTGCTTGGCATTTCACTTATTTCCATATATGTTTGTTTATGCCACTGCTAGAGAGCATGTTTTAGGACCTAGCTCGCTATAACTTCATATCACCACTACTGCGAGAGTGTGAGCGAGACCGTCCCGTGAACCGATCCAGGCGCACGAGAGAGCCGATCACCCTAGCTCATTACCGGTTTCTCAACCGCGCACGTCCGACGCTTCCCTCGTTAAGGGACAATCGCGAGCTTGTTGTGTCCGTGTCTCGTCCCGCATCAATTTGGTATCAGAGCGAGTTTGAGTCTAGGGTGTCTAAAAATAAAAAAAAAGTGTCATTTAAGTCTAAGTGTCTAAGTCGGTCTTAGGAGTTGCATTTGCATACCATTAGTCGGTATATCAAAAGGTGTTGTCCGAACGTTAGGCTACAGCTATCGGGAAGGCCGCACATTTGCGCGAGTGATCTTCGGATCGATTAGCTCCGCCATGTACCGAGTCTTGGTCGTCATGTCTAGGGTTGTAGTCCATTGTCTAGTTGGTTTACCTACTAGTGTCGACATGGCCATCCACTAGCTTCTCCGTGTCCCATGGATTACCGAACACCCGGATCTTATCCATGGTGGCGATACTATCTCAAATGGAAGGACCACCCGAATCACGCCACTAGGCCCGAAACCCGGGACTTCTACGGGTCCGATGACCCAGGTGACTACCTAGAGTGGGAAGCCATTATGGACGACTACTTCGAGGTGTACAATATGTACGGGCCCATGCAAGTCGATGTTGCCAAAAGGTGACTTTTTGGTGAAGCTGCCGAAACATGGAGGGACATCAAATATTGGAGGGAGGATAGGAATCTAAGGCCCATCGAGTAATGGTGGGAAATGAAGAGAGCACTTAGGAGGGTCTACTTTCCCCGCCCACCTACCTCCAACCACGGAGGTCATACCACTCACCAACCCCACCAACTCGCCCACAATCAAGTGGGCCACACCTCTACCCAATCCCACCCCTTCACCACCGTCCAAGCCCACCAAGGTGACCCCAATCTAGTGGCCCGCCCAGTCACCTCCAACCAGCCTCCCCTTGGCACCCCCATCCCAACCCACTCAAGTACCTCCAACCGAGTGGAAGCCCCGCTTATAGCCGAGCCTAGGACCACACCTAGGCCGAGGGACGAGGAGCGAGTCCACCCCAAGGTTCCTACTCCAACCCGCTCCTTTGAGGAATTTGAGAAAATTATTTTGGATTTGTTGGAAAGGATAAGAGCTTCTTCACCCTCGAGAGCTCCAATGCCACCACCCTCTATATCCGAACGTGATTCGGAACCATCTCATTTGGAGCCACCAAGGCCCGAGCCACCTGTATTTCTAACGGGTACACTATACATCGCCGAGCCGCTTTTTAGTTGGCTCAAGGATGGCTTGGTCCCACCTCCCTTTCCATCCACGGACCCCATCCTACCTATAGTGCCGGTCAACTCATTCCATACCACATTTCGATCTCGTCACCATGTTGATACGTTGGATGATCTTGTCATAGGATTAGATTCACAATGGAAGTTGACACATATGTTGGCCCGAGGCTTCGACCAACCCACGAGTCGTAGCTTCACCCATCTGGCCTTCGGGTCCATTACCTCCGAGTGCACCGTGGGTTGTGTCACCACGGAGGTTCTTCTACTTCTCCCGCTACCGGATGAGCCCGACTTCATGACTTTGTTTCCGAGGGAGGAGTCATATTTCCTATACACGGTCCCCTCCACCATGACGGAGGAAGGTGACCACCCGCACCTTCAAAAATTTCACGATTTGGACCATGTCATGTTGGAACCCACTTCATGGGGTCACACCTTCTTCGACCCTTTTGACCCCTTCACTAGTGAACCTCCCGAGTTTTCATACTCACTACCCTTCTTCCGCGGAGTTCACTATCCCCCCTTTTCCACTCGGGCCAAGCAAACTCCACATAGCCATAGGTCCGAACCTTCATTTGGGGGTAATGAAAACTTTGGTTACCCCGATCCATCTAAACCACCCGCACCTCCCGGACTTCCCACATTCAAGCCCAATCTCCATGATTGGTGCATCATCGGGTGTCTAGGAGTTCTCCATGACGTCAACCACCGGTTACGTCAGATGCATGCATGGCATACGTTCGGGTGTCCTTGTCCGCCGTCACCCATGTACGGGTCGGACTAGCAGTAGGTTTGTCTCGAGTCATTCATGAGTCCGTATTGTCTCTTCTTTGTGTGGTTTGTTTGCATGGTTTGTGTGTAGTTTGTTTGTCTGCATGTGTCTTGTGCAAGCTCATCGATGTCAGTCCCTTATGAGTGTGAAGCGATTAGACTCACTCGATGAGTATGGGATCGGTTCTACATCTATACCCGGATCAGTCACCTACAGGGACTCAGCGGTGATTCCTAGTGAGTCTTCGAGATGCTTCCTTCCCTTTTTGAGAGTGCCCCACCCGGAGTGTCCACCTTCGGCCCATAGCAGTCCACGCATATCGAGTATATATGGAATGAGCAGGTGACGATCACTCGGAGTGGAGCGTACCCGCGTTACTTGGCACGGTGACGGATCCGCCGGAGTACTCGAGCATCCATACCCCTACTCGACGGGGTCGAGTTCCTCCCACCCGGGGAGAGTTGATGGGAATCGACGCCGAGCATGTACTTTTTCTTTTACATTTATGTCCTTTTAGTTTGTGTTTATATCCTTGGGAAAGTATGTACGCAAATGTAAGGCTTTATAAGTCAAGGAGTCATTCCCATGGATTGTGTGGGTTTTTATGCAATTATACAGTAGGACCAGCAAGGGGGCCCTCAGCCCTTTCCCATTGGTCCATGTCACCTATGTGGGGCTGGTCAACCATCCTAGGTGGCCATCTAGAAGGGTTGAATGTCAAATGCCACATGGGTAGACAAAGGGAGTAAAAAGTCTAAGGTAGGCTACCTACCATGTCAAGCTTGTCTCCCACTTGGGTTATTTTATTTTTTGTGTGTGTGTTGGTCACATTTAATCTAGGCCATTCATTCCCTATCCCTAGATCTAATGGTGGAGATTGGATTAGATTGGAGGCATATAAATACTTGTATTTTCCATTTGAATATTAATGAAAGTGAAAAAAGCATTGTGCAAGAGCCCCCCTTGTGGGAATTTCGACCTCCCCTCTCTCTCCCCCTGATTTTCTTCATCCCCAACCCCCAATTCTAGAGTGGAACCCTTCTATCTCCTCCCCCTCAATCTCTGAGTTCATCTCCGGTGCCGCCGCCGCCGTTCGTGCCGCCTTCGAGCCGCCGCGAAGTCAACTTTGGTGTTCTGTCCATCCTGGACAGAAGCTTCTTCTCGGAATTCCTTCTATCAACTCAAACATCCTCTTGATCTGAAATTTTCAGAGGTTGTTCCTATCTTGTATTCCCATATCCACAAAAAAAGTCAGGTCCAAAATCCCTCGTTTAATATTTTTCCATTTTCGTGCATCTTTCATTCCCAGATCTGTTTTGTCTTTGTCTACAGTGACAACACCCCTGTGTTTCTCACCTCAGACCCTCTTTTTGATTTTTTCAAACCCTCCCAATTTTACTGGGAGCTCTGTCCCTTATCCCGTACATCCACCATTTTTCTTGATTTTTGATCTGCCCTCTATCTATTTTGAAAAAATCGTGTTCTATCTCAGCTACAGTGCTTTCAGCCCATTTCCAGATCCGACCCACTTCCAGTTCAAAAATCCTATCAATTCGTAGCCACATCCAAACTTGTCCAAACAGTTTTTCCATTTTCATACCTTGATTTCCTACAACGTTTCTGAAGACCACCACTTCAGATTCAGACGTTCACATATCAGTCAAAGGCAATTCTCAAACAAGTTCTCTGCAGATCTGAGAATCCGGTCACTGTACAACAGCAACTCAACAATTCATTAAAGCCTAGATCCGTGCAGATCCGGGACAAATCTTTAAGCCTAGATTGAAGTATTTGAAGTTAGCCTTCCAATGACACTAGTTTCGTGTCGATCCGACATCGGGGCTGATCGCAGCGTCCGTTCTCGCCGGGACGCGCGCTGAAAACCAGAAGTTGCAGATCCGTGGCCGGTTGTTCCGACCGGTGCCGATCGGAGCCGCCCGGCCTTCGGCTGGAGAACCAGCGTGCCTCCACTCCAGGGAGCGCTCATCCAGGCATCCACCACCACAGCGGTGTCACCGGGTCCCACACGGCCCCTCCGGACAGCAAGTGGGCCCCACAGGCGCGAGTACGTGTGCGGCCGAAGCTACGCGAGAAGCCGCCCGTCAACCCGAAATCGGTCCTCCCGGACCCCATTGTGTGGCCCTTTACCTCCCTGCGTGGAGTGGGCTGTAACTCATTGTTGTAATCTTTATGTATTAACTGTCCCGGGAGTACGACTTCGGCCGGGTCCGTCGTCCCCACGCCGAGCGCGTGGAGGTATCGTATTCACTCCTTGCTTGGCATTTCGCTTATTTCCATATATGCTTGTTTATGCCACTACTAGAGAGCATGTTTTAGGACCTAGCTCACTATAATTTCATATCACCGCTGCTGCGAGAGAGTGAGCGAGACCATCCCGTGACCCGATCCGGGCACACGAGAGAGCCGATCACCCTAGCTCATTACCAGTTTCTCAACCGCGCACGTCCGACGCTTCCCTCGTTAAGGGACAATCGTGAGCTTGTTGTGTCCGTGTCTCATCCCGCATCAATTTGGTATCAGAGCGAGTTTGAGTCTAGGGTGTCTAAAAATAAAAAAAATGTCATTTAAGTTTAAGTGTCTAAGTCGGTCTTAGGAGTTGCATTTGCATACCATTAGTCGGTATATCAAAAGGTGTTGTCCGAACGTTAGGCTATGCCTATCGGGAAGGCCGCACATTTGCGCGAGTGATCTTCGGATCGATTAGCTCCGCCACGTACCGAGTCTTGGTCGTCATGTCTAGGGTTGTAGTCTATTGTCTAGTTGGTTTATCTACTAGTGTCGACATGGCCATCCACTAGCTTCTCCGTGTCCCATGGATTACCGAACACCCGGATCTTATCCATGGTGGCGATACTATCTCAAATGGAAGGACCACCCGAATCACGCCACTAGGCCCAAAACCTAGGACTTCTACGGGTCCGATGACCCAGGTGACTACCTAGAGTGGGAAGCCATTATGTTGTGCCCCTGTGGTTATTTGAGTTTCATATGGTCACTTGGGTCATTCGACATCATTCTATGGTCATATGTGTTTTGTGATATTCTTGGTTTTGATAATGGCTAAACACTATTCGTCATTGTTGCTTTTCACTCTTATATGACTGACATATGTTCTGTTGTGTTTATGACAGATATGCACATGAAAGCTCAATGTTGCGCCCTCGCACGTGGATCGACCTGCGCGGTCAGGTCGCGGGGATCGACCTGCCGGTCAGGTCGCGGGGGTCAAGGGGGCAGCGCCCCTTGCGTGGGTTTCCGGGGGCGGAGCCCCCGGAACAAAAATTTGCTTGAATACTCAGTAATAAAACTTCAAGACAATCAAGGTCGATGCCATAGACATGAATGGGCGGCTAACGGACTCAAGCGACGGAGCTGGTGCGACCAACGGACCGAACCGGGGTGACCCGGGCTCTGCCCAGCTGGCGGTCGACCGCCAGCACAGGGGTGGTCGACCGCCCCAGCCAGGGATCCCCCGGCTACAGGTCTGCCTGCTGCCGGTCGACCGCCAGCCAGTGGCGGTCGACCGGAATTCCCAGGGGCCATTCGTCTACAGCATTTTACAGTGGCGGTCGACCGCCAGGAGCTGCCGGTCGACCGCCAGCCCCGAGCCTTCAATTTTGACTTTGTTTCCAACTTCGAAAAGAGCCATTCAACCTTGAACTGTTTAATCCTAAAGTCACCTAATCACCCATAAATTATGGATCTGGTCTGAGGCTTGTCTATAGACCATTCAAGGTCTATAAAATCAATACAAGAGGGTTGAAAACCCTAAGGCTTCAAGAGGGTTACAAGGGAAGCTGCTAGAGTGTGTTCAAGAGAGAGGAATTCGGAGCACTGTAGCAGTGAACAGTACTCCGTGAAGAAGATCTTCATCCTCAAGTGTTCAAGTTCTTCAAGTGGGGATCAAGATCAAGGCCAAGAGAAGAGAAAGCTGCATCCTCCATCCTCTTCATCATCTCAAGGGGATCCATTGAAGCTCACTATCAAGGGAAATCATCTTCATCCATTCAAGTTCTTTCAAGTTCATTCAAGGTGATATTTCAAGCATTCAAACTCCTGGAAGCTAAAGAAGCAATCAAGATTCAAGGTAGCTTCATCATCTCCTTCATTCATTCAAAGAAGTTCAAAGAGAAGATCAAGAGAGAAGAATTGAAGGAAGAGGTACTGTTCACGTGAACAGTACTCCGTGAAGAACATTCATCCAATCAAGGGTGAATCAAGAAGATTGAGTTGAAGCTAAGAGGAGCCTTGTTGCTGATCAACATTCCAAACAAGGGCCAATTCATTTTCACTCATAACTCAATCTCTTGTTTTAGTTTATTCACATCTTGTTTCATTTTCATTATTGTTTAAACATTGAAAGTGTGATTCATCCCTACCGGTGGTTAGTAGGAAGGTAATTGGAGGGTGTTCCAATTTGCGGTTGACGTCCCTACCAGGTGGTGAGTAGGAAGGCAATCGGTGGTTTCCGATTTGCAGTTCTATGCGCTGCACAAGTGAAGCCTCACCGGGTTTTGGTGAGGGGTGGACGTAGGGCTGAGGATTCAGTCCGAACCACCTTAAAAATCCTGTCTAGCGTGGTTTGCTTGTGTGATTGAATCGTTCTAGGTGCATGCTTAGGATCGAATTATTATATATCTTGCTTATCTTGCTAAGTGAATCATAGCATACTTGGAAGCTAGTTTCTATTCCGCTGTAATTCATTTTAACTAGCTGTTTAGAGGGCCGCATTGCGAAAAGTGGGGCTGATCTATTCACCCCTCCCCTCTAGATCCGCTGTCCACTACACAACACATTATGGACGACTACTTCGAGGTGTACAATATGTACGTGCCCATGCAAGTCGATGTTGCCAAAAGGCGACTTTTTGGTGAAGCTGCCGAAACATGGAGGGACATCAAATATTAGAGGGAGGATAGGAATCTAAGGCCCATCGAGTAATGGTGGGAAATGAAGAGAGCACTTAGGAGGGTCTACTTTCCCCGCCCACCTACCTCCAACCACGGAGGTCATACCACTCACCAACCCCACCAACTCACCCACAATCAAGTGGGCCACACCTCTACCCAATCCCACCCCTTCACCGCCGTCCAAGCCCACCAAGGCGACCCCAATCTAGTGGCCCGCCCAGTCACCTCCAACCAGCCTCCCCTTGGCACCCCATCCCAACCCACTCAAGTACCTCCAACCGAGTGGAAGCCCCGCTTATAGCCGAGCCTAGGACCACACCTAGGCCGAGGGACGAGGAGCGAGTCCACCCCAAGGTCCCTACTCCAACCCACTCCTTTGAGGAATTTGAGAAAATGATTTTGGATTTGTTGGAAAGGATAAGAGCTTCTTCACCCTCGAGAGCTCCAATGCCACCACCCTCTACGTCCGAACGTGATTCGGAACCATCTCATTTGGAGCCACCAAGGCCCGAGCCACCTGTATTTCTAACGGGTACACTATACATCGCCGAGCCACTTTTTAGTTGGCTCAAGGATGGCTTGGTCCCACCTCCCTTTCCATCCATGGACCCCATCCTACCTATAGTGCCGGTCAACTCATTCCATACCACATTTCGATCTCGTCACCATGTTGAAACGTTGGACGATCTTGTCATGGGATTAGATTCACAATGGATGTTGACACTTTGTTGACACCCGGAAAATGAACAGGGGTGGAAGCATGATTGAAAAGAAGATCTGACCAGCAACGAAAGACTGAGGTTGATGTCCGAGCTCGTCGCCATTCGAGTGACGATATTGATAAGATAAAATCCTGTCTACGGACTGATAAAACCCTGTCTACGGACTGATAAAATCCTGTCTACGGACTGATAAAACCCTGTCTACGGACTGATAAAACCCTGTCTACGGACTGATAAAATCCTATCTACGGACTGATAAATCCCTATCTACGGACTGATAAAACCCTGTCTACGGACTGATAAAACCCTGTCTACGGACTGATAAAACCCTGTCTACGGACTGATAAAATCCTGTCTACGGACTGATAGAACCATGTCTACGGACTGATAGAACCCTGTCTGCGGATTGATGAAAATTGCAATCATGATGTCAATACAAGATATTTCAGAAATGATAGACCATTAGGGATAATGATACATTTGAAGAAACCCTAAGTGGGCCTATATGGAGATGGCGCCCAAAGCCCATGTCGAAGCCCAGATATAACATCAGAGAAGGTTGAGCGCGCCGTGAAGATGGCTGCCGAGGAGGAAGAGGAAGGGGCCTATAAAAACCCCCTCCCTTCGATAAAGAAGAGAAGATATCGGAAAAGAAAAAAGCTGAAGAAAAAAAAAGAGAGAAAGCCAGATAGAAAAAGGGGATCTGGAAAGAAAGAGCCACCCCTCCCCTTTCGATCATCAGAGAGGAAATAGAAGAGAAGAAGAAGGAGAGCTCCAGGTGGGCACCGGGGAGGGAGAGGAGTCAATGCTCCTCCCTCCCCTCCATGTTTTCTTTCTTTCTTTATCTAATGTAATACGGCGAGTTCTATCTCGATCTAGCAACTGTAGCCGGAGTTCCGGCCTTGATTTTAGATTTCTGCTTTGCATTTCGCCTTTCATGGTCGGTGTAATATCTTTTATATGCAATGCAATGAAGCATCAAGATGACCCGTCTGGGTATTGATGGATCAACATACCGATCTACATCTGTCTGTCTCTCGATGTATACGGCCTTCGTCTGAGAAGAGCACAGATTATTTTCTTTGGGTTTAGAAGCCGATCGCCTGGGTTTATTCCTCGAAGGGGGACGAGGGTAAGACTCCTAACCCCATCCAATGGGTTACTGAGTCTTGTTCTTTCTTTCCCCCTCCGATCTCGATACCCCTTTTTTTTATATATCTATGATCTGGGTTTTCCGAGGAGCCCTTCCCCTTTGGGCGGTTCAGGAGCCAGAGATATCAGTTTTCTGGTTTCCTGGGCTGCCCATCTCTCACGAATAACGATCTCATCTCAGGCTCTCCATCCTAAACGTTGGATGTTTAGGGTTTGAAGTTATATGGTCGACAGCCCTTCATTCTCCATGGGTTTAATGTCACTGGATTCTTCTGGAGGGGTCAGAGGGCAGTCATCCCCTGATTCCCCCAAATGGCCTGCAACAGAGGGCAAAATCCTCAACAGGATCAGGTGGTAGTCTGATCTCCTCCGTTTGATTCATTCGGCCAAGACCCTTGGCACTCTTCTGACAGAAGTCCCCATGAAGCTCCTCCCCTGCATCTCTGGCCCAGCATTTGATTCGAGCCTGAAAATCCCCAGAAAATACCAGAACAGAGCATCGTTCCCGAGCTCTGGAAACCCTGAGATTCTCCTGCGTTTCACCCCCTCGGCGTGCTAGCTTCCCCGCCGAGAACCATAAGGCCGAGACGCTTTCCCCGTCTTTTAGCTAAACGACAACCCAGTTGGTTATCAAACGCTTTCCTCGTGAGGCTACGCATGCAAGGCTCCAGGTGTACAGACTCCCGGCGTGGCCAGGAGCACGCCGGGAAGCCCTCTGCCGAGAGTCAGTCCGTCTTCATAACTACCCATACCTTTTGCCCAATATTGAAGCTGCCCCTCTCGGCGCCCCCCCCTTCCCGGCGCTCCCGTGAGCTTGCCGAGAAGCCTCAGGCCGAGAGGCCTTATCTCACTTTGGCCAGCCCAAACGACCAGGCCGAGAACCCCCCTTTTTGCCCAAGCCTGCTGCCCCTCTCGGCGCGCTCAGGTGCCGGCCGAGAGCCTCCGCGCCGAGAGGGTCTTCCCCCCTTTCCTTCTGCCGCCGAGAGCTCTTGGCCGAGAGCCTTCCCTCGGCCGCTGAGAACCTCTGTGGCCAGCCCAAACCGCCAGGCCGAGAGCCCCATTTTGTCCAAACCAAAGGCCTAGCCGAGATCCCTTCTTCAGACAGATGAAGCCCACTCAGAGGCCCACCTCTGCACCATTCTTCTATAAACCTCTTAAGCTCCCCTACATCCGTTTAAGGAGATACTCATAGACCATCACTCGTGTCTTAATGAGATACAATAAATGGGGAAGATCTCCCCTACAGCTTTCATTCCGAACCCGGATTTCACCAATGCCTTATGAACCTAAAAGAACCATGTCATTATATGTGTCCTGATGGGTTCCAAGGGAATATTGATCAATAATATGACGGCAAGAGATGTCCCCGGGCCCGGTGCCCATCTTTGTTCGGTCGTCGTCCCGGCTCTCCGTGGACGATGACCTATTCTCCCCTGGCATAATCCAGATGGAGGGAACATGCTGCCGAAATTCATATAGTCCCATCAATTGAGCACGGTATTCTCCCATAACCCCGCTGGCCCACAGAGTTATGCCCTTGTGCGATCTCCGATGGCCCTCCGAAGGGGGATATTAATAAGATATCGCACTCGTACCGGGTGTGTTACATCAGGACCGGTCCCCATCTGGATTCCGGGTTATGTCTATATACATATACCCGATCTTTTGCGGAATCTATCCTGCCGCTGCATGGGTGGTTTCCCATTCCCCACTTGGCATCACCCAAGATGGTGGGAATACGCCGGCGGGTCCCCCCCATAATTAATAAACCCCTGTTCTGTTCAAATACGTTTAAACGTCTTGTAAACAGATGCACTCTGTCTCCTTTGAACATACGGTTTTACCGCTGTCTTCCTCCTACCTCTAGCGTTTAATCAAGGGTTGTCCTCCTTAGGGAGGACGTAATTAACGTCATAGCGTTCAGGGTATGACGGACTACTAGTCCAGACACGATCACTCACAATCGACTGACCAAGTCAGATCGAGCGCACAATAAGAATCGTCACCACGGTGACTGGCACGCCAATAAACCAATAATTAAATGACATAACGATAAAAAAAATATAATAATATCGCCATAAAGATTTCACGTCAAACAAGTCTGGCACGCCCGGTGGGACAGTGTCTCCCTTCATCTTTGCGCTAAGGTAGGAGGCCCAGCGGCCCCCCCCCTCAATTTCTGATTCTGTGTACTTTCCTTATTTCCAGGAATCTACAATGACAGCCGGAATCATGTCCGTTTGCTTCGGCCAGCAGCCGATCGACATGCACGTGCGAGAAGGCTACCTGGCGGTACCCCTCGCGTTCGGATCAATGCCGCCCGCCGTCGGGCTGCCCAACTGTCTGGGCCTTATCTTCACCGACCTGCTGCAGGTCGACAACAACAAGCAAGGTGCCGCTGCAAGTGCCCCGATAAGGGCTGCTGATGAGAAGGCTAGCTTACCGGAGAAGACGGCCTCGATAGCCGTCGCCTGCTATGTGCACCATGTTCAAAGGAGGGACGTGGTCTCCACTGCTGCCCAGAAAGGAAAAAGAACCAACCGGAGGAGCCGGTATGCTGCTGCTGACCGTCGTCTTTCAAATTCTGGGAAGACAATGATGATGGGCGATGTTAGGGTGAACCTCGACGGTCGCCCCCGAGAAGTCCGGCCGGACAGGATTGTCCCGACCATCCAGATTGACAACAAGTTCCAAGTTTTGGCCACCAAGAAGGCCAACTGGGAAGCTGATGGGAGGAAGCCACTGGCGCCCAAGCCAGCAAGATATAAGCAGATATGGCAACCGAAGAAGATGCAGAGCTGGGCTCCAGCTCAAGATGATGAAAAGGCTACCAATGATGATGTTGCCCACTTCAGGGCGGGAAGCCGAAGAAGAAAGGGAGAAGGAACAGGAAATACTATTGCTGCTCACCCCAGAGCCTGGGGTAGGAGAAATGAAAGAGATGATGGAGAAAGAAAACTGATTGCTGCTCGCCCCATGATGAGGGGTAGAAGACCTGAAAAGAAAGAAGACCTTGCTGTCACCCACCCCAGGGCCGGGGGCAGAAGATGGCAGAGAAAGAACCATGATGTTGCTGCCAACTGCTGCCAGAATGGCGATGCGGGAATGTGTGAACCAGCCATGGTTGCCGTCCCAAGAAGATCGAGGGCCTGCGCCAGACAGGCCGACATCTTCAGATATTCCAAGGCCGAGCATTTGAATGCTCAGATAACAAGACTGGCCTGCCAGCAAAGAAGCCAGGAAAGACTGACGTTCCAACCTGAGCCGCAGAGGCACAACTCTGAAGAGATGAAGCAAGTGGTCCAGGACTACTTCCACTGCCTTGGGAACTCCGCCCTCGGCCAACAAAGATTATCCCGTGCCTTGGGTACCGTGGATGAGGAAGAAGAAGATATCCCTCAAGAAATGATATACGGAGTCTCTTCCTCCGATTCAAATGATTATGAAGAAGGCCTCAGGGCCGGACATGATAAAGAAGACCTGCACGGGAAAGAAGCCAAAGAAAGAAAATCGGTCCTTGACCGGCTCAGATATCCTAACCAAATAAAAAGAAAGGTCTACAGGCAGAAAGGAAAGATGCAAATCTTCGCCTGCAATATGGCGGGACTGGCCAGGGGGCAAGATATATTACCAACTCAGCCAGATGAATTGCTCAGGCTGGCAACTAGACCTGGTCCTGTCACCAGAAGAGGCCAGGCAGCAAAAGATAAAATCAAAATTGATGATGAAGCCCGCAGGATTACCACTATGACAGTTAATGTGGTGACAGCGGAAGATGGAGATAACCCCTTCGTTGATGATGCTGAAGGGACTTCTGAAGATATACAAATTCCATCAACCATGGATCCCATGATCCAGATGATGTTCAGAAGATACCAACAGGAGATCAATGCTCTCCGAAGACAGTTCGATGAGAGACAGGAAGCTACATCAGTCTCGAAACAAGCTGAACCTGCGGGGCAGACATCCAGCTCCACAGAAACAACTATCCTGGCTAATCCTCTCTTAGCTGATAAGGGCAAAGCACCAAGCCAACCTGTTCCACAGCAAACAGTAGCTCAGCCCTCTGTGTCTCAGACGCAGCCTACCGCGCCCATCTTGCGCGCCACTGTGATGACAACTCCTCACAGCCAGCAACAAGCTCACTTCTTCCCACAAGAGATAGATCCGGCTGTAGCCCACAAGCAGATGATTGAAAGAATTGTGGAAATGAAGCTATCAGAGAAGACCGGAGACGATACTAGTGCCTATGATGTGTATAAGGTACCATATCCCCCCCAGTATGCTGCCAAAAGGCTGCCTCCAGGCGTCAGCAAGCCGCCAAAGTTTGAGAAATTCAATGGCCAGGGCTCCCCCAGGGAGCATATAGCCTACTATACTACAATCATGGGCGACCTAGCAGTCGACGAAGCCTATCTGCTCAAGTTCTTTGGCTCGTCCCTCACTGGGTTAGCCTTTGAATGGTATTCAAGCTTGTCAGCAGGGTCAGTGGTTGATTGGCCCGATATGCAGAGAAAATTCCGCGACAGGTTTCATGTCACGGAAAGGGAAATCACAATAGCAGAACTGTATGCTACCAGGCAGAAACAGGATGAAACTGCGCTGGAGTACATCAAAAGATGGAGGAATCTAGCCATGAGATGCAGGAGACCTCCTCATCAGGAGGATGCGGTGCAGATATGCAAGCAGAACCTCAGGAGGGAGGTACTGGAAAAAATGATCGGTGCAGATGTCAAAACATTTGACCGACTGAACAATATAGTGGCGGAGGTCGAGACGTTCTTGTCCAAACGTCCGACCGTCAATGCTCCCGCCATACCAAAAGGGAAATCCAATGATCGGCGGCCGGCACACTCTGAGGCCAACACCGTCGATTTCAGAACCTTTGAACAACAGAAAGGGAAGAAAGGGGCAGATGAAGCTCCCCCGATGGCAGATACAGCAGAAAGAAGAGACAAGGTCTCTCTAAGGGACAGGATGAGAAGGGCTTACTCTTTTCCCAAGGATAAGACTGCAGCATTATTTAACTGGGCGTATAAGTTCAATAAGGTAACATTGCCTGAACCGAAGAAGCCCGAAGATGCAGAAAAGAAAGACGATCCGATGTTCTGTCCATTTCACCGGGTGTTGGGGCACCCAATTGAGGACTGTTATGTCTTCAAAGATATCATGGAAGGAATGGTCAAGAAGGGTGAACTGCAGCTGGGAGATTACCAGGTGAAGCCGCCTCGGCCACATGAGCTTCCGCCCTGGAGGGTGACCGCCAATATGATCTCAATCTATCAGCAGCTGCCTAGGGAAGCCGCTGAAGAATGCACCAGGCACACCTATGAAGCCTGCCTCCTCACCCCATTGAGAGATCAGGAAGGATGGCAAACGGTACCCACAAGAAACAGAAAGAAGACTCCCGCAGTCAAAACCAACGGAGCAGTTATCCGGGGTGTCACCCCAAGGCCTGAGTCGCCTCCAATAAAGCCAATATGGCCTACAGTTGAGACCGGACCAGTCATCCGGATCCATACTCGCAACCGGAGGAGACAAACTCCCCTCCCTGCGCATAAAGAAGAAAGTCTTGCAACCAGGCGTCTGCAGCAATATATTGATGACCTTGATGAGTATGAGCAGAGAGAGCCGAAACACCTGTTGGTGAAAGACTGTATACTCTGGGAGCAGCTCGAAGAATTGAAAATTGAAGAACAGCCGGAGGCAGAACAAAGAAAAGATGAGACTGAGCCCTTCTGGGGACAGGAACTAACAAAGCCCAATTCCCAGAAAAAGAAGAGACGGCCTAAGGTCAAAAAGGGAAGGAAGGTCACGACAGTACAATGCAATACTCTGTCGGTACTCTTCTCCCTGTCCGGGGAGGATGATGAACAAGAAGCATCAGATGTCCCGCTGGAAGCCAATCATGCTGAGGCCTCTACCTCAGCCCATGCAACACGTTCTGGGAGAAAATGGGGGCGTCCGCCACCAGCTAACCATAATATTATGTTCAGAGGGAGCAACCCTATCAGATCCCGAAGCCAGAGGTGCGCGGTGTCCAGGTTCCTCCCCCTGCCAGCTTGTACCAAGGAAAAGATAAAGCAGAAGGAGCCCCTTCATTCCTGGAGTTCCTATCCAGCTTAGAAAACGAGCGGCCATCTCATACTACTCCGGCTAAAAGCAATAAATGCCAGCAGACAGCAACTGGAAAGCATAAACAGCATGAGGAAAATGAAGAAAATAGCCCTCTAGCAAAGCCAGGGGCAGTCATTACAGAAGAAGCCCTCCGGAAGACCGATGAAGAAAATGAGACTGGGACTGGGCAGCAAAGGCCACAGGTACCACATGAACCTCCAAGACCCCGGTGGGCAGAGGAGATGAGGCTGTCTAATGTTCGGGTTGGCAGTCGAGTCATGAAAATGTTGAAGAAGCTCCCCACCAGATTCTCCATCTGGGAAATACTCTCTCTGAGTGAAGAGGCCCGCCAAGCAATTGTGGATGCCCTGCAGTCGCCGGCACAATGTGAAGCACTCTTAGCAGAAGTAATGCTGGGCCATCAGTCACATTCACAGAAGATGATATGCTGATCCCAAACGCCAGTCACAACAGGCCGTTGTATATGAGGGGCTCCCTGAACTGTCAGTCGCTGAGCAGAATACTGATAGATCCCGGGGCTGCTGTAAATATTCTCCCGTATCGCATCTATCAGAAATACTACTTTGATCTGCAGCTTACCAAGGTCAGAGACATGAAGATTGCTGGGTTCAACCAGAAATGTGAAACACCTCTCGGGGTGGCTGATTTCAACCTCACATTGGGCGACCTCACTACCGTGGTACGATTCTATGTGATCGACTCCAATACCACGTATAAGGCCCTGTTGGGGAGACCGTGGCTGCATGAATATCAAATAGTGCCATCCACGCTACACCAATGCATAAAATACTGCCATGAAGGAAAGGAAGAAAGGGTGTTTGCAGACCTACATCCTTTTGAAGTGTTCGAATGCCATATGCTCGATGCCTCCTACTACATTGAGGTGTCACAAAAAGATGAAAAGAAAGAGGCTGTGATCAGCCCGAAGAAGCCGGCGACGAAGGCAGAAGCCTGGTCTCCACCACCACCCAGGGGTTATGTTGAAAAGCATGAAGTAGCTCACATCTCTTATGCTGATGATTTTGCTCGGATCACCCCTCCTAGCATCCATCCAGATAGCACTGATCGAGAAATGAAAGAAAGGTGCATACAGGTGAAGGTCCCACGAGGTTTAATCAAGCCCGTCGCCAGCCTAGAATACCAAACAGTGTTGCCACTGAAGACTATGGAAATCCCTCGCCTCTGCGAGCCACCTACCATATTCTACACCGGGGAGGCAGTCGAAGAAGATGATCAAGACTGCATGGTCCCTGAAGAAGCCGCGAACCAGATGGTGCCGATTACAGGCCTGGAGTATACTACCCAGCAGGTTTCGCAGATGTTCTCCAAGATGCAAATGCCATCACTACAATCTGCAGCCCAGAAGAAAGCATTCAGGGAGCTATGGGATCCGCCTCGAGACAATAAGGAATTGAGGAAGATCACACAGCATCCGGGATTGGGTTATACCCTTCAAGAATATTATGAAGCCGAGGTGGATGTCATCTCTACCTTCTACCAGCATGGAGACTCCCCTGGGATAGGATATGATCAATATCCCTTTGAGGATGAAGAGATTATGTATCAAACCATAACAGACAATGAAGCCCAAGATGACCAGCCAGAAGCAGGGATGTCGGATAAAGCTGAGAGGGGTCGGTACTGGAAGGATCCGTCCTGCAAGGAGGATCTGTTCCAGGCCGAAGCACAATTTGATACGGTAACCCCGGATGAAGACCAGATGGACAAAGAACTGAGAGAATGCCTGGAATTTGAGCGCATTCTCGAAGAAGTCCGGGCTCTACAAAAAGATGACCTTTCAAGGGAACCTGCAACAGAAAGATCCTTAAGAGCGGAGGATTCCACTTTTGAATTCTCTTCTGACCCAGTCTCGTCCTCGGGGCAGACTGAACAGAATCCGATGGTATCGGCCCTATATGATAAGCCGACACCCGCTGATGAGCAGGATGACGATACAGAAGAACATGAAGCTGAAGAGAATTATATCCCGGGAGGCTTTATTGATTTGCAAGAAGCCCCACCCGAAGTTGAGGACGGAGGCCAGGCCACCGTCGATGAGCTGATAGAAGTGAATCTGGGGTCAGCAGATGAGCCAAGACCGACGTTCCTCAGTGCACTGCTAGAACCAGCTGCCAGAGAACAGTACATACAGTTTCTGAAAGAGTTCCGAGACTGCTTTGCATGGACATATGATGAGATGCCGGGACTGAGCTCTGATGTGGCACAGCACCGATTGGCGATAAACCCAGAGGCTAGCCCTGTAAAGCAGCCTTCAAGGAGAATGCGTCCTGAACTGATAAATCAGATCAACAAAGAAGTCGACAAGCTGATTGATGTGGGCTTTGTTAAAGAAAACCAGTATACTACATGGCTGGCCAACATAGTGCCCGTGAAAAAGAAAAATGGGCAGATCAGAATATGTGTAGACTTCAGGGACCTGAACAAGGCTTGCCCGAAGGATGATTTCCCAGTGCCAATCACTGAAGTAATGATCGATGCAACCACCGGCCATGAAGCCCTGTCGTTCATGGATGGGTCATCTGGATATAACCAGATCTGGATTGCTGAAGAGGACAGAGTGCACACCGCATTCCGCACCCCGAAGGGGATATTTCATTATAAAAGAATGCCGTTCGGCCTCAAGAATGCCGGCGCTACCTATCAAAGAGCTATGACAAAGATCTTTGATGATTTGCTCTTCAAAAAGGTAGAGTGCTATATTGATGACCTGGTGGTGAAAACCAGCAGAAAAGAAGACCATTTGCAGGATCTGAGAGTAGTATTCCAGAGGCTGCGCAAATATGAGCTCAAAATGAACCCTATGAAATGTGCCTTCGGCGTATCCAGTGGAAAATTCCTTGGGTTCATCGTCCGTCACAGGGGCATTGAGATTGACCCATCCAAGATTAAAGCCATCCAGGAGCTCCCTCCACCAAGGAATCTCCACGAGCTGAGATCTTTACAAGGGCGTTTGGCCTACATCCGACGGTTCATATCAAATCTGTCGGGAAAATGCCACCCTTTTCACAGGCTCATGATGAAAGATGTGCCGTTCCTCTGGGACGATGGCTGTCAGGAAGCCTTTGAGAAACTGAAAGAATATCTCAAGACCCCTCCAGTGCTGGGGGCACCTATTAAGGGTAAACCCCTGATACTATACATTGCAGCCACACACTGTTCCCTGGGGGCAATGCTGGCACAGATAAATGAAGAGGGCAAAGAGCAGGCTCTATACTACCTGAGTAGGAGGCTGATCAGAACTGAAGAAAGCTACAGCTATATAGAAAAGACATGCTTGGCACTAGTCTTTGCCGTTAAAAAGCTCCGGCACTACATGCTGTCACACGAAATCAGATTGATATCTGCGGCAGATCCACTCAAATACATACTGACTCAACCAGTACTGAAAGGCCGGTTGGGCAAATGGGCAGTAATTCTGATGGAATTTGATATCACATATATACCCAGAGGGCAATAAAAGGACAGGCCGTGGCCGATTTCTTCGCAGAACATCCTGTGCCAGAGAATGATATGTTGGGGACTGAGTTACCCGACGATGAGACACTAGAAGCCTGTCAAGCTCAGTCAGCTATGTGGCAGCTATTCTTTGATGGAGCATCTAGAACGGAGACGGATTCCGATGGAAAGACCAGAATACGGGCCGGAGCCGGTATTGTGCTGAAATCGCCAGAAGGGGAGGTTGTGCACACTTCCTGTTCTATAAACAAGCCCTGCACTAATAATGAAGCCGAGTATGAAGCTCTGATAATCGGACTACATATAAGCCTCAACATGGGTATCCAGATGCTTCAGGTATTCGGGGATTCAATGTTGATAATAAAACAAATCCAAGGGGAGTTCGAAG
This sequence comes from Amorphophallus konjac, assembly GCA_022559845.1. Lineage (NCBI taxonomy): Eukaryota > Viridiplantae > Streptophyta > Magnoliopsida > Alismatales > Araceae > Amorphophallus > Amorphophallus konjac. The sequence continues at coordinate 284,328,709 of CM040122.1, forward strand.
TGCGGAAGCCGGAGTTGAACCCCTACCACCAAAAAGCTGTGCGCCTCATGGCGAAATTCTATCATATTGAACTCAAACATGTGGGCCGTGCACATAATGCCCAGGCTGATGCATTGGCAAAACTAGCCAGCTCAATAGCAGTCCCACCAGATGAAACACTGAACATTGTTGTTATAAATCGGCGGCAGGTCCCCAGCATGCTAGAAAGCTGCCCCGAAGAAAAGGAAGTTGCCACGATCAGTACAGAACATGCGTCTGATTGGAGACAACACCTGCTACAGTGGTTTTTACATCAACAGCTGCCGCAGAAAAGAGAAGAAAAGATGAAACTTCTAAGGATCAAAGATTCTTATGAATTCAGAAATGGAACCCTGTTCCGAAGAATGGCAGATGCACGCAAGAAGATTCTGCTCCGCTGCCTGTCCACTGAGGAAGCTTGGCAAGCGATGAAAGAAGTACATGCTGGGACAGCCGGTGCCCACCAGGCTGGCCCCAAGATGAAGATAGAAATCAAGAAGCTGGGCTACTATTGGCCCACTATGTTCGAAGACTGCTGCACATTTGCAAAGTCATGCCAGAAGTGTCAGGAGCATGCTGCTGTGCCTAGAAGGCCACCTACGATTCTGCACCCTACAGTCCCTAGCTGGCCGTTTGCACAATGGGGAACTGATGTAGTCGGTCCACTACCGACTTCCTCGGCCGGGCATAAGTATATACTGGCCATAACAGATTACTTCTCCCGATGGGCAGAGGCTATAGCACTAAGAGAAGTCACTGGTGAGCTGGTCGCCAGATTCATCAAGCGAAACATCATCTTCCGGTTTGGGATCCCCAGCCGAATAATATCTGACAATGGGAGTCATTTCAGAAATCAGAAAGTCTATCGGCTTGCCGAGAAATATAAGATCGAATGGAGGACTTCCACTCCTTACAATCCACAGGCAAATGGATTGGCAGAAGCTTTCAACAAGACTTTGTGCACCCTGCTGGCCAAGGTCGTCAGCGCCAATAAGAAGGACTGGGAAGAAAAGATGTATGAAGCTCTGTGGGCGTACCGCACCGTCTTCAAAACACCTACAGGGTGCTCACCATACTCCTTGGTATACGGCTCCGAGGCAGTAGTCCCACTAGAGCTGGAAGTCCCGTCACTCAGAGTGGCAGTCCAATACGACCTAGCCCATGGCGAACAAACCAATGCAGAAAGAAGATTAGAAGAATTGGCTGAATTGGAAGGGAAACGCCTCCAAGCTCAGAAGAATATCCAAATGTATCAGGTCCGCATGGCCACTGCATTTAACAAACTCGTAAAAGGACGAGAATTTAAGAAAGGTGACCTCGTCATGGTCAAGAAAAAAGAAGTCATGGCGTCCAACCCAAAGGGAAAGCTAAATCCCAATTGGGAAGGTCCATATGTGATACAGAGGGTCTACGAAGGAGGGGCCTACATAGTTGTTAATCATCGAGGGGAGATCCAATTCTCACCACTCAACGGTAAACACCTGAAGCTGTATCATGTTACACAGCTGATATTCCCCGAGTAATCGGGCAAGAGATACCCTTTTCTTGGCCTAGCGGCGCTCCGCCCTAGCCGAACTACCCTTCCTCGGTCTAGTGGCACTCCACCCTAGCCGAGATATCCTTTCCTTGGTATAGTGACACTCCGTTCTAACCAGGCTACCATTTATCGTGATCTTATGTCGTCACGATCTAACACCCTCTAAACAAGAAGGGAGGGATATAAAAAAAAAGAAGAATAAATATAAAAAAATGGGGTTAAAAATAGAGATACCTCGCCAGTCTTGTTCAGACATGCTGGACAAGGGCAAAAATGGCCAAAACCCAGCTGTGGTGAAAACTCGAAAGGGCACTGCAGGTAAAATCGGGTACCCCGCCACGTGAAAATCCGAAAGGACGCGTGGGCAAAAGTAAGAGGGGGCTGGCTCTGGTGAAAACCCGAAAGGGCACTTGGGTCGGTAATGTGGTAACCACGAAGAAACCCACATATCTCTTTACGTCCCGCCGTGATAAACCTGTCCAGTTCAGACCTTACGTCTATCCTGATGAAACCTATAAAAATCCTTGCATTGGTATAAACCCAATACCGATGATGAAACCCGTTGCTGATTGATCGGCGCATTGCCCGATCAGCGACGAAATCTGTCCAGTTTAGACCTTACGTCTATCCTGATGAGACCTATAAAAATTCTTGCATTGGTATAAACCCAATACCGATGATGAAACCCGTTGCTGATTGATCGGCGCATTGCCCGATCAGCGACGAAATCTGTCCAGTTTAGACCTTACGTCTATCCTGATGAGACCTATAAAAATTCTTACATTGGTATAAACCCAATACCGATGATGAAACCCGTTGCTGATTGATCGGCGCATTGCCCGATCAGCGATAAAAACTGTCCATTTTAGACCTTACGTCTATCCTGATAAGACCTATAAAAATCCTTGCATTGATGTTAGCACCCACGTCAATGATGATATGCACAAGCCGCCTATCAGTTATAGGATCAAAGTTTCAATAAAAAGAAGAAGAAGAGACAAGATGGGGTTAAAAATAGAGATACCCCGCCAGTCTTGTTCAGGCTTTCTGAACGAGGGCAAAAATGGCCAAAACCCAGCTGTGGTGAAAACCCGAAAGGGCACCGCAGGCAAAATCGGGTACCCCGCCACGTGAAAATCCGAAAGGACGCGTGGGCAAAAGCAAGAGGGGGCTGACTCTGGTGAAAACCCGAGAGGGCACTTGGGTCAGTAATATGGTAATTCAAAAAGGTCCCGTGCCAACCGGCATGATACCTTCATCCGCCTTTGTTGGTAAAACCTTCCGTCGGTCATACGGCTTCATGCCCCACCGATGATAAAGCCTTTCTGGGACAGACCTCACGTTTGCCCTGGTGAAATCCACATACCCTTTTTCGCATGTCCCACCTGCAATAAACCCTACTCAGTTTAGACCTTTCGTCTATTCCGAGGAAACTTATAAATCCTTCTTACATCAATATAAACCCAATATCGATGATAAAATCAACTGTTGATCGATTGGCACCTCGCCCGATCAATGATAAACCCTACTCAGTTTAGACCTTTCGTCTATTCGGAGGAAACTTATAAATCCTTCTTACATCGATATAAACCCAATATCGATGATGAAATCAACTGTTGATCGATTGGCACCTCGCCCGATCAATGATAAACCCTACTCAGTTTAGACCTTTCGTCTATTCGGAGGAAACTTATAAATCCTTCTTACATCGATATAAACCCAATATCGATGATGAAATCAACTGTTGATCGATTGGCACCTCGCCCGATCAATGATAAACCCTACTCAGTTTAGACCTTTCGTCTATTCGGAGGAAACTTATAAATCCTTCTTACATCGATATAAACCCAATATCGATGATGAAATCAACTGTTGATCGATTGGCACCTCGCCCGATCAATGATAAACCCTACTCAGTTTAGACCTTTCGTCTATTCGGAGGAAACTTATAAATCCTTCTTACATCGATATAAACCCAATATCGATGATGAAATCAACTGTTGATCGATTGGCACCTCGCCCGATCAATGATAAACCCTACTCAGTTTAGACCTTTCGTCTATTCGGAGGAAACTTGTAAATCCTTCTTACGTCGATATAAACCCAATATCGATGATGAAATCAACTGTTGATCGATTGGCACCTCGCCCGATCAATGATAAACCCTACTCAGTTTAGACCTTTCGTCTATTCGGAGGAAACTTGTAAATCCTTCTTGCATCGATATAAACCCAATATCGATGATGAAACCAACTGTTGATCGATTGGCACCTCGCCCGATCAATGATAAAACCCTACTCCGTCTAGACCTTTCGTCTATTCTGAGGAGACTTATGAAAATCCTTGCATCGGTATAAATCCATTATCGATGATGAAATCAACTGTTGATCGATTGGCACCTCGCCCGATCAATGATAAACCCTACTCAGTTCAGACCTTTCGTCTATTCTGAGGAAATTTATGAACTCTTCTTACATCGATATAAACCCAATATCGATGATAAAACCAGCTGTTGATCGACTGGCATTTTCGCCCGATCAATGATGAAACCCTATTCAGTCCAGACCTTACGTCTGTCTTGATGAAAGCCACATAGCCTATAAATCATCCCACCTGTTATAACCTCTACCCAGTCTAGACTTTCCGTCTATTCTGATAAGGCCCTTTCTTTCACATTTCCTGCAAATTGTCTCCCTCACAGCACATATTGCCAAGAGGGACGTTTGCCGCTACTAACAGAATCCGGTTTAAGCACCTCTTCGGATGCCGTCACGCGGTGGAGCGAGTTCTCCATCCTTTCTCTGAAAGGGTGGACGCTCTCCTGCCAGATACGCGCCATTCGCATGAGGGCTTGCCAAAACCAATACCCCACTTCCCTGAAGTAATAAAACCACATGGAAAAGAAGGTGGATACACATAAGGCAAAATTTTTCCTTTCATTAAGAAGTGAGTACATAAAGGGCCCCGAGGGGACATTGCATCACAAAAGAGCAAAAAAGGAGAGAAGAAAAGAAAAGGAAAATGATTTATGGCTGCCGGAAGATATCCTCGAATGCCAAAAGACCCACAGAAGGGGCGGCTCCCAGTTCATGAAGCCGAGCCTCCTCTTCCTGCAGTCGAACAGACTGGTCTCGAAAGGATGCCACCTGCCCCTCCAATAAAGCTGCTTCTTCCTCGAGTTGCGGTCGAGAAGTTGTCAGCTGTGGCAGCTCAGCTCGGAGATCAGACAGTTCAGCTTCCAGGATAATTATCCGGTCGCGCACGAAATGTTCCCGCTCCGCCAAAGACTGCATTTGACGCTGTCGCTCCTGAAAGATAGAGTTCACCTTTGCCAGCTCGGACTTGCACTCCATTCTTTGCAACTTCAAGGCTGCCAATCTGTCCGACATGATATGTGTCAAGAAATCCCGGCGATGAACAAATTTTAACAGCAAAAGAACCCGCTGGGCCCATATTTCCGTGGGACATCCCATCGCCTGTAAACCAGCGGTGAAGCGCCCGGCTATCTCCTTCAACTGTAAATAAGTTAGTCCGGGTTGGGACTCCACCAGTTGACGCAGCATGCCCAGATGTTGCCAAACAAAACTCTCAGGGGAGATGAAGCCAGGCGAAGGAAGGGGAGCTACTTCAAAAGTTACTTCGCTGTCTATATCCGCCCATAGGGTGATATCCGGCTGCGAAGAAGAAGACGGCAGGTCCGCCGAAGCCACCAACTGACCACCACCCATAGCCTCTGAGGTGGTCGGGAAATCTTCCACCTCCATCTCCTCGGAGGCGGCCGATGAGATGCTCCCGGACGCAACTTCAGGCATCTCCTCCTCAGATTCTGAAGATACGGAGGCAGAATCCGTGGCCATTGTAGGCGATACTCCCAGTTCTGCAACAGATACCTCTCCTTCTTCCATTTCGGTGCCCGCCACCTGCAATGTCAAGGCGGCAGGGGCCACGGTCTGAAGAGGCAAAGGTTCGCTCTCCATGACTGATACTGTGGGAACTGTTGATTCTGGAGCGATGGTCATCATTGCAGCTGGTATAAAGGCAGAACCCCTGGCTGGGTCCATTTCAGCTCTAAGATCTAAAGCTTTGATGAGAGCCGAGCCTTCCCCTGCATTCCGCAGGTCCAACGATCCTAAGTCTGTGGAGGACTGCACCCTCACCGGCACAGGGCGAATTATCTCAAGAATGGCTGCCGAAGCAGGAACAATAGCCAAGGTGCCAGATAAAGTGGCTTCGACGGCTGCACTCGTAGCCGGGAGGGCAACAGGGGATTCCTGTGAACGGATCAATGCAGCGTCAAGCAGCAGATAAAAATGGGGAAAGTGAAACCAGAAAGGGGAAAGACTCACTTCTAAAGTGATGTCAATATCCTCAAAAGATTGCAGAGAAGAGGAAAGCTCCGCTGATGGGACCACAAAAGGGGGAGTTATATCTGCCTCGGTATCCAGAGCGGCGAACTCTTCCGGTAATTCTTCTCTAGAAGATGGCACCAGCAGCTTAGGGGGTGTAAATGATAAAGCAATGGCGGTACACACGGATGGGGTCTCTGGTTTGGAGGCACCCTCCGTGTCACTCCCGCTGAAATCTGTTTCTTCTCCACCTGCCTCGGAAGCGGCCGCAGAGCTACCGGAGGAGATCTCTACTCTGTCCATGGGCGGGGCCATCAATGCTAACATCTGCTTGGAGGAGGACCGAGTAACTATGCGCCTTCCGGGAGCGGGGCCCCATTTCACCTGGGTCGTATAAACCTCCCGCGGCTGAGTAACATCGCCAGCCGCTCCTGTAATCTCAGTCTCCTCCCCGGCCATCACTGTAAAGAAAAGCCTGTGAGAGGGACGACGAAAGATAATTGAAACAAGCATAAAAAGATGAAAGGGGTATGCTTACCCTCCGCCTCACTAGTCGGCGTGGGAGAGGGCAACCTGGTCTCCACCTCGGAGGGCGCCGCAACTGGTTCTTGGGCTATGTAAAAAGGGGTGGTCAGATTTAAACACTCCTCTGAAATCCAGCAAGATAGAATGAAGAATGCAATGTCAGAATATTGATGTTACCCTGAACTGATGCCTGAGCGGCTTCCCTCTGAGTTTCAAACTCGTCAAATGAGGGAATGTCAGGGAGAGGGGTCCCGGTGTCCATCACTACCGAAGCCGATTGTTGAGCCTGAGCTTTCTTGGCCTTCCTGGCCTTCCCAACTGCAGCCTTGACTGCAGAAGCCTTCCTCTTCCTGCCAGGAGGCAGGGGAGTAGTGGTCGGTGCTGCAGCAGGAATTTCAAAATAAGTGGGCTTCTCAGCCTGCGCAATAATCTTCCTGTAGAGCCCCTGCCGCTTTATGTCGGGCCGGTCTGTTAAGAACGACAGAAATATGATGGGATCAATAGATACAAAATTCATATGCTAAATAGAAAAAAAACATTACAGTCAGAAAGGAAAAGATTATACCTGCTGGTCCATCGTAAAATACAGAGAGCGGCCAGTACAGATAAGCTACCTCCTTGGAGCGGGAGGCAGCCTCCTTGATGAGCCAGCACACATCACCAAATAGCTGGCACTTCTCTACCAAAGCTGCCAAATCATTATGGCCATGAAGGTCGAGGCAGCGAAACAAGTCGAGATGGTCCATGCCCCAGCCATCCACATAATGAAATGATATAAATAACGGCTTGTTCAAAATGCCAGCTATCGGGCTCTCTGCAGATAATCCATGCAAATTCAGCAGAATGAACAGCCAGGACGTTTGCTTATAGTACGTCTGAGTTCTATCCTCTCGACGTACAAACGTCCTATATGGATGAAATTTATCAACTGGACCCCTCCAATGAGCTACTGCCGGGAGCGGCTCTTCAACGGGGAATGGATACTGCTGCTCCTCCAAGCGAGCGCCCCCTATATGGCTCAGATGTTTCAGGCTCTGCATAAAGGTGTCCTCGTTGATGGCAGCAAAGACAGGAGCGAGCGGCTCGGAATTCTTTTCCTTCAGAGCTCGGCGCTGGGACAGATAGTTCTCTGCCTCCCTCGGGTTCTGCGAATAAAGCTTTCTCAGATGGGCCTCAGAAATTTCAAACACCGGCCCAGGCTGCTGTTTTAGGAAGGAGCGCTCTGCAACATCCCAGAAGGTGCCTCTACTGTCTCTATAAAAGCCGGTCCGGATATTCCACCATTTGATATATTCTGATGTTACCCGGGGAACGCGGTTAGAAACAACGGGCACCCTGAAGATTGCATCGTCATGACGATGATAGAAATCCCACCACAACCGGCCTTCGCCAACAATGAGGGACCCGTGCTTGGCCCGACTGTCTAGGGGAAACTGGGCAGCTGAAGTTGGAATATGCTGGTCGTAGCCGAAGTTTCGCCCAAAGCGGAACGGATAATACGGCTCCAACAGAAGCAGGCCACCCTTCCTATAAACCAAAACACTGGGCCGAATTGCCATGGCCCATCTCACCAGCTCCGGTTCCAGGATAGGCCGAGCAATGTTGACCCCGGAGATGGGGTGGATATATGTTTCTACCTCCTCCAGCTTGCATTCTCTCTGAGGATCAATCAAAGGAGCCGAACCTGCTGCCAAGCTCCAAAAATGTATGCTACCAGGAGCGTCCATCGGTACCTTTATCAGTCGGCCCCTGATTTTGAATAGCTGATCATAGAAGGGACCAGGCTCAGCGCTGGCAAATTCAATCATCCTGGGCGACACTGTATCCGCCTGCAAGGTTCTCGGAGCTAATTCGGGGAATATGCTGCAGACCCAGGCATTAAAAAAATGAAAAGGACCCACGGTCCTCAAAGAACGGGGAGTCCGATGTTTGTACAGGTCCCCCAAGGATTTGTATATCAAACACAGGGCCACCGGGCAGAGCGACAGTCTCATCCCCCATGCCATCTGACAGGCTGGGTATATGGCCTCTGGCCGAATGACTGTCTCGTCCCCTTGTGGAAGAGCAAAAGTGCACAGCCAGAATGTGAGATAGGCTGCACAGTGTGTAATAGGATCCACCCCTGCCGGGTTGGGACCACCTTTGCCTGCATGGCGCAATGAAGACGGCAATGCCGATTTATAGCGGGGAGCTCTTATCTGCTTGCTCGCAACAGGACCCATGGAGGGGAAATCTGCATATTTCAGGGGACCGGCGAAGAAATACTGAAGCCACTGCCCGATCCGGACCCTCAGTTTGCTACCTTTCTCTCGAGGATGATAGCCTTTGGAGGATCCTCTACTATATGCTAGACAGATGGAGCGATAAACCTTCATCAAATATCGGTAAGAGAAGCCGAGGGAATACTTGCCTTCTCCATCAGAGCTGTCTTTCTCGGAGTCCGTCAAACAGACTTCTTCATACGGCTCGCCATCAATGGGCAGGCCGGAAAGCTGTGATAAGCTCCAAAGATCCAGAGATGTTTCCCCCTCCGCCGTATAGAAAGTGTTGAACAAAGGGCAGAACACCTCAAACATCCCACAGCACAGCCCCCGGGATATGGGATACCGGAATCTGGAAGCAAAGACACTGTGATACACTCCTGCTCTGATTAGCAGGGGGGCATACTCTAGCAGAACAAACTCTGTAAATTCCACTGCCCCCACTCGGAATAGGTGAGCGTCAGTGATCTTGCAGTCTCCAAACCAGCCGGCCGCCAGAAGATATTTAAACTGAATGACCGAGCAATTTAGCACGAAGGGCTCCTCGCGATATCCCCACTTTATAGGTCCCAAGAACATGCCGTAGCCGGGCTTCTCCCTATGAACTCGGCCGCTGACATTATCCCACCGGGCTGGTGTGAATTCAGGTGCCCGGATCAGCATTTTCTTCTCGGGTTCTAGCTCCGATATTCCAAGGACTGCACCCCAGTCCCGCTTCTCTCCGGGAAGATAAATGGCCTGGCCACGATATACTGAGTCCTTCAGGCTATCCCGCTCAGCAAGAATGGCAGCTTCGACTGCACGAGCTATCCGGTAGTCTCGCTTGCCGCCCACTGTAAAAGTCCGTATGAACGGCATCAGATGTCGGTCCTTCGGAAAGTCTGGCCGATAGTTACTATCCCGCCTGAAGCATGTCTCGGACACCGTGGAATATACTCGGGCCGTCTGCACTGTGTCAGTTTCAGAATCAGATGATTCGTCAACTGAAGCCATTTTATCATATCCATAATCCAAGCTGTGCACATTCAACCAATTCACTCTTGCCCGAGATATGTCTGGCTGGGCCGTTGAGCTAGCTCCAACAGCTCCAGAGGATGTAGCAGCAGAGGCAGAAGCCATGGCTATGTCTGTAAACGAAAGAAGAAATGTGGATTAAAAAGGCAGTCTTATAAGGATTGCAACATAATATTCTATGAAAATTTCGGCAGCATGTCCCCTTATTCGGGATCTGCCCAAAAGAATAGGGAGTCACCAACCAAGAGGGGGTGATCCCGGAAGCAAAGGGATCGAATCCCAAGAATACGTCACCCAGACGGAAGACTCGCGGCGACGGCCGAGAAGGGCGAAGGCTACTCGCGCCGGAGAAGAGGAAATGAGAGAAAGAAACTGAAGAGAGAGAGAGAACGGTGAAGAATGAAGAGAAAACGGGCCGTCGGCGCCATAAATAGGGGCCCAGGCGACCAGGTTCTCGGCGCGGTAAAACGCGCGCCGAGAGCCTCTAGGCCGAGATCCAACGGCGGCCAAAAGGCCCGCCGAGAAGACTCACGCGCCGAGAAGGCCCCCGCGCCGAGAAGGGCCAGGCCGAGAGCCCAGCCCCCAGGCCGATGAAACCCCAGGCCGAGACCCCCTTGCCGGGGCGCGCCGAGAAGGGCCAGGTCGAGAGCCCAGCTACCCAGGCCGCGCCGAGAGACCCCCGCACCGAGAAGCTTCGCACCGGGAGGTACTGCAGGCCGAAAAGCCCTAAATGCTGAAAATGATGACAAAAAATATGAAGAGAAGAAACATCGATGTGCAGAATACTGTTACAGCAAGATGATCAAGTCTGAGAACTGGATTGAAGATAAATTGAGGAAGATACCCTCGAATAGTGAAAGACACCTGCAACCCCCGTGGCGCTTATTCTGCGCTTACGCCGCTCGCAGGTGGGGGGCATTTGTTGACACCCGGAAAATGAACAGGGGTGGAAGCATGATTGAAAAGAAGATCTGACCAGCAACGAAAGACTGAGGTTGATGTCCGAGCTCGTCGCCATTCGAGTGACGATATTGATAAGATAAAATCCTGTCTACAGACTGATAAATCCATGTCTACGGACTGATAAAACCCTATCTACGGACTGATAAAATCCTGTCTACGGACTGATAAAATCCTATCTACGGACTGATAAAACCCTGTCTACGGACTGATAAAACCCTGTCTACGGATTGATAAAACCCTGTCTACGGACTGATAAAACCCTGTCTACGGACTGATAAAATCCTGTCTACGGACTGATAGAACCCTGTCTACGGACTGATAGAACCCTGTCTGCGGATTGATGAAAATTGCAATCATGATGTCAATACAAGATATTTCAGAAATGATAGACCATTAGGGATAATGATACATTTGAAGAAACCCTAAGTGGGCCTATATGGAGATGGCGCCCAAAGCCCATGTCGAAGCCCAGATATGACGTCAGAGAAGGTTGAGCGCGCCGTGAAGATGGCTGCCGAGGAGGAAGAGGAAGGGGCCTATAAAAACCCCCTCCCTTCGATAAGGGGGGAGAGATCGAAAAAGAAAAAAGCTGAAGAAAAAGAAAGAGAGAAAGCCAGATAGAAAAAGGGGATCTGGAAAGAAAGAGCCACCCCTCCCCTTTCGATCATCAGAGAGGAAATAGAAGAGAAGAAGAAGGAGAGCTCCAGGTGGGCACCGGGGAGGGAGAGGAGTCAATGCTCCTCCCTCCCCTCCATGTTTTCTTTCTTTCTTTATCTAATGTAATACGGCGAGTTCTATCTCGATCTAGCAACTGTAGCCGGAGTTCCGGCCTTGATTTTAGATTTCTGCTTTACATTTCGCCTTTCATGGTCGGTGTAATATCTTTTATATGCAATGCAATGAAGCATCAAGATGACCCGTCTGGGTATTGATGGATCAACATACCGATCTACATCTGTCTGTCTCTCGATGTATACGGCCTTCGTCTGAGAAGAGCACAGATTATTTTCTTTGGGTTTAGAAGCCGATCGCCTGGGTTTATTCCTCGAAGGGGGACGAGGGTAAGACTCCTAACCCCATCCAATGGGTTACTGAGTCTTGTTCTTTCTTTCCCCCTCCGATCTCGATACCCCTTTTTTTTATATATCTATGATCTGGGTTTTCCGAGGAGCCCTTCCCCTTTGGGCGGTTCAAGAGCCAGAGATATCAGTTTTCTGGTTTCCTGGGCTGCCTATCTCTCACGAATAACGATCTCATCTCAGGCTCTCCATCCTAAACGTTGGATGTTTAGGGTTTGAAGTTATATGGTCGACAGCCCTTCATTCTCCATGGGTTTAATGTCACTGGATTCTTCTGGAGGGGTCAGAGGGCAGTCATCCCCCGATTCCCCCAAATGGCCTGCAACAGAGGGCAAAATCCTCAACAGGATCAGGTGGTAGTCTGATCTCCTCCGTTTGATTCATTCGGCCAAGACCCTTGGCACTCTTCTGACAGAAGTCCCCATGAAGCTCCTCCCCTGCATCTCTGGCCCAGCATTTGATTCGAGCCTGAAAATCCCCAGAAAATACCAGAACAGAGCATCGTTCCTGAGCTCTGGAAACCCTGAGATTCTCCTGCGTTTCACCCCCTCGGCGTGCTAGCTTCCCCGCCGAGAACCATAAGGCCGAGACGCTTTCCCCGTCTTTTAGCTAAACGACAACCCAGTTGGTTATCAAACGCTTTCCTCGTGAGGCTACGCATGCAAGGCTCCAGGTGTACAGACTCCCGGCGTGGCCAGGAGCACGCCGGGAAGCCCTCTGCCGAGAGTCAGTCCGTCTTCATAACTACCCATACCTTTTGCCCAATATTGAAGCTGCCCCTCTCGGCGCCCCCCCCTTCCCGGCGCGCCCGTGAGCTTGCCGAGAAGCCTCAGGCCGAGAGGCCTTATCTCACTTTGGCCAGCCCAAACGACCAGGCCGAGAACCCCCCTTTTTGCCCAAGCCTGCTGCCCCTCTCGGTGCCCCCCTTCTCGGCGCGCTCAGGTGCCGGCCGAGAGCCTCCGCGCCGAGAGGGTCTTCCCCCCTTTCCTTCTGCCGCCGAGAGCTCTTGGCCGAGAGCCTTCCCTCGGCCGCTGAGAACCTCTGTGGCCAGCCCAAACCGCCAGGCCGAGAGCCCCTCTCCACCCATCAAATGCCAGGCCGAGAGCCCTATTTTGTCCAAACCAAAGGCCTAGCCGAGATCCCTTCTTCAGACAGATGAAGCCCACTCAGAGGCCCACCTCTGCACCATTCTTCTATAAACCTCTTAAGCTCCCCTACATCCGTTTAAGGAGATACTCATAGACCATCATTCGTGTCTTAATGAGATACAATAAATGGGGAAGATCTCCCCTACAGCTTTCATTCCGAACCCGGATTTCACCAATGCCTTATGAACCTAAAAGAACCATGTCATTATATGTGTCCTGATGGGTTCCAAGGGAATATTGATCAATAATATGACGGCAAGAGATGTCCCCGGGCCCGGTGCCCATCTTTGTTCGGTCGTCGTCCCGGCTCTCCGTGGACGATGACCTATTCTCCCCTGGCATAATCCAGATGGAGGGAACATGCTGCCGAAATTCATATAGTCCCATCAATTGAGCACGGTATTCTCCCATAACCCCGCTGGCCCACAGAGTTATGCCCTTGTGCGATCTCCGATGGCCCTCCGAAGGGGGATATTAATAAGATATCGCACTCGTACCGGGTGTGTTACATCAGGACCGGTCCCCATCCGGATTCCGGGTTATGTCTATATACATATACCCGATCTTTTGCGGAATCTATCCTGCCGCTGCATGGGTGGTTTCCCATTCCCCACTTGGCATCACCCAAGATGGTGGGAATACGCCGGCGGGTCCCCCCCCGTAATTAATAAACCCCTGTTCTGTTCAAATACGTTTAAACGTCTTGTAAACAGATGCACTCTATCTCCTTTGAACATACGGTTTTACCGCTGTCTTCCTCCTACCTCTAGCGTTTAATCAAGGGTTGTCCTCCTTAGGGAGGACGTAATTAATGTCATAGCGTTCAGGGTATGACGGACTACTAGTCCAGACACGATCACTCACAATCGACTGACCAAGTCAGATCGAGCGCACAATAAGAATCGTCACCACGGTGACTGGCACGCCAATAAACCAATAATTAAATGACATAACGATAAAAAAAAATATAATAATATCGCCATAAAGATTTCGCGTCAAACACACATATGTTGGCCCGAGACTTCGACCAACCCACGAGTCGTAGCTTCACCCATCCGGTCTTCAGGTCCATTACCTCCGAGTGCACCGTGGGTTGGGTCACCATAGAGGTTCTTCTACTTCTCCCGCTACCAGATGAGCCCGACTTCATGACTTTGTTTCCGAGGGAGAAGTCATATTTCCTATACACGGTCCCCTCTACCATGACGGAGGAAGGTGACCATCCGCACCTTCAAGAATTTCACGATTGGGACCATGTCATGTTGGAACCCACTTCATGGGGTCACACCTTCTTCGACCCTTTTGACCCCTTCACTAGTGAACCTCCTGAGTTTTCATACTCACTACCCTTCTTCCGCGGAGTTCACTATCCCCCCTTTTCCACTCGGGCCAAGCAAACTCCACATAGCCATAGGTCCGAACCTTCATTTGGGGGTAATGAAAACTTTGGTTACCCCGATCCATCTAAACCACCCGCACCTCCCGGACTTCCCACATCCAAGCCCAATCTCCATGATTGGTGCATCGTCGGGTGTCTAGGAGTTCTCCATGACGTCAACCACCAGTTACGTCAGATGCATGCATGGCATACGTTTGGGTGTCCTGGTCCGTCGTCACCCATGTACGGGTCGGACTAGCAGTAGGTTTGTCTCGAGTCATTCATGAGTCCGTATTGTCTCTTCTTTGTGTGGTTTGTTTGCATGGTTTGTGTGTAGTTTGTTTGTCTGCATGTGTTTTGTGCAAGCTCATCGATGTCAGTCCCTTATGAGTGTGAAGCGATTAGACTCACTCGATGAGTATGGGATCGGTTCTACATCTATACCCGGATCAGTCACCTACAGGGACTCAGCGGTGATTCCTAGTGAGTCTTCGAGATGCTTCCTTCCCTTTTTGAGAGTGCCCCACCCGGAGTGTTCATCTTCGGCCCATAGCAGTCCGCGCATATCGAGTATATATGGAATGAGCAGGTGACGATCACTCGGAGTGGAGCGTACCCGCGTTACTTGGCACGGTGACGGATCCGCCGAAGTACTCATGCATCCATACCCCTACTCGACGGGGTCGAGTTCCTCCCACCCGGGGATAGTTGATGGGAATCGACGACGAGCATGTACTTTTTCTTTTACATTTATGTCCTTTTAGTTTGTGTTTATATTCTTGGGAAAGTATGTACACAAATGTAAGGCTTTATAAGTCAAGGAGTCATTCCCATGGATTGTGTGGATTTTTATGCAATTATACAATAGGACCAGCAAGGGGGCCCTCAGCCCTTTCCCATTGGTCCATGTCACCTATGTGGGGCTGGTCAACCATCCTAGGTGGCCATCTAAAAGGGTTGAATGTCAAATGTCACATGGGTAGACAAAGGGAGTAAAAAGTCTAAGGTAGGCTACCTACCATGTCAAGCTTGTCTCCCACTTGGGTTATTTTATTTTTTGTGTGTGTGTTGGTCACATTTAATCTAGGCCATTCATTCCTCATCCCTAGATCCAATGGTGGAGATTGGATTAGATTGGAGGCATATAAATACTTGTATTTTCCATTTGAATATTAATGAAAGTGAAAAAAGCATTGTGCAAGAGCCCCCCTTGTGGGAATTTCGACCTCCCCTCTCTCTCCCCCTGGTTTTCTTCATCCCCAACCCCCAATTCTAGAGTGGAACCCTTCTATCTCCTCCCCCTCAATCTCTGAGTTCATCTCCGGTGCCGCCGCCGCCGTTCGTGCCGCCTTCGAGCTGCCGCGAAGTCGACTTCGGTGTTCTGTCCATCCTAGATAGAAGCTTCTTCTCGAAATTCCTTCTATCAACTCCGACATCCTCTTGATCTAAAATTTTCAGAGGTTGTTCCTATCTTGTATTCCCATATCCAAAAAAAAATTCAGGTCCAAAATCCCTCGTTTAATATTTTTCCATTTTCGTGCATCTTTCATTCCCATATCTGTTTTGTCTCTATCTACAGTGACAGCAGCGCTGTGTTTCTCACCTCAGACCCTCTTTTTGATTTTTTAAAACCCTCCCAATTTTACTGGGAGCTCTGTCCCTTATCCCCTACATCCACTATTTTTCTTGATTTTTGATCTGCCCTCTATATATTTTGCAAAAATCGTGTTCTATCTCAGCTACAGTGCTTTCAGCCCATTTCCAGATCCGACCCACTTCCAGTTCAAAAATCCTATCAATTCGTAGCCACATCCAAACTTTTCTAAACCAGTTTTTCCGTTTTCCTACCTTGATGTCCTACAACGTTTCTGAAGACCACCACTTCAGATTCAGACGTTCACATATCGGTCAAAGGCAGTTCTCAGACAAGTTCTCTGCAGATCTGAGAATCCAGTCACTTTACAACAGCAACTCAACAATTCATTAAAGCCCAGATCCGTGCAGATCCAGGCCAGATCTTCAAGCCTAGATTGAAGTATTTGAAGTTAGCCTTCCAATGGCACCAGTTTCGTGTCGATCCGACATCGGAGCTGATCGCAGCATCCGTTCTCGCCGGGACGCGCGCTGAAAACCAGAAGTTGCAGATCCGTGGCCGGTTGTTCCGACCGGTGCCGATCGGAGCCGCCCGGCCTCCGGCCGGCTAACCAGCGCGCCTCCACTCTAGGGAGCGCTCATCCAGGCATCCACCACCACAGCGGTGTCACCGGGTCCCACACGGCCCCTCCGGACAGCTAGTGGGCCCCACAGGCGCGAGTACGTGTGAGGCCGAAGCTACGCGAGAAGCCACCCGTCAACCCGAAATCGGTCCTCCCGGACCCCATTGTGTCACCCTTTACCTCCCTACGTGTAGTGAGCTGTAACTCATTGTTGTAATCTTTATGTATTAACTGTCCCGGGAGTACGACTTTGGCCGGGTCCGTCGTCCCCACGCCGAGCGCGTGGAGGTATCGTATTCGCTCCTTGTTTGGCATTTCGCTTATTTCCATATATGCTTGTTTATGCCACTGCTAGAGAGCATGTTTTAGGACCTAGATCGCTATAATTTCATATCACCGCTGCTGTGAGAGAGTGAGCGAGACCGTCCCGTGACCCGATCCGAGCATACGAGAGAGCCGATCACCCTAGCTCATTGCCGGTTTCTCAACCGCGCACGTCCGACGCTTCCCTCGTTAAGGGACAATCGCGAGCTTGTTGTGTCCATGTCTCGTCCCGCATCAGTACTGCCACTCTTGTCATGCCTAGATTCTTTTTCTTGCCTTTCTGGAGCTTTGGAATCATAATTCAATAGACTTTTGAGATGATGCTTTTGATTTTTGTCAGGTCATAACGGACTACCCCTATTTGAGACCTCCTTTCGTTAGGGTGCCTGGGTTGGTCAACGCCTCCTTATTCACCTCTTGCCCCTGGATTTAGCCGAAGGAAGAAACGGACAGGGACTTCGACTTTTCCCACAAAGCATAGCCAAGGAGAAACAATGTCTTTTAAAGCGGAAAACCTGACCAGGGACGTCGTATAGTGTGTGATTGCCGTACTCGGGACCTCTTTTTCGTAAAAGGGAGGGAACACCTCGCTGCCGGGGTGGCACTGATTAGACTCTAAGGAAAGAAACGCTTAAGATACAACTCATTCCAAGCGTGAGAGAGCTCCTCACCTTCTGCGTTTACTAAGAAATAAGCATTCCCTGTTTAAGCCTCTTTTACAACAAACGACCCTTCCCAGTTAGGTTGTAATTTAGACCTAGGACCTGCAGACTGAATGAATTTATGTTTCAAAACCATATCACCTTTTTAAAATTTCCGTTCGATTACCTTCTTTTGAAAATAACGCGAAACTCTCTTTTGATAAACGGATACGTGATCGGCCGCGTTCATCCTCTTCTCATCTAAGAGTTCCAACTGGATGAGCAACGCCTCTAGATGTTCGTCGAGATTAAGTTCCTTATCGAGCTGGACTCTAAGGGAAGGGATCAAGATCTCATATGGGAGCACCGCCTCCATCCCATAGGTAAGAGCATAGGGAGTTTGTCCCGTGGGAGTACGGACGGAGGTGCGGTAAGCCCACAAAGCTTCCACTAATCATTCTGGCCAATCGAAAAACTTATGAGATTCGCATGTTTTCTTGATGATTTTGAGAAGGGTTTTATTAGTGGCTTCGGCTTGACCATTTCCTTGAGGATAGTATGGAGATGAATGATGCAATGCAATATTGAACTTCTTACATAGGTCCTTGAGCTCTTGAGATACAAATTGGGGTCCGTTGTCAGTGATGATGCTGCTTGGCACTCCGAACCGCGAAATAATATTCTTCATGATGAAGCGGCACACTATTGAAGCTTTTATCTCTACGTACGACTCCGCTTCGGCCCATTTGGTGAAGTACTCAGTGGCGGTAAGAATAAAGGACTTCTGCTTGATCTGAGAATTGGGATCACCGAGGGGGCTAACAACGTCGAAAGCCCACATAGAGAATGGCCAAGGAGCGGAAAGAGGATGGAGAGATGAAGCTGGAGCATGAATTTTGTGGGCATGGAGTTGGCATTTAAGACACCTCCGGACATAGAGGGAGCAATCTTTCTCTAGAGTGGGCCAATAGTAACCCTGCCTAAGGATTTTCTTCGCTAGAGCCTAGCCATTGACATGACCACCACACTCACTGGAATGGGCTGCTTTAGCCACCTTCCAAGCTTCATTATCATCCAAACATCTCATGAACATTCCATTGGTAGCGCGTCTGTATAATTCTCCTGCAACAACAGTATACCTTGAGGCGGCTCTTCTTATTGACTTACGTTGCTCGGCGTTTGCCCCTTCTGGGAATGACCCTTCTTTGCAAAACAACTCAATTTCGTGATACCAAGGCAATTCTTCTTCGTCCAAAATCTCTTCTAGCTCCATTAGAGATACTTCCTTCAGATCTTCCTTCTCAGCCCTCGCCTCTACAGCTTTCCTAATTTTGATGAACCAAGGATCCTGAAGAGAGGGTGCGTCCAATCTCTGAATGACGATAGTCTTAGTGCTCTAACTGAGAGGAAAAGATAGGGAGGAAGCAAGCGATGCTAAGGCATCGGCTAGAATGTTCTAAGAACGGGGATTATGGATATAGATCAGCTTACGAAATTACCTCGCCAGGAGCGTGACCAAATCTTGATAAGGCTTGAGTTTGGGGTCACGAGTGCGGTAAGTGGACAGAACTTGCCACAGGACGAGTTGAGAGTCTCCTATGATATTCAAATAGCGCGCACCTAAGAGATAGGCATGCTTCAGTCCAGCTAGGAGAGCTTCATACTCAACGATGTTGTTGGTAGTAGGGAATCGGAGTTGATAAGCAAAGGGGATAGTCACTCCCTCTGGAGTGAGCAGGACAATGCCGATCCCTCGGCCTTGAGAATTGAGTGCACCATCGAAGTGTAGAGACCAAAAGGGATGATGGGTAAGGACATAGAGATGCTCATCAGGGAAGTCGTCCTGAATAGAGTCGGTGTGAGGAATGGGAAGATGGGCAAGATGCTCAGCGATGGCGTACCCTTTGACCACCTTCTGAACGACAAACGTGATGTCGAATTGGGAGAGGAAGCTCTGCCAGCGAGCTAACCTACTAGAAAGGATAGGCTTTTCTAAGAGATAGCGAATCGGGTCCATTCTAGAGATCAACCTAACTGGGTGGGCAAGGAAGTAATGTTTAAGCTTCTAAGCTATCAACACTAAGGCGGCACAAGTCTTTTCCATAGCGGTGTATCTGGACTTAGCTGGGTTAAACAACCGAGAGAGATAATAAGCAGCCCGCTCTTTCCCTTCATCGTCTACTTATTCTAAGACCGCCCCTAGAGAGTCCTCAATAACCGAGATGTATAGGATCAGGGGTTTCCCAGGGACAGGCGGTTGCAAAACCGGGGAATTGGATAGATATTCCTTTAAGTCCTCGTAGGCCTTCTGACAGTCTTGATTCCATTCAAACTTAACCCCCGCCTTAAGTAATTCATAAAAACGGACGGCACCTTTGAGAATGTTGGGATATGAATCTTCTAATGAATTGCAATCGACCTATCAATCCTCGAAGTTCCGTGATGTTCTTGGGCGGAGGCATGTCCATAACGGCCTGTGCTTTGTTAGGATCAATCTGGATCCCCCGTTTGCTCACTATGAAACCTAATAGCCTCCCCGAAGAGACTCCGAATACACACTTCTTTGGATTCATCTTAAGCTTGTACTCCCTGGCTCTTTGTAGCACCTTAGCCAGAATAGAGGGGTATTCTTTTTTGGTCCTTGACTTCACTAGAATGTCATCCACGTAGGCTTCCATATAGATATGCATCATGTCGTGGAAGATGGCCATCATCGCCCTTTGATAGGTGGCACCTGCGTTCTTCAAACCGAACGGCATAACCACATAACAGTACGTGCCCCAGGGCGTGGTGAAGGAGATTTTTTCTTGATCTTCCGGAGCGAGAGGGATTTGATTGTAGCCTGAGTAACCATCCATGAATGACAATAATTCATACCCAGCGGTGCTATCGACCAGGACGTCTATAGGAGGCAGTGGGAAATCGTCTTTGGGACATGCTTTATTGAGATCCCTAAAATCGATGCAGATGCGCACCTTTCCATCTTTCTTGATAACATGGACTATGTTTGCCACCCACTGAGGATATAGAACAACTCTAATGAATCTGCCCTTGTATAATTTGTCAACCTCTTCCTTAATCCTCAAGGCCATTTGGGGGTGAAATCTTCTTGACTGTTGTTTCACAGGTGTTGCCCCTGGTTTAAGCACAAGTCGATGTTCCACTAAAGAGGGGTCAAGACCTGGCATGTCCTCATAAGACCAGGCGAAAGAATCGCTATACTCTCTCAGAACCTTAATTAAATCTTCTTCTACTTGCGAAGGGAGATTAGCGGCAATAAGGATGGGCCTTGGGTCTTCTTCAGTTACCAAATTAATTTCCTTCGCAGGTTCATCCAGTGCCGACGATGGCTCGTCAAATTTCTTAAGTCCTTGTGCATACAAATCGGCAGTGTCATCTACGTTGCTATCCTCATTAATCGGATCTTTCTCATCCAGGATTTCATAGACACCGAGTCCGTCATCGCTCCACACCCCTTCTAATTCCTCTTCATCTTCAATCACGATTGCCGTAGCAACAAATTCTAGACATTTCAAAAGAGCATGACAACGCTGAGCTAGGTCTTGCAAGAACCTATCAGGGATGGATTTGGGAGGACGCGCAAGCGAGCGCGGCTCAGAGGAGGAAGGGTTGGATGACCTAGAACAAGACCCTACTTCTCTAGAATTACCTGACTCTACTTCCCTAGACTCGATAGACCCTAATCCTAACCTAGGAGAAAGAAGACCTTGTGGAAGGGAAGGAGCAGGGGACTCGTGCCCCTGGGAGGAAGACGAAGACAAGGTAGCATAATCTTCCATTGAAATCTCCATTTTGAATTTGACGTTTTTTTTTGAGGATCAGTGGAGACCACACAACAAGATGGAGGAGGCGGGAGCTGCATGGGGAACAGCTCGGGGAAGATGCAATCGAAGAAGGGATCGGAGGAGGAGAACCTGGTGAGGACACGCGCCGCATCACTCGACGGAGCACACGGAGCACGCCAGCATCTCTTTGGCTAGGCGACTACGGCATCTACTAGTGGATCTTCATTCTCATTTGAGGCCATGTTGGGCCTAGGTTTAGTCCCTGCGTGGACACGTTATCTAGTTCTTTATGTTATCAGACTATGTGTAGGGAATAGTGGGCTATCGGCTTTTATTATTGGGCTTGGGCTTGGCCCATAGTTGATTGGATTAGGGTTAGGGTTAGGGTTAGGGTTTAGGGAGGAGGGCGCATCCCTCATCCAGGGTGGATGCGCCACCTTCCCCCCCCTTGGCCCTCCTCTTTCCTTTTTGGGCGCCCCCCCCCCCTTTCCACATTCCATCACCCCTTGCCCCCCTTGGGCATCCCCCCCCTTGATCCCCTCCTTGATTGGAGGAGGGATGGCCGCACCCCCCCTTGAATGGGGAAGGGTTGGGTCGCACCCCCCCCTTCCAGTTGCGCCCCCCCCCTCCCATGTGGCAAGGAGAAACCCTAGCTTCCCCCCCCCCCGATATAAAAGCTTGTATCTTTTTCTTTTGGAATTATTGAATAGAATTGAAAGAATTTGCTGAAGGTGGCTGCGCCCCCTCCTCTGTTCCTCCTTGCTCCTGCGACGGGAGCAAGCTCGGGGTGTGACTCCCCAACCCTCGGTGCGACGCCGAGGGCCCCTTTCTCTTCTATCCCTTCTCAAGTTCTAGTTCGGTGCGCCCAGATTTCTCCTCCAAGAGCAGCGACGACCACCCCCTGTTCGTGAGGATCTTGGGCGACCAGCCCATTTTTTTGTGGTTCTGCTACGAGTCACCGACGCGTGCGAGGTGGTCTCACCTCATTCGGAGTTCGGCATCACCCGTGGCGATTTTCTCCGTGAGCGCGCGCAGAACCCCCTCTCCCTGCGAGCCTGGTTCTGTCCGCCTCCTTGAAAAAATTCCACAGGACGGACGTCTGCGAGTTTGGACGCGGGATGTTCACCGGTCGTACCTTTCTTCGTCCTCTGTCCAACGCCGCCGACCTTGCCTCGTTCCGACATCCGAGCTGTTCGTGGCGTCTCTTCCCGTGAGGTCGCGCAAGTCTGCCCTGTCCACCCGGTGCCAGGACCACCTGCGGATTCCAGAGCCTGCTGCTCTCAGCCACGATCAGATCTGATCGAACCCTTCGATTGGGACCTGCTGCTCTGCGTCCTCGTCGTCCGACCACAAGCGGAGCCCCGTTCGCCCTTCGGATCTAATTCTTCTGAATTTTCCCGCTCGAGCGCGCAGTTCTGGGAGCAGAATCCA
Source organism: Amorphophallus konjac (assembly GCA_022559845.1). NCBI lineage: Eukaryota > Viridiplantae > Streptophyta > Magnoliopsida > Alismatales > Araceae > Amorphophallus > Amorphophallus konjac. Next base: position 284,351,396 of record CM040122.1, read on the forward strand.
GTCACCGCTTGCAGGTGCGCCCCCGGCTTCCACGGACGGAATCTGTGTGCGCCCTTTGGCCGAGGCTTCCTCCCATGACCTAGCTGAGCGCCATCGCTGACGGCGCTTCAATCGGACGTCGGAGCAGGTCGTGGGAGCTTCCACCGCCGAGTCACGCAGTGCTACGACTCTGCAGACCCCCGCACGGGACCTCCTCGCGGCCAACCCTTCACCGAGTGCTGCCCGTCAGCCCGTGCATCGACAGCCCCGGATCTCCTTGTGTAGCCTGTTATCTCCCTGCGAGGAGTGGGCATTTGTGATTAAGATTGTACTATTGCTCGTCTTCGTGTACCGGGGTTGTTGGTCTCGGCCGGGGTTCCTTCCCCACGCCTAGGCGTGGAGGTACGTGCGATACTCCTCACCGTTGGCATTTTGCTTTACTAGTATACTCTCTAGTATGCAGCGTGAGTGCGTATAGGATCCTAGCTCTTTTGCTAGTCACCGCGTGGTCGAGAGTTGAGAGCACCCATTCCGTGGCCCTAGTCGAGCGCCGAGCTCGGGCTAGATTCCCATAGGCGCACGGCGGCTCCTTAGTCGCTGAGATCCCTACGCTTCCCTCATAGGGACGGCTGTGGGCTTGGATTTCTTGTTGAGAGACGCCTCCACCCGGAGCGACTTGCAGGTGCGCCCCCGGCTTCCACGGACGGAATCTGCGCGCGCCCTTTGACCGAGGCTTCCTCCCGTGACCTAGCTGCGCGCCATCGCTGACGGCGCTTCAATCGGACATCGGAGCAGGTCGTGGGAGCTTCCACCGCCGAGTCACGCAGTGCTGCGAACCTGTCGACCCCCGCACGGGACCTCCTCGCGGCCAGCCCTTCACCGAGTGCTGCCCGTCAACCCGTGCATCGACAGCCCCGGATCTCCTTGTGTAGTCTGTTATCTCCCTGCGAGGAGTGGGCATTTGTGATTGAGATTGTACTATTGCTCGTCTTCGTGTACCGGGGTTGTTGGTCTCGACCGGGGTTCCTTCCCCACGCCTAGGCGTGGAGGTACGTGCAATACTCCTCACCGTTGGCATTTTGCTTTACTAGTATACTCTCTAGCATGCAGCGTGAGTGCGTATAGGATCCTAGCTCTTTTGCTAGTCACCGCGTGGTTGAGAGTTGAGAGCACCCATTCTGTGGCCCTAGTCGAGCGCCGAGCTCGGACTAGATTCCCATAGGCGCACGGCGGCTCCTTAGTCGCTGAGATCCCTATGCTTCCCTCATAGGGACGGCTGTGGGCTTGGATTTCTTGTTGAGAGACGCCTCCACCCGGAGGAACGGCACGGAGGTTAGCCGCCCGGCTTACCTTTGGCGTGCGAGTGCTGGCCGCACTTGTTGCATTCGTAGGTCTTAGCCCATTTCAGTCCTGTCCCGCATCAGAACCACATCTCGTGGAGTTGGGCGTTGGGAGGAGGAGTGAATATAGTGGATAGATCAATGGGCGGGCAATGCCCGCAAGCACAAGGAACAAACAGAATTTCAGGAGGATCAATGAAGGATGGATTTATCATGATAGGAGGAAGATGGGGTAAAAATTCCCATTGCTAGAGGAGAGATTGAAAGCGAGAGGGAGACCAAGAAAAGACAATCGGTGAACTCCCCTTCTCCTGTAGGTGCCGGTCTGGGTGCTTCTTTGGCCGCCACTGAACAAGCCGAACCTCTTGCTGCTGCTGGCAGTCTTCTTCATGAAATAGCCCCTGGAGGGTTGGACCATAGTCAATCACATCATCAACTGGCCCCCTTAGCACTGGCGGTGGACTGGCAATCGGACAGACTGTATCTTCCCTTGGCGGAGCTGGTTGCGGAGTTAATGTGCCAGGCTGGGGAGGCTCTCTAACGAAGTGTTGCCGGTAGTCCCAGGTGAGTGGCCCAGAATCACCCATCATGGACAATGCAGTCTCTCGGTAGCTGAGACCTCTCCTGTTCATTTTCCTACCCTTGGGGATGGGCTTAGTTCGTCCCTGCAATTGAGCACCAAGGTCTCTCCCTGGTTGGTAGCCTAGCTTCAGTATAATGTCCCAGCCCTTGGAATCTCAGATCTGGGGCTTCACCTTGATGTCAACTGCTGCAGTGACGGGCTTGCGAGGTGCGTAAGTCCAAGGAAAGTCGAGATCTAGCACTGACATAACGGGCCGACTGCTTGGCCACAATGTGGGAAGAACTTTCTCTGAGATAGCCTTCACTGATTGGACCGTGGATAAGCTTTTGACTTTGATGACCCTCCCTTGGAAAGGGAATTTAATGCATTGATGTGCAGTGGAGGGTACGGCGCTGAGGGTATCGATCCACGGACGACCCAAGATAGCCTTGAACATAGGGTCGATATCCAGCACATAAAACTCAATGGGCATAGTAAGAAGCCCAAGCTCCGCTTGAATGGTGACAATCCCGTGACATGCCCGTCGAGAGTTGTCCTAAGCATCTATAGTAGTGGGAGTTGGGCGTAGAAGTTCTTCTGACAGATTACAAGCCCTTAGAGTGCTGAGTTGGTATACGTTGATAGATGCCTCTGTGTCAACCAATGCTACGTCAATGCTAACTTTGTTTAGAATGAAAGTAATGCACAGCGGCATTTATCGAGCTTCTGGTGGTGCTAGTTTGGTTTCAGAGAAAGTAATGGCTGGCCCCTTGGAGATTGTTGCCAGTGCAGTAGGTAGGCTATCAACTGCCATATCTTCACTAACCATCACCTTTTGAAGAAAGTCTCTTAATGCATCTTGGTGAAGGGTGGATCTCTTAATCAGTTCCAGCACATATATCTTGGCGGGCACCCTATCCAAATGATGTAACAAATCATATTGGGTCCCGGGTAGTGGCTCGGCCTCTTCTTGCTCGGCAGCCGGTTGGGAGGATTGGGGATTGGAAGTGGAAGGATAGTTTCGGTGGAACACGCGCCCGCTTCGAAAGGCGAAGTTATAAGTTGTCACGGCCTCATATGGGCTCAGGATAGGTGATTTAGTAGGCCCAGTGGGATGGACGAGCGGTGCGGAAGAGGGTGTGGTGGAAAGGATAATAGGCGAGGGGTTAGTGGCAGTGGGTGCGAGCGGAAGTGGGGATATAAAAGTGGACGGAGGCATAGTGAGTGGAGGGTTAGATGGAGGTATGGCGATAGTGGGTGTAAGCACGAGCGGGGAGGGGGTGATGGTAGAGGATGTGAGCAATGGTGAGTGCGACGGAGGCGCGGGTGATGGTGCGTGTGATAGAATAGGGGTAAATGGGAGGACGAGCAGAGGAGGGGTTTGGTGTGTAGGTATGAGGATGGGGGAAGCGGGAGGATTATGGTAGTTGTGGTGAAGGGCCATGACCTGTGGTGTGGAGTTATCGTCGTCGAAGGACCACTCGGGGCTAGGAACCGGGGGTTGGATGACACTGACCTGAGCTGGTGTCGGCGGCGGAGGCTGCGGAGTAGGGGGATGGTTTGGCATTGGGTTTTGATGAATCCCCAGGTCTTGCATCGGCTGCTGTTGCTGCTGCGGCTGCTGCTGTGGCTGCGGTACCTGTTGCTGCTGTACTTGCTACCTCGGTGGCTGCCTTCTCTTATCTTTGATTTCTATGATGGCCATGTGCATTTCGGCCCAATCTATCCTCTGTCCTTCATAAAGATCATATACTAGGTCCCAGAATTGAAAACACTCTTCAATGGTATGTCCCGGTTGCCTGTGGAACATACAATACTTCGTCTGATCAACGGCCGGATTCCAGTTGGGCCGTTCCGGAGGGAGCTGTATGGCATTCACTGACATGAGGGCTGAGAAGATGTCTGTGAGTGTTTCTGGCAAGGGAGGGTATTGAGCTCTTTTAGGAGCTGGGCGCTTGTTGTTAGGGTTGTTGTAGCCGTTGGGTGGAGGAACGTTGTGGTATTGTGGAGGTGGTGGTGGTTGATGTGGTGCGGCGAAGGTATTTTATGGAATGGAGAAGGTGGGCGGAGGGTTTTGCGGAGTGGCCTGGTAGTTTTGGGGAACAGGATTCTGTGGAGTGCGGGGATTCTGAGGGAAGCGGAAAGGTGCGGCTTGGAATGGGAAAGCAACGGCTTGAACTTGCTCGTTTGTTTGGACCCCCTCGGTGACCGGCCCTTGAGGTTTCTTGTGGTACTTGGGCTTTTGGTTTTCAAATAGCGAGTGAATGGGGGAGTCCTTGAACTGTGTTTGGATGAACCGCGCCCGGCTGTAGAGTTGGTGCATGTTGGCTATGTCATTCATGGCCAGAATGTTTCGGAAGGTCGGAGTAGCATTGGAAATAAGTAACTTAACCTTCTCTTCCTCCGAGATATGTCCGGGCACTCTAGCGGCCATTTGCCTTCATCTGTCTGCATAAGTAGAAAACTCCTCATCTGGTTTCATCTTTTCGGCCACCAAATATGTAAATGAGTACTCCGGGCCGACCCTGTCTTGAAACCGCTGGATAAACTTATCTTTCACTACCTTGAAGCTTTCGGCGTCTTCTAATGGCAGAGAGTAGAACCATTCCAACACAACGCCGTCCAATGATCGGCGGAATAAGTACGCCATGAGGTGATCATCATATTGGAATTGGGCCGATTCATACAAGAAGTCCCTTACGTGAATAAAGGGATTGCTGTTCCCATCATATTTATGATAATTGGGGAGCTCGGACTGCGGAGGGAACCGGATGTTCTGAAAGCTAGGAACCGGAACATCTGCCAAGGACTGTGGGCCCACCCGTTTCTGGAGGAAGTCGAGTTGCTGTTGCATGGTGGCCCATTTATCAAGTAATTCCTGCTCTCTGGATGGAGCAGGGGTAGCGAAAGATGATGGTTGAAGTTGAGGAGCGGAAGGGTGGACCGTGACAGGAGGTGGGAGCCCATAAGAAGGAGCAGAAGGGTAAACGGCCAAGGCAGGGAGCCCATAAGAAGGATATTGGGTCGGAGATTGACCCAGATTAGAGTGGGCTTGGACAACCCCTGGCTGAGGGCGCGAGAAATCTGAAGGGCCCATAAGGACTTGTGGAACCATAGGGCTGGACATATGATGATCCAACTGAATGAAAGAAGGGACGGCAGACTTCCCTTTGTCAAAAGATTGCTAGGCCGAAGTAGAAGATTGGCCCGTCTCCATGCCAGCAAAGGTGATGGTCCGGGGTTGGACCGGGGTAAGATCGATCGGAGTGGGCTGGATGGAAGGATTAGGTTGACCCTGCATAATCGTGGGAGGGGAGATATTGGATCCTTGCATGGCCTGATAGATAGCTTGGAGTTGGGCCGGATCCAATTGGGCCATCATTTGGAGAATGGAGCCCGCCGAAGGAGAAGAGAAAGAAGGGGTGGCTTGACCACCCTCCATGGAGGTGGAGGACGGAAGAGGGGCTGTCCCCTCTCCAGAAGAGAACGAAGTAACCCTAGCAGGGTTTTCAAGAAGTCCTTGAGGAAGGGAATCCTCTTGGGAACGGGGAGGATTGAAAGAAGCCATGGTGGATTCGAAAAGCGGATTTGAGTAGAGCTTGGAGAAGGAATTGACCCTAGGAGGTGCTTCCAGCTGACGAAAACAACTCCACATGCAACGGACAACCTTGACAAGATGCAAACAACACAACACAAACAATGAGCAACCAAACTTAGATGATTTCTAACAAAGATGTAAGTGACAAGAGATGAAAACACTCCAAGTCAACCGAGTTGTTTAAGATGATGCTCCAAGATTCTTATGATTTCTCCTTTGGAACTTTAGTGGATTGATTGATGTGAGCTCTCAACAATAGGTTCCTGATAGGAGGGGGTGTAAAGCTTGATTTGACCATAAGTGTGATCACTCCTTCACTTATGCAACCCTAGACACGGGGTGGAAAAGGTGCAACCGGCCCGGCGTCCGTGTGGGAATCCACGGCTCGCGGGGACTTATGGAGGTCCCTGGTGCGATTTCCTAGTCGGCCCCAAGGAATATGGAGACGAGAGGTCCGCACACCAAGGTAGGAAAATGCAATCTAATGTATGATAATATGAATGAACCTATGTGCACCGGGGTGCATGCAAATTCTAACCTAGAATCTAGCAAGCAATTATGCACACAATGATGTAGATATGTAAACCAACCAAGGAGGAAGTCAGATAACACCCAAGCAAGAATATCACAGTAGAAACTGCGGAAAGAAAATGCACCTTGGGATGCGTACCTACCTGGAGTATATAACGGTCTATGAGACCCGCGTCAGAAGTATGTAACGGTCGAATGCCAGACCGCCAGAAGCAATATAACGCAGGGAGCCAGGACCGTCAGATGAGCCAGAGAACCAAAACAGCAGGAAAATAGAAGGGAAATCCGGGGAAAACCAGACAAGGAAATGATGGCAGGTATAACATGGATCAAAAAGCACGATTGGCACAAGTTGTCCCACCGTGATCGCCAAAAAAATATCTGTAGATTTATTTGCTTCCTTTTTTTGTGGGTTTGTGATGTGTGATAAAGATGATAAGCAAAAATCAATGATCTCAATCAACCCAAGGACATGTGAACCATGAACCTAGGCAATCCAAATAAGCTCTAGCATGGGCAATGCTATCTCAACCAAACTAATCTAAGGAAATAAAGAAAAACACACGCCGGGGCGTGGAGCAAGTAGCAAATAAAACACACCGCGTGGGTGGAACAAGCAACGGAATATGAGATATTAGAGAGAAATCAATGCCCAATACTAAGGAAAGAACGTGATCGCCACCAAAGTAAACACAAGTCAAGGACTTAAAAATACCTTGGAAATAGGTGGATGAAGCACCCGCCTACGGGAGAGAGAAATCAGTGAAATCTGCAGATCAGCCTTGAATGTAACGGTCCAGACCCTGTGCGTCAGAGGAGTGTGACGGTCGCACGATGCACCGTTATATGAACCTGACGCGTCTTCTCAAGACCGTCAGACAACCTGCAGAAATAGCTTATGAATTCTTTGAACTCCAAATCTTCCAGCCGGCCAGAAGACTTGGGCCTCGTTTGATGAACCTATAAACCTGCCAATGAACGTGAAGCACAAGAAAATAAACCCAGATCAGCCCTTTAAACAAGCGTAGTATCAATTCTTAAGGAAATTAAGATCATTCAAAAGGAAAGGGAAGTACCGAGGAAGTTTTGGTTTTTTAACCCCTCTGGGCGTTTTAAAAGATAGGAAGATGTTTAGATGATGAAAATAGATGAAGAACGTGGAATAAGGAAGAGGGACAATGCTTTGAGAACGAGGAGGAAGAAGAACACAAGTGTGACAATGATGGAAATTCAAACACAATGAAACGAATACTCCCTTCACCGTGAAGCAGACGGACGTGAGGAATAGTTCTCCTTGGTTGGATGTGGCTCCAGGATGCGGCAGCAATTCGACGTAAACTCCAGATCTTCCTCCCTCGGGCCATGAAGTTAAGGGTGCTATTTATAGGCCCTCAAACTCTCCGGTCGAACAGAGGATAATCCAGCAAGAAAAGATGATAACTCTTAGCAAATCCTCGAAGATAATATCACCAAGAGTCCATAGAAACACACAGAAGGTTCTGAGGATCAGATTTGGAAGAGAAATCACAAGATCAAACTCTTATCTCGACCACGGAGTAGCAGAGAAAAGGCCTGAACTGCCAGGACTCTCTGTTGGATGTAACGGCTGCACGACAGACCGCCACAGGTCAAATAACGCGTTAGGGGGATACCGTCACATTCAACCTTATCTCAAAAGAGATAAGATCAACGGAAGAAGATCAAAACAATAGGACTCTTGAATGAAAGTAATGGCCATGGGTGGATGCGTTGGAGGGAAGTAACGGCTTCACGACAGACCGTTATACTCAATGGATAGGCCAAAGGATAAGGATTGAAACAAAGCCTTAAGTCATAGGACTCTTCAATATGTAACGGCCATGGAAAAATCTGTTAGATGAACATAACGCCCCAGGTGCAGACCGTTAGAAATAATGAGGATCCAAAAAGAGAGCTTGCTAAGCTTCATCAAACGAGAAATCGTGGAACCATACTCAACCAAGGAGAAGACCCATGAAATAAACTTCAGACTGATGAAGGAGACTCAACGAAGGAATGAATAACTTGGAGCATCACATAGAGTGAACAAAGAGATGACCCGACTTATCGGTCATAAAACGGGTGTCAACAGCATGTCCTCGTAAGACTAGGCGAAAGAATCGCTATACTCCCTTAGGACCTTGACTAAATCTTCTTCAACTTCTGGGAAGAGATTAGCGGCAATAATAATGGGTCTGGGGTCCTCATCAGTTCCCAGATTTATTTCCTTCGTAGGTGTTGATAATTATGTTCACCTTATTTCTTTGTGTGAGAGTGTGAGAATGTAATGATATAAGTGTATGAGTGTAGTGATGTGAACAAGTGATGCACTAACTCAAGCAATCAACATGAAATCAGAGCATATGGGCACGTCAACTCAAATATGGCAAGAATGAAAAAGGAGAAATAGAAACACACGCCATGGGCATGGAGCAAAGGAAATGAAATAAAACACACACCAAGGGTGTGGAACAACTAAAGAAAAAGAAGACAATCAAGCAGGAGACCGAACAATGCCCAAATTAAGAATGATGTGATCACCACCAAGGGAAATAAAATAGTAAAACTGTAATAAATACCTTGGAAAGAGTCGAGTGAGACCACCCGCCACGGGACATAGAAAACCCAGGTACAGTAGAGGCAAACGGTCTAGCTGACGACCGCCAGAAGACAGCAAACGGTCCTACGATAGACCGCCAGATATCTGCAGGCGGTCTGATGAGTGACCGCCAGAGCACCCAGAATAATGAAGTGGAACTTGAATATCCACCCCTCCTAGCTGGCCAGAAGAGATGGGCCTCGTGCAATAAGTCATGTATACCTGCAAGAGAGTGTAGACACAAAGAAAAACGACCCAATAAGCCCTTGGGACTAATGTAGAATCTATAATGCAATTAGACTAAAATGCATAAAAGGAAGGGTGAATACTTGGGGGTTGGTGATTTTTTAGCCCCTGTGGGGCGTGGAAAAGGTAGGAGGATGTTTTGAAATGTGATATGAGTGCAGAGAAGGTGGTAGAAGAAGAGGGAAGATGCTATGAAGATGCAAGAGGGAAAGACCAAAACTAAAGAAAAAGACTCAAAACTAAACCAAAGGAACTTGATACTCTATGGACCAGAAGCTTTATTTACGTAGAAATAGCTTATCCCTGGTTGGTACTCGCTCTAGAATGCAGTAGCACTTCGTGGCAAGCTCCAGAAATCTCCTCTTCAAGCCATGAAGTCAAGGGTCCTATTTATAGGCCCTCAAACCCAAGGTTCGAGTTGGAGGGATAATGACTCAAAAATAGGCCTGAACTTTGATAATTCTTCAAGATAATACTCCCAAGAGTCCATAGAAACAAACAGAAGCTTCTGAGAGCCTCTATCTAGAGAGAAATCAAGGAATCATGCACTCTAGTTCATCCACGGCGAAGCATAGGAAGAACAGTGGAGCAGGACTCTCGGTTTGCACTAGCGATCTTGCGATAGACCGCAAGAGACATGAAAACGGTCAAGCGATAGACCGCTAGGCCCAGTTGTTCACAAGAAGATAAGATCAAAGAGACCCAACAGGACTCTCTGCCTCCTAGCGGTCCACCAAAAGACCGCCAACGCCTACCTAACGGTCGTACGATAGACCGCCAGGCTAGTAGACGTGGCAAAAGAGATAAAGACCTATGAATCTTCATGTTAATTCACAATAAAATCCTTATAAGCCCATATCCAGGCCCATTAAGATGAAATTTCGAGAAATCAAGGAGCTAGGCCCAACCAGGGAGAATGACCCATAAATCAAGTCCAAAAAGATAACTAAAAATGACCCAATAAGCGGTGAATAACTCTGGACATCATAAAAATGAATAAAGAGATGACCCAACTCATTGGTCATAAAACGGGTGTCAACATATGCCCCTTCTTAACGTCCACTTTGCAGGGGAGCGAGCGGAGGTGAAGCGAAAGTGAAATGGAACATGGAGATGAAGTGGAGAAGCAGCGGAGTGGACTGAAAAGTGGGCGTTAAGGTAAACCGACACCCGTCCTCAACCAACAAGCGATAGGAATCTTTCGGAAAACTTCGAACTAATCACAAGAAATGGCAAACCGAATGACGCATGCCTAGAGGAACTAACGACTAAAGAAACTAAAGTCACGACCAACCTCCTCACTGGAACGCACAGCTGATAGGCGGTCAGAGCAACGAACGGAAAAGTAAAGAGATGAGCAACTAAACTCCAGACAGGAATCTCAACTAACCAACCGAGCAAAATAGACCAAAGAAAACCATCCAACTCAGAGTAGAATAACTCTCCTTACTTAAAACCATGGATACATAGTTATCCACCATTACCGAGACGCTTCAGACAGATGAGGGCGCATGAATGCTCAAAGATGTGCATGATGCATGCTGGGCTAAAATAAAGAAATCATCAAAATGAATGCAAAGAAATATAAAAATAGGAAGATACTCGAGAATAGTATTGCTAGACCGGATAAATCAGGGTCAGGACACTATCTGCAACCATGGCGTGCAAGATAGAACCATCGTCTCCCAACTCTTCCAACCTAACGGCCTATCCAACGATTAAACATGTGCATCTAGATCATCATCATTTTTGTTAAAGGGGAACATCAGATCCCGGAACACATGAATGACCAGCCAGTTATCGAGGTAATATATCATAGATACCATATAGTAATGCACTAAGGGATTAAGGGTGGAGATACTTACCTGACTTACCTGCCTGGCGAGAAGACATTGGCGAGATGTGATATGAAGGTAATGGCATTCAAGCTTTTGACAATAAGAATGTTAGCCATCAACAATTATAAACATGAGACATAATAAGACATGAACCACTCAAAATAGACAATAATCAAACAGATATTTCATATTAAAGCAACAATGTGCAACCGTGACCAAACGGTCTAGGTTAGGACCACTAAGGAACCCTGACGGTCTAGTGATAAACCGCTAGAGCAAGGGTAATTCACATTCTTCGAGGGGCTAACCTAGGTGGAAAACGGCCTAGAGAAGGACCGCTAAGAAAACCCTAACGGCCTGGCGATAGACCGCTAAGCTCTGAGTGATTTCAAAAAATAGAATGGCCGTACCATTCATGCCATACACGTATTTCGTTCAACCCAAACAAAAACCACCTCCGGCCACTCCGGAAACTCACCCCACCGGCGACCACCGGGCGTCCCTACACCCAGCCATTACAATGGTGAAGAAGAGAGCCGTAAAACGCCTTCAACGGCGGATAGAAGTGGAGGGGACACCACCGACGGAGGTGAACCCACCGGCGGAGGAAGAAAGGCCGGCGGCCCAACCGAGGGAAGAAGAGATTCCCACGTGTGAAGAGGGACCTGGGGAAGCCATGGAAGAGGAGGAAGATGCCATTGCGGCCGAGGAGACTCCGGCAATGGCCACCGGACGACGGTCGTCCAAGGTAGGCCGACGGCCCAAAAAACCTATTTTTTTTCATTTTTAATTGTTTTGAATGCATGCATGTGTATGGAATGGCAAGGGAATGGGTCTGGGGACCCATTAGAATGATTTGTAGGCCATTTCGGCCACTTCCAAAGATTGGGGAAACGGGGCAAACAATGCCCTTACATTGGGTGCCTAGCAGTCGTTCTAGTGACCGCTAGGAGTCCAGACGGTCAAATGAGTGACCGCTTGGGAAAGACAGACTGTCCATAAGGAAACCGCTAGGGTATTAGAGTGTTTTTGTGTTTTTTGATTTTTGAATGCAATGCAATGCATGACTTATATGACCTATATGTATGACTAATACTGGATTGTTTTACATGTGTGCAGGGGAAGAGAAAGACCAGAATTTCTTGGCTACAAGTCCGGGCAGTCTATTTGGCATTACCCGACTATCGGAGAGACAGACTAACAGCGATCGGATTTGGGGAGCTGCTTAGCATAGAGGTGATGCGGATAGACACAGCATTGCTCTACGCGCTCCACGAGAGATGGGACCCGATCAGCAGAGCATTCTTATTCCCATGGGGACATATGATCCCGATGCTTGAGAACGTCGCACGGATCACGGGACTGAGAGTCCACGGGGCACCAGTGACGGGGACCACCTACGCCGACTATCGAGAGATGGCACAAGAGCGACTTGGGCTGGAGTTATTGAGATCGGGGCGACACTCGTCCATGCTGGGACGGGCGACACTTCAGGAGAGCTTAGGATTGAGGGGAGCGGCGATAGCCGTGGGCGAGCTACTAGAGGAGCATCTCGGGAGATTGATAGATAGAGCCCGAGAGAGAGTGTCAGTTGGACCAAGACCAGAGGGAGACATCACCCTCCTCCGCTTCCTGATTTTGCTTTTCGGGAAGCTCTTGTTCGCGACGAGGGTGGATGGAGTGAGCGTCAGACTCCTCCCATTATTGAGAGATCTGGACGGAGTTGGAGAGTATGCTTGGGGAGCTGCAGTGCTAGCCTTCTTGTTCAACTCCTTGAGCACCACCGACCGGCAGACGATGCTGGGCGGCTTCCCACCTCTGCTTCAGGTAAAATGCCTAACTCTAAATGCTTATGTTTATGTCTATGCTTATGAACTGCTATGCTGACATTTGACTGATGGAGGTATGGAGCTACCTGTACCTTCCCGGCCTAGGATGGGGAAAGGAGGTACAGCTGGACCGAGTACCCATCGCGAGGCGATGGATGGTGGTTCGAGACACCAGGTCGCTACGAAGCTTGGCGCGGGCGATCCAGGAGGACATGGATGCGTTCCCTTATGCATTAGTATACTTCTAAACTCTAAACCTTCTAAATGCTCTTTAATGCTTTTATGAAATGTTGACTGACTCAAATGCATGACCTTTCAGGTGCGCTGGACACCGTACCGGGACGAGGGACACGAGGGACAGCCCTGGGTCGAGGCGGCCCAGGCATACGCAGGACGGGACGTGTGGCTACACTCCATGAACATCATCGAGCCACTGCACTACCACTTGGTTATGATGACGCGAGGCATACACAAGCCGGACGTGGAGTTCTCGGCACGCGATGACGAGCGGGTTAGATGGCCTTCAAAGGGCCTGAGCGGGGAGATCGACTTGGTGACTCGGGCGATCGATCGGGTACAGGACTGGACGAGGAGGGGTCGGGTGGTGAGAGCCCGAGCCAGTAGCGATGAGGCCTACCTAAAGGCCTACGCCAGCAGATATGGCGATCAGGTGTTCCACGGCACTCGATGGCCGATATGACTTCCTAAACTCAGACTTCTTAAATGCATTTAATGCTTCCATACCTATGAATGATGCACTGACCATTTGACTTCTTACATGGAACTAGACCCCCAGAGACGGATAGCAGAGCTCCAGGGACTCCTCCACTCCACTGTGCAGCAGAGGGATGACCTCCAATGCTCTCTGGATCTTCTGGTAATTTCCAATCCTTAGACTTAAACTGCGAATGCTTATGCATGCGACTGACTAACTGGGACTTCTAAATGCAGCAAGCCGAGGGAGCAGGACTGTGACGACCCAGGAGATCTAGATACCGATAACCCGATGTCATCGATTTACCGATACCAAGAGCTCGGGGAAGCCACCCAAGAGGCTGATGAGGCCCCGTAAGGGTTAGTGAGTGTTTATCAAGGGGATACATAATGAATAGAAATTACATGCGCAATATTAATTAAAGCATTCATTTAAACTTTAAACGGAAGTAATTAAATATATATCGGAGTGATGAAATTTACACAAGTAGTCCAAATCCATATATCACAAGTCCCACACTGTACAATGGTCTAAAAATAAATAACTACACGGGACATAGCCCGGCCAAAAGAAGAAAAAGGACATACTGACCACTGACCGACCACTGACAGACCACTGCTGGCTCTAAGGTTTTTCGCCAAAAGCACGAGAGAATCCTGCAGCCGGTTGCTCCGCCTCACCTGTAAAAGGAAGGGGTGAGTCTCACAATAGAGACTCAGTAGGGTTCACCAGGACCCATAACTCGCAACTAACTAAAGGAAAGCAGTAAAGCATGCATTGGCATAAATAAATGATAATTTAATAAAGCCATAAAACTAACTAAACAGTTTATAAACAGCTAACTAGCATGCCAATTTAACTCAAATGCAAGTACTCGAAATCTACCAATAGATAATAACTCAATCATTTCCAAGTGACAAGAGTGAGAAGGAGAGGAGATCCACCAGAAGAAGAAACCAGATGCGTCCACTAACGGCTTACACTACGTCTCAAGCATCTACGCAAGCCTGGTCATAGCAAGCAAGACGCGTAACGGTACCAGAACAAGTAACTAGTCAGAGCAACACTCGTCAGTGTCAGTCCAAGTCTCTGACCACGTGTGCACACACTGGCTCGTGCCTAGAGCCAGGCCTCTAGCTAGTATCCCCCTCCGTAGGACGCTACGGTTGGACTGGGACCCACGGAACTAGCTTAAAAATCGTAAACTGGGATATCCCGTCACCTCTCCCGGGTGGGATCAACACTTAAAGATGTCGGGCTACAACTGGTGGTTCCATCAATAGGAAAGAGAATCTAGCTCTATTGGGATCTAAGAACATGCCATAATTTATAATAACGATTAAACATGGCAAATATGTAAGACTAAAAGCATGATTAACTGAATATGCTAAGATGGCCATTATTCAATAATTCAATGCATAAATAATTGAATATGCTAAAACAATTATTCCATAACTAAATGCCTAAATTATTGAATACGCTGAAATGGGAATTATTTCATAATTAAATGCATGAATAATTGACTATATTAAGGATTGAAATTTTTCGGGATTAAACGGTTGAAAGAAAATCGCCCCAGTCGATAAAACGACTTAAACATGGCAGAGATGCTATATTAAATGCATGATTTAACGAACACGCATAGTTGCAGAACAAGCGGTTTACAAGCGGTTGAACAACGAACTGCCGCGTGTTGTTAAACGGACTAGCCATGAAATTTCTACCGCCATTTAAATTTAAATTATTTACGCGGTCTAATCGTCAGCCGCTCGGGTCAATAAATGATCTATGGCGGACCGTTATAAAATCTAAAATAATTGAAACATGGTCCTTACCGGAGAATCGGATCCATCGGAATCATAACTGGATCCCCTCCCGGTCGACTCAAATCGACGGGAGTTATTATTTTTAACCTGTTCCCTGCCATTCCACCATCATAATATAACAATTTATCACCTATGAACTCTGCAACGATGGGCATGCGATAGTTAATCTATGAACTCAGGGACGATGGGCATGTGATTGTTAATCTATGAACTCAACGACGATGGGCATGCGATTGTTAATATATGAACTCAGCGACGATGGGCATGCATTAGGAACAATTTAACGGGCTAGGGCAATGATCCCCCTACCTCAATCACAATGGAAACGCCCGATCTGGCCTCGAGCAAGCCGAGGGACGCCGATTTCACCGTGAGAAGAGGAGATAGGGCTGCCGATGCCGCTGTGGGTTCCCTCCAACGAGGGCGCCGCCGCGGTCTCCTCTCCTTGTAGGCTCACCGATGAGGTCGTCAAACTCCTCCGTCGTAACCCCGGGTTGCGGCCGCGTCGCGAAGAGGAGAAAGAGGGCGAGAGGGGGGCGGTCTCGCGGGTCCGCAGCTGAAAGGGGGGTTTGCCACCACGACCTTCCTCCCCACCAGCTCGCCGGCGTCATCCACTGGTCGCCGCCACCGTGGCCAGGGGCATCGCATCGAGAAGGGAGGAAAGGGGGAGGCGGAGTCGCGCCGTTCGCGGCGTTCGCCCGTCCGCCCGCGGGTTCGCCTGCGTTTCGGTGGAAAGTGGGGGGAATGAGAACATGGGAGAGAGAGGGGGGGATCGAGTGGGTTAAAAAAAGGGTTAAGTTATTATTATTATTTATTATTTTTAACCCTATTTTGCGATCTAGACCCTCAAAGAAGCATATTAATGTATATGCCCATTTATTTACTTAAATGCTTTAATCTAATTAGATTAAATACTGGAAAAAGCCCATATATTTCATAAAATTAGCCAAAATTCATGGATTAAATTCTATTCTAAAACTGGTAAAGATGCGTTGAAGAACGTGTCTCACAGTCCCTCCCCCCTGATAAAATTTTCATCCTCAAAATTTAAAAGGAAGAACAAGGAGCAAATTGAAAGAAATTATACCTTATTTGAACAAGAAAGGAAATTGCTGACGCATTTCATCCTCACATTCCCATGTAGCTTTATTGCCAGAGTGACACTGCCAGACAACTTTAACAAGAGGGATTACTTTATTTCTCAATCGTTGCTCACGATGATCTTCAATTCTGATCGGATACTCTGGTGTGGATAAATCTACAGTCACTTCAGGTAAAACTGAATCATCAAGCACGTGAGATGCATCAGAAACATATTTCCTCAGCTGGGACACATGAAATACATCGTGGATTGCTTGCATCGCTGCTGGCAATTGAAGACGATAAGCCACTTGGCCCACACGTTCCAGAATAGGAAACGGACCAATATAACGGGGACTGAGCTTTCCACGTTTCCCAAACCTCATAACGCCTTTCATCGGAGATAATTTTACAAACACTATATCTCCAGGCTCAAACTCCAACGGTCGCCTGCGCTGATCTGCATAGCTGTTCTATCGACTCTGAGCTGTCAACATTTTCTGCCTGATCAAGCAAACCACATCAGCACATTGCTGAACCATATCAGGTCTTGTCAATAATCTGTCACCGGCCTCAAACTAGTTCAAAGGTGTACAACAAGGACGCCCATACAAAGCTTCATACGGTGCCATACCAATGCTGGAGTGATAGCTGTTATTATAAGCAAATTCCACAAGTGGCAAATGCTGACTCCATAAACCCTGCCAATCTAGACAACATGATCTCAGCATATCTTCTAAAGTCTGAATAGTCCTTTCTACCTGACCATCTGACTGCGGATGATACGCTGAACTAAAAGCTAACTCTGTGCCCAACGCCTTTTGAAAACTACGCCAGAAGCTAGAAGTAAACCGTGGGTCGCGATCTGACACAATTGATATTGGAATTCCATGCAATGGCACAATCTTTTGAACATAAAGCTCGGTCAATTTCTGCACACTCTAGATAACTTTAATTGGTAATAATCTTGCCATTTTTGTTAACCGATCAACTAACAGCCAGATTCCATCGAAGCCTTGTAAAGTGCGGGGTAAACCTACAACAAAATCTGTCGTGACATGATCCCATTTCCACATAGGAATTTCTAAAGGCTGAAGCATCCCTTCATGTTTTTGGTGCTCGGCTTTAACCTATTGGCATGTCAAAATTTAGACACAAATGCAGCTACATCCTTTTTCATTCCTGGCCACCAGAACTGCCTTTTCAGATTTTGATACATCTTGGTAGTGCCGGGGTGAATAGCATAACGGGATCCATGGGATTCACGCAAGATGGTATTTCTCAACTCATCAACAGCTGGAACATATAGCCTGTCACGGAAGCAGACAACTAAATCATCATCAAATTCAACATCATGCATCATTATAATGCGGGACAAATCAGAATCTGCCTATTGAACTTCCTTGATCTGTTGATAAATAGCTGGAGTCATCACAAGACTAGCATATACAGCTACCATCGGATCGGAAGGAATGTCCACGCTAAATGTCTCACTAGGAAACTGTTCCCACATTTTCCATTCATGAATCAGCAAATGACTAATTTACACTTTCCTGCTCAGAGCATCAGCCACAACATTCATTTTTCCTGGCTGATAGGAGAGAGTGAAATCATAGTCTTTCATATATTCCATCCATCTGCGCTATCGGAGATTTAAATCTTTTTGAGAAAACACATACTGCAAGCTTTGATGATCAGTAAAGATCTCAAATTTCTCGCCATACAAGTAGTGTCTCCAGATTTTCAGTGCAAAGATCATCGCTGCAAGCTCTAAATCATGAGTCGGATAATTCTCTTCATGTTGTTTTAATTGTCGGGATGCATAAGCTATGACTTTACCATGTTGCATAAGTACTACACCCAAACCTACTCGAGAAGCATCCGTGGAAACCACGAATCCACCTGAGCCAGAAGGTAACACCAGCACTGGAGAAGAAGTGAGAAGCCTTTTCAATTCATTAAACCTCTGCTCACATTGATCTGACCAGACAAAAGGTACATCTTTCCATGTTAGTCTAGTCATCGGCGCGGCAATCAGTGCAAAGTCTTGAATGAATCTTCGATAATAACCAGCAAGACTCAGAAAACTTCTGATCTTTGTCACAGTCCTCGGTGTCTGCCATTGAAGAACAGCTGCAATCTTAGCCGGATCAACTGCAACTCCATCACCAGAAATCACATGGCCGAGAAAATGAACTTCCCGAAGCCAAAATTCACATTTACTAAATTTTGCATAGAGTTCGTGATCTCGTAGAGTCTGCAATACAATCTTGAGATGCTCAACATGTTCCTCTTCAGAAGCT
This sequence comes from Amorphophallus konjac, assembly GCA_022559845.1. Classification (NCBI taxonomy): domain Eukaryota; kingdom Viridiplantae; phylum Streptophyta; class Magnoliopsida; order Alismatales; family Araceae; genus Amorphophallus; species Amorphophallus konjac. Next base: position 284,369,860 of record CM040122.1, read on the forward strand.
GAATAAACAAGAATATCATCGACAAAGATCACAACAAACCGGTCCAGATATGGACGGAACACACGCTGCATCAAGTCCATAAAAGATGTTGGAGCATTGGTTAGCCCGAATGGCAAAACCAAAAACTCATAATGACTATAACGCGTGCTAAAAGCAGCCTTTTCCACATCAGATTCTCGAATCCGCAATTCAAAATAGCCAGATCGATTCGTGAAAAGACAGTAGCAGACTATAATTGATCAAACAAATCATCAATCCTGGGTAGAGGATACTTATTCTTGACAGTCACCTGATTCAATTGCCTATAATCAATACATAGCCTCAGGCTTCCATCTTTCTTCTTCACAAACAAGACTGGAGCACTCCATGGAGAAAAGCTGGGAAAAATATAGCATTTTTCCAATAATTCTAATAATTGTGCCCTCAGTTCCTTCAATTCAGTTGGAGCCAGCGGTATGGTGCCTTTGCCAAAGGTGCCATACATGGAATAAATTCAATCACCATTTCTATTTCTCGCTGAGGAGGTAAGCCTGATAACTCATCAGGAAATACATCAAGAAGTTCACAGACCACAGGAATGGCATTGATATCCTACTGTGGTGCCTCAACAGCAACCACGGAAGCTAAGAATCCCTGACAACCTGCATTAAGCAATCTACAGGCTCGAACAGCAGAAATAAGCAAGCGAGAAGAACGAGATCGAATACCTTGGAAATAAAATGCTGATTTCCCAAGTGGCTGAAAATAGACTTTCTTTGATCTACAATCAACCACGGCTCCATATTTTTGTAACCAATCCATGCCCAGAATAATATCATAATCAACCAGCTGCAACGCATATAATATAGCCGGCAACTGATGATTACCAATCATAATAGGCAACTCTTCCAGACAAAGGGGAGTAAACATGAAATCCCCAGAAGGTAGTTCCACAGGCAACTCACAAGTAATTTCAGAAGTCGGCTCCTCAATACAAGCAATAAAGTCTTCAGAAATAAACGAATGAGAAGCGCCAGAATCAAATAAGACACGAGCTGCATGACCATAAATCATAACCATACCTTCAACAAGATGAGACGCCACAGCTTCAGGACGGGTAATGTGAGAGACATTTCCCTTCTGCTTCTTGCCCGCTGTAGTAGATTGCTGGGAAGAAGACACTGAAGCTTGAGGATAATACTGTTGTACCTGAGGTGGTGGAGGAGGTCTGAACTGAGACGGCTGCGGTTGAGAAACCACATGTCCCGGTTGATCACATCGGAAACAAACCACCGGCATTGAACATGGCTTGCCTGGGTGGCTCCCACCACATCTTGCACATAATCTCGACTGACTAACTGCTGAGCCTTGACGCTGCTGGAAAGAAGGTGCCGATTGCTGCTATACGGTACCAGAAGAAGCTTGACTACCATAGCGCTTCTTAAACTTTTTGAATTTCTTGAACTTAGGTTTAGAAACAGGAATGCCACTGGCAGCAGGAACAGCAGATGGAACTCCTCCCACAGATGGCTGACTGAACTATTGATGCTGCACACTCGACTGGACTGAGTCAACTAGAAGATGCCCTCGGGATCTAGCCATATCATGCTTTAAAGCCACAGCTACCTGATACGCTGCGTCCATTTCTGCTACCCTGGTCGCAATCAAAGGCTGCCTCAACTCTGGTTTTAATCCACGCAGAAATTACTTGGTCTTTAAGCTTTCATCAGCAAGAATGTGGGGCACATACCGACCCAATTCCATGAACTTGTTCCTATATTCCAGCACAGTCATATCACCTTAAGCTAGTTCCATAAATTGGTGCATTTTATCCATCCTGAGATAAGCTAGACTGAAAGTGCACTCAAAGGCTGTGACAAACTCCATCCACGTGATCAGACGAAGAGGACGGGATCTAAAAGTAGCCTCCCACTCCGTGGTCCACAATGTGAGTGCTGCTCCTTGAAGTTGAAAAGTAGCCAGCATGACTTTTTCATCCTCTGTGCACTCCATGGAACAGAATACATGTTCAGTTGCATCTATCCACACTCTGGCTGCATCTGGATCTGTCAGTCCTTCATAAGTCGGTGGGTGGAACAACAAAAATTCTTTTAAAGCTCTGCCACGGGCACCAGGAGGCAATTCAGCTTGAGGAGCAGGTCAGCTTGAATTGGAGCTGGCACATTAACCGGAAAAGAAGGGCCACTTCCTTCCCTCGGGACGCATGCCCTTCTACGAGGCGGCATTTTAATCTAGAAGAAGACATGCAAAAATAAAAAATCCATCAGTAATCACAGAAAGCATCCTAAACCAGCAGTAGAAGACTCACATGGACTTGTTCTGGACTAATGCAATTTCAATTCCTTATACAAATCCTCAACACCGCTCTGATACCAACTGTGACGACACAGGAGATCCAGATACCGATAACCCGATATCATCGATTTACCGATACCAAGAGCTCGGGGAAGCCACCCAAGAGGCTGATGAGGCCCCGTAAGGGTTAGTGAGTGTTTGTCGAGGGGATGCATAATGAATAGAAATTACATACGTAACATTAATTAAAGCATTCTTTTGAACTTTAAACGAAAGTAATTAAATATATATCGGAGTGATGAAATTCACACAAGTTGTCTAGATCCATATATCACAAGTCCCACACTGTACAATGGTCCAAAAATAAATAACTACACGGGACATAGCCCGGCCAAAAGAAGAAAAAGGATAGACTGACCACTGACTGACCATTGATAGACAACTGCTGGCTCTAAGGTTTTTCGCCAAAAGCACGAGAGAATCCTACAACCGGTTGCTCTACCTCACTTGTAAAAGGAAGGGGTTTATGAGTCTCACAACAGAGACTCAGTAGGGTTCACTAGGACCCCTAACTCGCAACTAACTAAAGGAAAGCAATAAAACATGCATTGGCATAAATAAATGATAATTTAATAAAATTGTAAAACTAACTAAACAGTTTATAAACAGCTAACTAGCATGCCAATTTAATTCAAATGCGAGTACTCGAAATCTACCAATAAACAATAACTCAATCATTTCCATGTGACAAGAGTGAGAAGGAGAGGAGATCCACCAGAAGAAGAAACCAGATGCATCCACTGACGGCTTACACTACGTCTCAAGCATCTACGCAAGCCTGATCATAGCAAGCGAGATGCGTAACGGTACCAGAACAAGTAACTAGTCAGAGCAACACTCATCAGTGTCAGTCCAAGTCTCTGACCACGTGTGTACACACTAGCTCGTGCCTAGAGCCATGCCTCTAGCTAGTATTCCCCTCCGTAGGATGCTACGGTTGGACTGGGGCCCACGGAACTAGCTTAAAAACCGTAAACTGGGATACCCCGCCACCTCTCCCGGGTGGGATCAACACTGAAAGTCGTCGGGCTACGACTAGTGGTTCCATCACTAGGAAAGAGAATCTAGCTCTATTGGGATCTAAGAACATGCCATAATTTATAATAATGATTAAACATGGCAAATATGTAAGACTAAAAGCATGATTGACTGAATATGCTAAGATGGCCATTATTCAATAATTCAATGCATAAATAATTGAATATGCTAAAACAATTATTTCATAACTAAATGCCTGAATTATTGAATACGCTGAAATGTCAATTATTCCATAATTAAATGCATGAATAATTGACTATGTTAAGGATTGAAATTTGTCGGGATTAAATGGTTGAAGGAAAATCACCCTAGTCGATAAAACGACTTAAACATGGCGGAGATGCTATATTAAATGCATGATTTAACGAACACGCATAGTTGCAGAACAAGCGGTCGAACAACGAACCGCCGCATGTTGTTAAACGGACTAACCGTGAAATTTCTACTGCCATTTAAATATAAATTATTTACGCGATCTAATCGTCAGTCACTCAGGTCAATAAACGATCTATGACTATAAAATCTAAAATATTTGAAACATGGTCCTTACCGGAGAATCGGATCCACCGGAATCATAACCGGATCCCCTCTCGGTCGACTCAAATCGACAGGAGTTATTATTTTTAACCTGTTCCCTACCATTCCACCATCATAATATAACAATTTATCGCCTATGAACTAAGCAACGATGGGCATGCGATAGTTAATCTATGAACTCAGCGACGATGGGCATGCGATTGTGAATCTATGAACTCAGCGACGATGGGGATGCATTAAGAACAATTTAACGGGCTAGGGCAGCGATCCCCCCACCGCAATCGCAATGGAAACGCCCGATCCGGTCGTGAGCAAGCCGAGGGATGCCGATTTCACCATGAGAAGGGGAGATAGGGCCGCTGATTCCGCTGTGGGTTCGCTCCGACGAGGGCTCCGTTGCGGTCTCCTCTCCTTGTAGGCTTGCCGACGAGGTCGCCGGACTCCTCCGCCTCAACCCCGGGTCGCCGCCGTGCCGCGAAGAGGAGAAAGAGGGCGAGAGGGGGCCGGTCTCGCAGGTCCGCCGGTGAAAGGGGGGGTTCGCCACCGCGAGCTTCCTCCCCACCAGCTCGTCGGCATCGTCCGCTGGTCGCCACCGCCGTGGCCGGGGTCGCCGGGCCTAGAAGGGGGGAAAGGGGGAGGCGGAGTCTCACCGTTCGTGGTGTTCGCCCGTCTGCCCGCGGGTTCGCCTGCGTTTCGGTGGAAAGGGGGGGATGAGAACACGGGAGAGAGAGGGGGAGATCGAGTGGGTTAAAAAAGGGTTAAGTTATTCTTAATTTTTTTTATTTTAACCCTATTTTGTGATCTAGACCCTCAAAGAATCATATTTATGTATATGCCAATTTATTTACTTAAAGGCTTTAATCTAATTAGATTAAATACTCGAAAAAGCCCATAAATTTCATAAAATTAGCCAAAAATTCACGGATTAAATTCTATTCTAAAAATGGTAAAGATCCGTTAAAGAACGGGTCTAACAAGGATGACAGGGACCTGATGCTCCATCCTCGTCTTCCCAGCCGGCGGGCTGAGCAGAGCGGGACGCCGACTTTGCACGAGCAGTTGCCCGGGCCGAGGAGGCGGAGGCCACTCCCACAGAGAGGGTAAGCAACAGACCGACTTCTCTTTAATGCTATATGAATATGCAATATGGCTAACCATGATAAATGTTGACGCAGACGAGGGAGCTGACTGTAACACTTGGTGAGGTGGAGCGAGCCAGAGCCGAGACGGAGCGACTCCGAGGAGAGGCGGCTGAGGTGGATCCTCTTCGAGCGGAGATAGATAGATTGTGGGCAGAGGCGGCTGAGGTGGCTTCTCTTCGTGCGGAGGTAGAGAGACTCAGAGTCGGGGCAGCAGCAGCGGCAGAGCTAAGAGCCGAGATCCGAGTGCTGGAGAGGGCACTTCGGCTAGTGGGCGGACAATCCTCCCATAGCGTGTCGCAGAGTGGTGCACGCAGCGTGCACATCCTCCCATAGCGTGTCGCAGAGTGGTGCGCGCAGCGTGCATGGGATTATCTTACAGGTTCCTCCGGCCATCGGAGGAACGAGGAGGAGGAGCAGCGGAGACATCACCGAGAGGAGGGGAGCATCTCCATGGCACCGCAGACGAAGAGGCGTGAGGGGACCGGGGACAGCGGCGGTCTAGGAGAGGGACCCGTCTAGGTGTGAGTTGTACTTTTCTTTTTCCTTCTTTATAAAACATGTACATGACTCTTTTGATTAATGATATATGATCTTTTCTATCTTTTTCAAATGCAATGTGAATGTGAATGCTGACTTACTCACCTTTAGGACTGACAGCGAGATTAGAAGAGAGAGTGAGAAAACTTAGAGAGAGAGAAAGAAATTCATGATTTAACAGGAAAGCTGAGGAAAATGGTCTTATAGAAGACCGCCAGGATGAAGAAAATGGTCTACCTATAGACCGTTAAAGGAACGGGTGTGAAGGCGGTGAAGAAAGGGATGAAACGGTCACTTGACGACAGTTTAAGGGAGCTTGGCAGTCGCGCGATAGACCGCTAGGGAGAAAACTCAGACAAGTCTGAGCGGGACTCTCCGTGAGAGTCCAAACTCGGGGCTAGGAGCAACTAGTCCATGTTAGAACTTATCCTAACTCAATCTAAAGCTAACTAGCCACAATCCTAATGTGTTAGGACTAGAATTAAAGCCTTATAACTAGGAATATACCCAATATTCGTAGCTCATAGCAATCTTCTGCTTTAAGCCTTGATAACTCTCTCAAAACCACCAAAATCATCATGAAGAGGAGCCTTGAAGCTAGCACCATGGGAGAGGTGGCTTATACCGGTCCAAAGGCGGCTAAAAAGGAGCATGATGAGCTGCAGTGGCTGACTATAATCCCCAAACATCTGAGCATAAGTCCTTCAAGAGAGGTAAATTCAAATTAATTTTCAAAATTTCTGAATTTTCCTTAATCCTCTTCTCATGACCTTCCTTCCCTTCTTTTCCTCTCTTTTCTTCTTTTTCTTAGCTCCTTCCTGGCCCAAGATGTTATTCTTCCTTAAAGTGGGTGGCTCCCATGATAAAGGAACTCCCTTTAGAAGTTACTTCAATCCTTAGGGCATGGCACCTTCACCCTCTATTAATTCTAGTCAAGAACTTCCAAATTTTTTCTTATGATTGGCCTAGCATTTCAGCCCTTGTGGAATTATGGCACCCTCAAACACACACTTTCATATTCCTGACCTTTGAAGCCACTATCCTTATAGAAGAGGTAGAGACCAACTGAGCCCTTCCTAAGACTAAGGTGGGGGATGAAGATTTGGTGTGTTACACAGTTGAACCTATAGACCCATCACTCATCTTAGGAGATCTCATTCACAATACAAAAGATGTTAGGACAATGATCAGCCCTCACCACATCCATTTGATACCCATGGCCCAATGGATCACCGCTTATTACAAGAACAAGAGCGGGAGGCACGAAGCCATAGCAAAAGTCATCTCCATTTGTTTGTGTGGGGTTGTTCTCTTCACTACCACCGACCACCTGTTAGATATTCAAAACCTCGACATTATTAGTTATTTATGGCGCGGTTTATCCATCTCCTAAGTCGTCCTTTCATACGTTTATGAAGGCCTTAGCCCAGCTTCACTAGGAGGACCCCTCTTCGGGACAATGGTCATCCTGGAGTGTTGGGTTGGAGTTAGAATCAAATTTCTACCCAAGGAGGACTTGCCTTCAGCTAGCCGTATATTTGGGAGCCACCCTCTTCACTTCATAGGAGGTGCATTTGGGTTCTCTTCATAGGTTGAGTGCCGGACCGCGGACAAGAAAACACGAGATGATTGGCGCCTCTTCCTCAACACTTTGTCGCTTGAAAAGTTCGTGATACGACCCTGGGCTCTTCAAGGAACTACCCTCAGATTTCCCCGACGACTAGGCCTAGACCTGTAGCTAATGGGGAACAATACCTTGGCAATCTACTACCCGCACCGGTGCTGCTTACAAATCGTGCTTCCTTGCACTATAGTTCAAGCACTATCACACTACCCTCCCCTTCAAGCTAGGAAGATTGGGGCCGAGGAGGATGAACGGGTAGTCTAGAGCGCTCTGACCATGTGGGAGATCAGCCGAGTCCGTGCCTTGCAAGCGGAAGTGAAAGAAAACAATGAGGAGTATCATGCTTATGTGAAGGAATTACGCAAGATCCGGCCTCACGCGGATAGGAAACTGAATGTGATTTGAGCATTGTATCATGTTTTTTGAATTTTTTTGAAAGAATGATGTACTATGACTTGAATAAATAAATGAGAGCTTTGGTTTTATCAGATGTGCAATGGGTTCACAATGTCGGCTTGATAAATCAGCAAAAACAGGTTTCTCTGTTTCACAAAACGGTCCAGCAAAGGACCGCAAGATGAGCCTGACGGTCTAGCGATAGACCGCCAAGATAAGGACTCAGGAAAACTCCAAGTTTTTACTCTCGGGTGGACCGTACGGTCGCTCATTGGACCGCCAGGATGGCACTAACGGTCTAGCGAAAGACTGCCACGGTGAACGCACAGAAAACTGAGTTTCTGTGTTCTCAGGTGAGGAAAACGGTCCATGAAATGACCGCTAGAGGACTTTAAGCGGTCTAACAGTAGACCGCTAGGAATAGAGGATAGAGAAATGTTGCGAACTTTGAATCCTGAGAAAAATGGAACCTGTGTCTACACACACTTAAACAAAAAATAAGTTAGATCCGTTCTTAGGCTCAACCCCTTGCCTTCAGCATGTTAGAGAATGACCAATTCTTGATATTTTGTCAAGGGGTGGAGCCTTATTAAATAGACAAAAATGCAATAAATAGTATGAATGCAAATGCATGTTATGCAATGATGATGGTATTTTTGATTTTTGAAATATCTGATTTTTGTGCATTTTTTAAATATCCAATTTTTGGGGGTTTTGAAATGTCTGATTTTTTTTAGATTTTGAAATATATGATTTTTTTATTTTTTTTGAAATATCTAATTTTTTTGAAAATTTTGAAATATATGATTTTTTTAGATTTTGAAAGCTAATTCCGTCTCGGTAACGAGAGCCCTACCTGTCACACTAGGATTCTCTTGAGGTTGGCGTGCCTTTTTGAAATGACAACCCCTGGCCGAGGCCAATCTACGTGATGGCTTCTGCCGAGACCATACCCAGGGTGGTGTTTCAATCCTAAAAATAAAGAAGGAACTTGGGAGGTAAGCTTACACCAGGTATAGATGTTTTAGGGTTTAAATCATTCTCATGACAACCCTTTCAAAGATTCAGTCTGTTGCGCTCGGGCTTTACGTCCGTCATCGAACGCTTATCCACCCTAGGCACGCGTACGACCGGGCTCATAATGTCCCACGGGGAAACTGTACTGCCACTCTTGCTATGCCTAGTTGCATACTTTTGGAGCTTTTGATCTTTTGGACCTCAAGCTTTTGAGATGAAATTTTGTTTTAATTTGCTCCCTCTCTTTTGATGTTATAGTTACTTTTTTTTTCTTGTGGACTCAGGTCATAACGAACTGCCCTGTTTGAGACCTCCTCTCGTCAGGGTATCTAGATCGATCATCACCCCCTTATATGCCTCTTGCCCCTAGATTCAGCCGAAGAGAGAAACGGACAGGGACTTTAACTTCCCCCTAATCATGGCCAAGGAGAAATGGTGTTAACAAAATTGGAAAACCCGACCGGGGATGTCGTGCAATGTGTGTGATTGCCGCGCTCAAGCTCTTCCTTTATGATCAAGGAAAGAGGCACCTTGCTATCGAGCCTTCATTAGCCTGACTCTAAGGAAAGAAATGTTTAAGATACAACCCATTCCAGGTGTGAGACAGCTCCTCACCTTCCACATTGACTAAGTGATATGCGTTCCCAGGATAAGCCTCTCTTACGACAAACAGCTCTTCCCAGTTAGGTTACAATTTGGACCTAGGACCTCCGGACCTGATGAATTTACGTTTCAAAACCATATCACCTACTTAAAATTTGTGCTCAATTATCTTTTTTTGAAAATAACGTGAAACTCTCTTTTGATAAATAGACACGTGATCAGCCACATTCATCCTCTTCTCATCCAAGAGTTCTAGCTGAACGAGTAACGCCTCTCGACGTTCATCGAGATTAAGTTCCTTATCAAGTTGCACCCTAAGGGAAGGGATCAAGATCTCATATGGGAGTACCGCCTCCATCCCGTAAGTGAGATCATAGGGGGTTTGCCCCATAGGAGTACGGACGGAGGTGTGGTAAGCCCATAGAGCTTCCACTGATCGTTCAGGCCAATCAGAGAATTTGTGAGATCTGCATGTTTTCTTTATGATTTTAAGAAGGGTTTTATTAGTAGCTTCCGCTTGACCATTACCTTGTGGATAATATGGAGATGAATGATGCAATGCAATATTGAACTTCTTACAGAGGTCCTAGAGCTCTTGAGAGATGAACTGGGGTCCGTTGTCGGTGATGATGTTGTTTGGCACTCCGAACCGCGAGATGATATTCTTCAGAATGAAGCGGCACACCGTGGTAGCGTTGATCTCTACGTACGCTTCCACTTCGGCCCACCTGGTGAAGTACTCAATGGCGGTAAGGATGAAGGATTTTTGCTTCGTCTGAGAACTGGGATCACCTAGCGGGCCGACAATGTCGAAAGCCCACATGGAGAATGGCCAAGGAGCAGAGAGAGGATGAAGAGATGAAGAAGGAGCATGGATTTTATCAGCGTGGAGTTAGCATTTAAGACACCTCCAGATATAGAGGGAATAATCTTCCTCTAGAGTGGGCCAATAATAACCCTGCCTAAGGATTTTCTTCGCTAGAGCCTGTCCATTGACATGACCTCCACACTCACTATAATGGGCTGCTTCGGTCACCTTCCAAGCTTCACCATCATCGAGACATCTCATGAGCATTCCATTAAGAGTGCGCCTGTACAATTCTCCAGCAATAATGGTATACTTTGAGGCAGCTCTTCTGATAGCCTTACGCTGCTCGGCATTTTCCCATTCTGGGGATGATCCATCTCTGCAATATAGCTTGATTTCATGGTACCATGGCAATTATTCTTCTTCTAGAATCTCTTCTAACTCAGTTAAAGATACTTCCTTCAAATCTTCCTTCTCAGCCTTAGCCTCTACAGTCTTCCTAAGGTTGGCAAACCAAGGATCCTGAAGAGAAGGGGCGTCCAATCTCTGGACGATGATAGTTTTAGTGCTCCGACTGAGAGGGAAGGATAAGGAGGAGGCGAGTGATGCCAACGCATCAGCAAGAATATTCTGAGATCGAGGAGTATGGATGTAGATTAGCTTACGAAATTGCCTCGCCAAGAGAGTGATCAAATCCTGATATGGCTTGAGCTTTAGGTCACGAGTGCGGTAAGTGGATAGAACTTGCCGCATAACAAGCTGAGAGTCTCCTATGATGTTCAAATAACGCGCGCCCAAGAGATATGCCTGCTTTAATCCGGCCAAGAGAGCCTCATACTCAGCAATGTTGTTGGTAGCAGGGAAGCAGAGCTGATATGCGAACGGGAATGTAACTCCCTCCGGAGTAAGAAGAACATCGCCTATCCCTCGGCCTTCAGAATTGAGCACACCGTCAAAGTACAGAGACCAAAAGGGATAATGAGTAAGAACATAGAGATGCTCATTAGGGAAATCATCTTGAATAGAGTCTGTGCAGGGGATGGGAAGATGAGCGAGATGCTCAGCGATGGCATATCCTTTGATTGCCTTCTGAACAATGAATGTTATATCGAACAGAGAGAGGAAGCTCTACCAGCGAGTTAACCTATTAGAAAGGACAGGCTTTTCTAAGAGATAGTGGATTGGGTCCATTCTAGAGATTAACTTAACTGGGTGGTCTAGGAAATAGTGTTTCAGCTTCTAAGCTACCAACACTAAGGCGGCACAAGTCTTCTCCATGGTGGTGTACTTGGCCTCCATGGGGTTAAACAACCTGGAGGGATAATAAGCTGCCCGCTCTTTACCTTCGTCATCTACTTGTGCCAGGACAGCTCCTAGGGAGTCCTCAATGACAGAAATGTATAGGATTAGGGGTTTCCCAGGGATGGGAGGTTGCAAAACATGAGGATTAGACAAATATACCTTCAGATCTTCATAGGCCTTCTAACAATCTTCATTCCATTCAAACTTGACCCCCCGCCTTTAGCAATTCATAAAACGGACGGCACCTCTAAGAATGTTGGGATATGAATCTTCTAATGAATTGTAAACGTCCAATCAGTCCTCAAAGTTCTGTGACATTCTTAGGCGGAGGCATGTCCATCACGGCCTTTGCTTTGTTAGGATCAATCTGAATCCCTCGTTTGCTAACTATGAAGCCTAGCAATTTCCCTGAAGAAACTTCAAAAACACACTTCTTCGGATTCATTTTCAATTGGTGCTCCCTAGCTCTCTGAAGCACCTTAGCTAAAATGGCAGGGTGTTCCTCTTTAGTTCTTGACTTCACCAAGATATCATCCTTGTAAGCTTCCATGCAAACATGCATCATATAGTGGAATATAGCCATCATTGCCCTTTTGATAAGTGGCACCCGCGTTCTTCAAACCAAACGGCATGACCACATAGCAATACGTACCCGAGGGCGTGGTGAAGGAGGTTTTCTCTTGATCTTCGGGAGCGAGATGGATTTGGTTGTAGCCTGAATAGCAATCCATAAATGACAATGCTTTGTACCCGACGGTGTTGTCCACCAAAACATCTATATGAGGCAGCGAGAAATCGTCCTTGGGACATGCTTTATTAAGATCCCTAAAATCAATGCAAATGCGTACCTTTCCATCCTTCTTGATGACAGAGACTATATTCGCCACCCACTGAGGATATAAGACAACTCTAATAAATCTAACCTTGTACAATTTGTCAACCTCTTCTTTTATCCTTAAGGCAATGTGGGGGTGAAATCTTCTCGATCTTTGTTTGACGGGTGTTGCTCCTGGTTTAAGCACTAGTCGATGTTCCACTAAAGAGGGGTCAAGTCCCGGCATGTCCTCGTAAGACCAGGCGAGAGAATCACTATACTCCCTTAGGACCTTGACTAAATCTTCTTCAAATTCTGAAGGGAGATTAGCGACAATGATGATGGGCCTTGGGTCTTCTTCCATTCCTAGATTTATTTCCTTCGTATGTTCATCCACTGCTGACGATGGCTCGTCAAATCTCTTCAAACCTTGTGCATATAAATCAGCAGTGTCGTCTACGTTGCTGTCGTTAAAATCCACTGGGTCCTTTTCATCCATAACTTCATAGACTCCCAATCCGTCGTCGCTCGACACCCCACCTTTCTCCTCATCTTCTTCAATCACAATTGCCGTAGATATAAACTCCGGACATTTAAGAATAGCATGACATCGCTGAGCTAGATCCTGCAAAAACCTATTAGGAATGGATTTGGAATGACGCGTCGGCGGGCGTGACTCAGGCAAGGAACGGTTGAATGACCTAGAACAAGACCCTACTTCTCTAGACCTAATAGACTCTTCTATCCTAGACTTGACGGACCCTATGCCTAACCTAGAAGAGAGAAAATCTAGTGGGAGGGAGGCAGTATGGACTTCATGCCCTTGGGAGGATGATAGAGAATAGACAGCGTAATCTTCCACTGAAATCTCCGTTTCAAATTTGACATTTTTTTTGGAGATCAGTGGAGATCATGCAACAAGATGAAGAAGAGGAAGGTAGAGGAGGAAGCCTGAGGGGATACTTGGATGGACAAAAGATGTCGAGGAAGGGATCGGAGGAGGAAAAGAAAGGAGTGGATAGATCAACCGGTGGACAGCATGTGCATGTCCTGACAATGAGGAAATCGGTAAGAAGGTCGAATAACAGTGGATTGATCAAGATAGGAGGTGAGCGGGGTATGGATGCCAGTTTTTGGAAGAGTGAGAACAAGCGGGAAAGAGACCAAGTAAAGATGATTGGTGAGGTCCCCCTTTCCTGCGAGCGGTGAACTGGCTTCTTCGACTCATAAAGTACAGGCCGCACCTCCTGGTTTGTTTGGCAGCTTTCTTCTTCATAAAATAATCTTTCAAATGCTTAGCTGAAATCAAGCATATCATCGACCAGCCCCTTAGGCAGCAATGGCGGGCTGTTGACTGTATGAGCTACATTTTCTTCCTTGGGCTGACTCGGAGACGTCTTCAGAGTGTCTGGCTGGAAAGGGCCTTTAACGAAATGCTGACGATAATCCCATGTTAATGGCTCAGAGTCACCCAAGATTGAGAGTGAAGATTCTCGATAACCGAGACCCCTCCTATTCATCTTTTTGCCTTTGGAGACTGGTTTAGTCCGCCCTTGTAATTGTGCGTCGAGGCCTCTTCCCGGCTGATAACCTAGCTTTACTATCATATTCCACCCCTTTGAATGTCGTATCTGGGGCTTCACTTTGACGTTGACCGACACAGTAATGGGCTTGCGTGGTGCATAAGCCCATGGAAAATCTAGATCTAAAATAGAAATAACAGGCCACGTGCTGGGCCACAGTGTTGGCAGAATTTTCTCGGAGACGGCCTTGATAGACTGGACCGTGGACATGCTCTTCACCTTGACCACCCTCCCTTGAAAAGGGAATTTGAGGCACTGATAGGCAGTGGATGGTATAGCATTGAGATTATCTATCCACGGATGACCCAATATAGCCTTGAACATAGGGTCGATATCTAGCACATAGAATTCAATTGGCATAGTAAGAGGCCCGAGCTCAGCCTGAATGTTGACCACGCCGTGACACGTCCTCCTGGAGTTGTCATATACTGCAATGGTAGTCGGGGTCAGCCTTAATAGATCTTTTGAAAGATTGCAAGCCCTTAAAGTGCTGAGAGGGCAGACATTAATAGAAGCCCCTGTATCTACTAATGTTGTGTCTATGCTGACTTTGTTGAGAGTAATAGAAATCCATAGCGGCATCTGTCGAGCTTCAGGGGGTGCCAGTTTAGTTTCGGAGAAAGTAATTGCAGACCCTTTGGAGACTATGGCCAGAGCTATTGGTAGGCTGTCCACTGGCATATCTTCATTTACTATCACCTTATAAAGGAAATTGCGGAGCACATCCTGGTGAAGCGTGGACCTCTTGATCAATTTTAGCACAGAAATCTTGGCGGGTACCCGGTCCAGATGATGTAGCAGATCATATTGTGTCCCGGGCAGTGGATCTATCTCCTCCTGATCAGCAGCCTGTTGTGAGGACTGGGGATTAGGTGCGGAAGCACCGGTAGAAGGATAATTCCTATGAAACAAACACCTTCTCCGTAGGGCAAGATTTTGGGCCGGCATGGCGCCAGATGGGCATAGGATAAGTGGCTTAATGGGCCCTGCGGGGTGGATGAATGATGTGGTAGAGGGTGTAGTGGTGATAGTGGGGGTGATAGGAGTAGGGGTGGGTGTGGTGATAATAGGTGTTATGGGGGTAGCGGAGACGACAGGCCGTGGAGGGGTGATAGGTGAAGGGTTTAATGGAGGGCTGGTAATGATGGGCACAGGAGCTAGCGGTAGAGGGGAGAGAGACGGAATGATGGGGGAAGCGGATGGTAGGATGAAGGGTTTGGCGATTGCAGGTGACGGAGAGGTTTGACGGTTAAGCAGGACGATGAAGGGGGTAGAAGGTAAAGAAGGATTACGGTAACTATGGTGAAGGGCCATGAGCCGCTGTACCGAGACTTCATCATCATAGGACCACCCGGCGTCAGGAGCCGGGGGTTGAACGACGTTAACTTCGGCCGGTGCTGGTGGTTGTAGAGCGGGCGGATGATTCGGCATCGGGTTTTGGTGGATCCCCAAGTCCTGAACGGGCTATTGTTGTTGTTGTGGCTACTGCTGTGGCTACTGCTGTGGCTACGGTGCTTGTTGCTGCTACACTTGCTGTCTCGGCGCTTGCCTTCTTTTCTCTTTGATTTCAATAATGGTCTTATGCATTTTGGCCCAATCAATACGCTGCCCTTCATGGAGATTGTACACCAGATCTCGAAACTGATAACATCCTTCGATAGTGTGCCTGGGTTGCCTATGAAACATGCAATATTTGGACGTGTCGACGGTTGGGTCCCAATTGGGCCGTTCTGGAGGAAGTTGAATTGCATTTATTGACATGAGGGTGGAAAAGATATCCGCGAGGGTTTCGGGCAGAGGAGGATATTGCGCTCTCTTTGGAGCCGGGCGCTTGTTGGTGTAGCCATTAGGTGGAGGGACATTGTGGTATTGTGGAGGTTGTTGCGGTTGTTGTTGAACGGGGAAGGCATTTTGTGGCGCGGGGAAGGTAGCTTGGGTGTTTGGTGGAGCGGAGAATTTGGGATTGCGCGGGTTTTGCGGGAAGTGAAACGGAGCGGACTGGTTTGGGAAGGGGAATGCAACTGCTTGCACCTGTTCATTAGTCTGGACTCCTTCGGTAACGGGCCCCTGGGGTTTTCTATTATATTTGGGCTTTTGGGTCTCGAAAAGAGAGTGGATAGGGGAGTCCTTGAACTGGGTTTGAATGAACCGCGCCCGGCTATATAGTTGATGCATGTTGGCAATATCATTCATGGCCAATATGTTGCGGAAGGTGGGTGTGGCATTGGATATTAGCAACTTGACCTTTTCCTCCTTCGGAATGTGACCCGGCACACGGGCGGCCATCTTCCTCCATCTGTCGGCGTATGTAGCAAACTCTTCGTCTGCCTTCATCTTTTCGGCCAGCAAATCTGTGAATGAATACTCCGGGCCAACCTGGTCTTGGAATCTTCGAATAAATTTTTCTTTCACCACCTTGAAGCTTTCAGCATCTTCTAACGGCAGAGCATAAAACCATTCCAATGCAACTCCATCTAGATATCGGAGGAACAAATACGCCATAAGGCGATCATCATATTGGAACTACACCGATTCATACATAAAGTCCCTCACATGAACAAATGGATTGCTATTCCCGTCATACTTGCGGTATGTGGGGAGCTCAGATTGGGGAGGGAATCGAATGTTGTGGAAACTAGGAACTGGAACATCCGCTAAAGATTGTGGGCCAACCCGCTTCTTTATTGATCCGGGCCTTGCACCCTAATAATTGGTATCAGAGCGGGTCTCTGATTGATCAGATCCAACGATCTGCAGAAGATCCTACTGGTTTTAGGTGCATCCTTGATTTTGCTGAGTTTACTGTCCGGTCTGTGCTTGAATCTCATCAATGGCATCTCCTACTGTTTTCAATGGTTCCAATCTTAATTTATGGCTTGGTGGCCTTTGTACATACATGAACTCCATTGATCCAAAACTATGGAGTCTCATATCAAAAGGCCCACATAAATTACCTCAAAATCAGACCAAATGGTCTAAAGAGAATAGGATAAAAGACAGTGAGAATAGCCTAGTCTTTAACACCCTGAGAGATTTAGTGAACATTGATATGTTTCCCTGTATTGCAGGATGTACATCTGGAAAAGAGATCATGGACAGAGTCATATCTATTCATGAGAGGCAAAAAGAAGAGTGCCTTATGGACAATCGAAGGGATCAGATTGAAGAAGCAGCATCCCAGGCAAGCACTGAATCAGAAGAACCTTCATTTGATGAATTGGTTGTGATGTATGAAGAACTGTTAGAAGTGTCTAAGAAAATAAAATCTGAAAATAAAAGATTGAAGAAAAAGATCGAACAAAGTAAGTCTGAATTTTCTTGTGAAATTTGTCCTACTTTGAAGAAGTCTTATGATATATGCCTGGTAGATGTTCATAATAGCAAGGAACATATTTTGTCCTTGAAATATGAGAATAAAAAATGCTTAAATAAAATTTATGAATTGGAAAATCAGCTAAAGACTAAGAACGATGAACATTAAATAAAATTGCATGAGTTGAATAAGATGAACTGTGAAATGGACAAACTGAAACTTGAAAACTCAGAATTTCAGAAAAATAATGAAAATCTTAAAGCTAGAATAAATGAAATCAATGGGGAAGGTTCACATATTGCGTCTGTTGAGTCAGATTGCAACAAATGCTCCTTTCTAAGAGAACGCAATGAAGAACTCTACAGTGAAAATGAATGGCTAATGAAGCTGATTGCCTCTCTTAAAGAGGAAAACAAAGACTTATTGAATGAGAAAATTAAAGTCAAACAAAGAGAGGAGGAACTAATTAAAAGACTGGATTCTGTATCCAGTAGTGAAAAATGTGATGAAGAAAATGAGAAATTGATAAATAAAAATGACAAGGTGAAATAATTGAATAATGCCATATTTGAAAGGCTTCTTGCATTAGAAAAGGGAAAAGCTATTGGTATAGAAGAAACTGAAAGACTGTGCAATCTGGAACAAGAAGTTGAGAAACATAAAATTACAAATAAGGTGCTAAGTGAGTGTCTTAATTGTAGTGAACAGGAGATTGCCAGTTATGAATTACACATTGCTTCCCTAGAAAATAAAATTCATGATCTAGAAAACTCACCATCCAAGTCTGTTGAAAATAAAGGAAAAATGATAGTTGTCATGGAAGGTGAGGATGATGATTCAAGAAAGGGGACTAGTTGCAATTCTGGTGTTAATGAAATTATTAGAAATCAGCTATACACCACTTTTGTGCAAAGCTCTGATGTAGCTGGTATCTCAAGTCAATCCCCAAAACAAAATAAAAATCTGAAAACACCTTCATCATCTGTCTTTCAATTTAAGGCTCAGAAAAATGAAAAACAAACAAAAGTTGTGAACAAGGGTAAAAAATTGAACAAAAATGACCAGAAAAATAAAGTAAAAAATGCTCCTGCATGTACTGCCAAATGTGCTAGTTTTGAGAAATCTGACAGCACTAGGCATACTGCTCACAGATCCTTCACTAATTTGTACACACATGAAGAGAATATTTCATGCCATTACTGTGGGAAGCTAGGCCATGTAATGCATGTTTGCAACTTGATGGCTGAGGATGAGCACCTCTGTGAAATAATGCGTTCTAAGAATTCATTTGTTAGAAACCATGCTACTAGGAAATCTGATACTTCATGTTATCACTGTGGTAGGCGTGTTCATTTAATGAATGAGTGCTCTGTCATGAAGTTTGATGATAGGATGCATGCTGGATATTCTGCAAAACATCACGGGCATAAAAGAAACAAACCTGTGCTTAACCAGAACATCACTTGCTTCAACTGCAACAAGCCCGGTCATAAGGCTGTTGAGTGTTGGTCAGGGAATGATTGGAATAGTTCTAGATCTAGAAGTAAGCACTTCAGGTGCTTTGAATGTGGAAAGCATGGCTACACAGTCAAGGACTGTTGGCATGCTCAGGGAAACACATTTAATTTCAAATCTGCTAAATTCCCTGTAAAAAGACATGCTTTTGATAAGAGCTTTACAAGAATGAATTCTTCATATTTTAATTGTGGAAAGTCAGGTCATAAATCTGTAAATTGTTGGCTAACTGATAATAAAAGATAAAATGTTCATGCACACAACAGAAAGTTTCATGCTCATGCACATAAAGTTCATGCTTATGTTGATGTGCATAATAAGATCAAAAACTATGTTGGTACATGTAGATACTGTGGAAAATTCGGACATTCTATGGCTGACTATTCTCTGATGGAATTTGATGACCATCTTGCTAAGAAATTGTTTAGAACACCTGTTAGGGGTAATACAGGACCCAAGGCTGCTTGGGTTCCTGCTGGAACAAAATAGTCTACCACTTTGCAGGTGTTCCTTGGAATGGAATAAAGGGGGTCAATAAACCAGGGCACTCAAGAATGAAAACCCCATGATTGCACTCTTCATGTTAGTTCTGAAAATTCAGTTTAAATTCTATCCTCTGAAGTCTTCTATATTAGAATCAACATTAAGTATACATGGTTGCATTCTCATGTGTTATCTACTTTGTTGAAGTTGAGTTTCTTCTTGCATATGTTAATTCATTTGTGCATCTTCTAATTTAATCTCTCTGAAAATCTGAAATGCACATGAAGATGTTTGTAGTCTATCTCAGATTGCATTGCATATGTCTTTCATGGGCATAATTCATGATTTTCCTTGCACAATGATTTATGTGTCTAAGGCTGTTAAATTTTAGCTTCATAATGCACATAGTCAGGGGGAGTCTGCCAGTCCCCTGCATGATCTTCATGCCACACATAGTCAAGAGGACTCTGCAGTGCATTTAGCCAAGGGAAATTCTGATTATTCACACATATAGTTAATCGCATTGCATATCACTTATTTCTAAAAATTCTAAAAAGAAGTGACTCACTGCATGCAGACAGGGGGATCAATTTAGATTCTTTTAGTCATTCTCTAAATGAAGCCCTTCTGTCTAGCCGTTTAATTCATCCTGCTATATCTATGTGTCAGTAATTCATAAACTCAATGATTTCTGTTGACTGCATCTGATTTATCATCAATTGAACTATCACTTGTCCTGAATCTGAAATCCTTGTTTGCTACTCTTTTATTTGCTGAAGGAGAACTTCATTTGAATTCAGCTAATCCTGTGAATCTCATCATTGTCACTACTGTAAAAGTAGTCTGACTGAATTTCACTTTCTATGAATGCTTGTCAACATCTCTGCTGCTGAGTATTGTCATCAAAGGTTAATTGAACTGAGACTTGAAGAAATTTCAGCTTGTGCACCCCTCCATAAATCTGAAATCATCTCTAATGTAGAATCTTCTATTATACAGGTTTAAGAACGTTTGTTGATTTGAATTGGTTTATGTCTAATGTATTCAAAAAGTTTGAATTTGAAGGAACTGAAAATATCTGAATCAGTGTTTAATAAACCTTAACTAACCGCCTCATGTAAGTTCATGTAAGACTTTCCGACATCTGAAAATTGAAACCTTGATTTACTTTGGTTGAAATGCATGAAATCTGTATTGTTTTTAAACAAATCCTTCTTCAAAACCTTATGGGTAGCTGTGTCTAAATGATAATTATGTTATGCAAATGGCAGAGCAATTGCCCAATGCGCTAAGAAACTAGGATCCTTGTCAAAGTCAATGGACCCTAAGTCATGATGCTTCTTGGCTAACTCTGTTCAGAAAATTAACAAAGGTTAGTTTCACTGAGTAACTAGGGGTACCTGTGTCTTGTAAACGTGTACCCTTACGTAAAAAGGTGTTATCTATACCTGAAACAGAATGGTACATTTTGCTGAGTAAGCTAGGGTTACTGGCATCTAATCAGCGTCTACCTTTACGACGAAAGGCATGAATTATTCCTGACTTTTTTGAAAATAAAAAGAAATGAAAATTCTGTTAAACCCAAAAGGTGAATTTTTCTGAAATGTCAAATTGTTTAACCTCAATACTCATGACTATTTTTCCTAAAGAAGTCATTGGAATTAATTGTGTAAGATGAAAGGAGGTTGAACTAGAAAGTTATATGAGCAATTAGTTCATTTTTATTAAAAAATTACTTCAGATATGAGTATTGTGTCTTATTGACAAACCTTGTATACATCAGTCTTAAACCATGCTTGTCAATTAAAGCCATTTCATAAGCTTTTATAATAGAAGAATCTGAAACTTAATCATGGATATATGGAATGGGTACCTCACTGAAAATATTTTCTTCTCATTTTTTTGTTTTGGAACTTCTGTGATCAAAAATCCTTGAACACACCTACTCTGATCCTGCTCACTCTATTTACTGCTTCTTAGTCACTACTTGAACTGTCTTTGAAAGATCCTATATACTGCATGTTGCCATGACATCCTTCCTGAATTCATTCTTGACATACCCCTCACCTTACTCTCTTGAAAGTCTTGCTTCATTTTGAACGAGGAGTATTGGATTGTTTTAAAGGAGAAGATAAGTGTTGTCTGGAGACTACTTTTTAAAGAGTGAATTTGGCTTGTGATCCTATCTGTAACATAGACTTGATTGGTGCTTGATTGTTTAACTACCCCTGTGTTTGTTGATTTCATTCCTATATCCAGGGGCAGAATAGCCTTTCTATGCCTTATTGATTTAGTCAAAGGGGGAGATTTTAACTCAATCATCTCATGCATGCTTGTATTACTTATCTCAAACTATTATCTTCTTTTTGATGAAGTCAAAGGGGGAGAATAGTTTGACATGAGCCAGTATGACTCATAGTGTTGCCATCATCAAAAAGGGGGAGATTGTTGTACCCCTGTGATTTTGATGATGTCACACTTTTGTGCATGATAAATGTCACACTATTTGTGCATGATAGAAATGATTTTTGTTCTTGATCGAACCTCGCATTTTGTTCTTGATCGAACCTCTCATGATAAAAATGAAATTCATTGATTACATGTTGTATGCATCATGAGTTTGATGAGCATTTCATGGGTATGCTTGTGCATGCATCACACTGGAGAGGTTTGTGCATTGCTTAAGTCAGTGCAGGGTTAATTCTTTAAGGTAAAACACAAGGTCGGCGCTACTCTATCCAAGGATGATGCATTTGTGTCTCAATGCATGTGATGCGTCTCAGCTTGCATCTCATGCTATGTCTAAGGTCAGTGCAATGTTTTGTCTGAGCACATTGCATTGCGTCTCATTTGCACTTGTGTCTCAGGCTGCGTCTCTTGCGTAGATACGTCTCAAACTACATCTCACATGCTATGTGAGTCCATGGCTGCGTATCACATTGCGTCTCTCTTGCACAATGCATTGCGTCTCATGCATTCTGTCTACATGCATTCCATCTCTTCGTCTCATGTGCCTCGCGTGTCTTTGCGTCTCATGGTGGCCTGGAGTCAGTGCATGTGTGCGTCTCATTTAGCGTCTCATGGTGGCCTGGAGTCAGTGCATGTGTGCGTCTCATTTAGCGTCTCACACACACCGAGAGTCGGTGCACATCTTGCATATAGCAATATATGTGTATATTTTGTTGATTCAGTATATTCACATCAGTGCTTGTCAGGGTATGTACAAATCACTATTCACAGTCAGTGCATTCTTTGTCTGCACACACACACAAGGTCGGTGCATTATCGCCCTATGAACAAACTAGGATGGGGCAATTCTTGTTTTTGTGCTAAACAAGTCCGTGCAGCTCACTATTCTGGATCGGTGCAATCTTTGATTCTGATTGGCATAAAGTCGGTGCAACGTGTGTTGTTGCACGCAGGTAAGGTCTGTGCATTGTTATAAGGTCTGGGTATGACATCTAGACTCCATGCATGTTTGGTCATATGCTATCAAAGTCCGTGCACACTTCTCTCACGTGTAATGAAAAGTTAGTGCATATATATTCTGGTGCATACCCAACGTTTGTGCATGTCGTGCTTTATGTTATCCAAGGTCCATGCATGTTTTGTTATATGCTACCTAAGGTCTATGCATATTCGTACGTTATTTTATGAAGTCTGTGCTAGCACGAACAGCTAACACTTTCAGTTGTTTCCCAGGTCAATCACTTGGTCGAGCATGTGTTGGACAACCTATGAGCATACTCCACGTGGAAATTAAAGTACCAGGTTTAAGGCTCGTGATCTGAGGCAAGGAACGGAATGGATGAACCTACCACGTGGACAGCTACACCGCCGAGATTCTGACACGTAGCTATGGGATTCCAGAACTCTCTTGGCGGGAGTGTTCCCTCCACACGCTCAATGTGTGACCTCGTGGGTCCCAGGTCTAAAGATATATAAAACCCCTCTTCTGCAATCATCGAGGTGTAGAAAGTAGAGAAGAGCTTCAGAGAAGAATCAGAGAGCGAGATAAGAGAGCAGCAGAAGAGGAGATTCTTGAGAAAAAGAGATAGAGCGAGAGCAGCAGAGCAGAGCAGAAGTAAAAGTGAGAAAGCTCGTGAGATCGAGAGAAGGAGAGAGAGATAGAGAGAGAGTGAAGAAAGAGCTCGAGGAGAAGAAGATAGAAGACTTTCCTAAAGATTAGTTCCACTGGACCTTGGATCAAATCCAGGCCAGTCAGCTCCCTGAGAGCCACATTTGTGATACCATCGTATACAGCCTTCTGTCGCTGTGATTTCACATTTCTTGTTTTTCTATTACACTCTTTATTTCAAGCTGTTAGTCAGCAGAGCAAGCTGTAACGCTCAGCAGTTGCAGAGGAGGATTCCTCTGGTCGGCTAAGCTGTATTGCCCAGTGGAAGCAAGCTGTGATGCTCAGCGGTTTGTAGGCAAGCTGTGAGGTCCAGCCGTTCAAGCTTTGAGTCAGCAGGAATTCACACTCGGGTTGAGTGTGGGGTGGACGTAGGTTTGGAGGATCGAACCACCTAAAAACCTTCTTGTCCATTGTGGTTTGAGTGTTTATTCTGATCTGCTAGAGGTATGCTTAGGCTCGATCTGAATCATCTGTCTAGCGAGGAATTTGATTTCATCTTGTTCATTTGATATTGGTTCTGAGAAAGTCATTTTGAATTCTTGATCATTGTTACTGGAGAGTGTCAAATTCACTCAAGTCATTTGAGCACCTAAGTTGCATTCGTTTGCTTGATTGGGTTCAGTCAATAGCGTAGGTTTACTTAGGAGTCTGCACTCTTGCAGCTCAACTGTTTGATCAAGAGAATCTTTGTCCTCCTTATCTTGTATACCTTAACTAGTTTTAATTCCGCTTTCATGTCTAGTTATAGTTTTTAATTGGGTAATTTTTAAGAGGGATTCATTCACCCCCCCTCTGAATCTGGGCCTTGCACCCTAACAATTGGTATCAGAGCGGGTCTCTGATTGATCAGATCCAACGATCTGCAGAGGATCCTGCTGATTTTAGCTGCGTCCTTGATTTTGCTGAGTTTACTGTCCGATCTGTGCTTGAATCTCATCAATGGCATCTCCTACCGTTTTCAATGGTTCCAATCTTAATTCATGGCTTGGTGGCCTTTGTACATACATGATGATGCGGGACGAGACCACGGACACGACAAGCTCGCGATTGTCCGTTAACGAGGGAAGCGTAGGACGTGCACGGTTGAGAAACCGGCAATGAGCTAGGGTGGTCGGCTCTCTCTCGTACCCAGATCGGGTCACGGGATGGTCACGCTCTCTCTCGCAGCAGCGGTGATATGAAAAATATAGCGAGCTAGATCCTAAATCATACTCTCTAGCAGCGGCATAAATAAATATATATGAAGTAAGCAAAATGCCAAGTAAGGGAGCGAATGCGATACCTCCACACGCTCGGCATGGGGAAGACGGACCCGGCCGAAACTCGTACTCCCGGGACAATAATACACAGTATTATAGAAATACAACTCGCTCCCCACTCCACGCAGGGAGGTAAAGGGCTATACAATGGGGTCCGGGAGGACCGAATTCGGGTTGACGGGCGGCTTCTCGCGTAGCTTCGGTAGCACCCGAACACGTGATAGTGGGGCCCACGTGCTGTCCGGAGGGGCTGTGTGGGACCCGGTGGCACCACTGTGATGGGGACACTTATGGAAGCGATCCTCGGGCTGGAGGCACGCTGGGACGGTGACCGGAGGCCGGGCGGCTCCGTTCGGCACCGATCGGAACAATCGGCCACGGGTCTGCTGGTTCTATTTTCCGACGCGCGCTCCGGCGAGAACAGCCGCTGCGATCAGCCCCGATGTCAGATCGACACGAAACTGGCGCCATTGGAAAGCTCTCTTTGAATACTTCAACCTAGGCCTAGAGATCTAGCCTGGATCTGCACGGATCTAGGCTTTAATGAATTTACAACTTCCTGTTGTACAGTAGCTAAACACTCAGATCTGCAGGGCTATTCTCTGAGAACTGCCTTTGACCGCTATGAAGACCTTGGATTCAGACTTCGACCTCTTCATGAAAGTTGTGGGAAATGGAGCTAGAAAGACGGAAAAACTAGCTTGGACTAGTTTGGATGTGTCTACGAATTGATAGGATTTTTTCACTAAAAGTGGGTCGGATCTGGAATCTGACTAAAGGCACTGTAGCAGAGATAGAACACGAATTTTGAAAAATGGATAGAGGGCAGATCAAAAATCAGAAACAATGGTGGATGTAGGAGATGATGGACATAACTCCCAGTAAAATTGGGAGGGTTTGGAAAATTCAAAACGGTGGTCGGAGATGGGAAACTCAGAGCTGTTGTCACTGTAGAGAGAGACAAAATAGATCTGGGAATGTAAAATGAACGAAAATGGAAAATTATTAAATGGAGGATTTTGGACGTGATAATTTAGGTGTAGGTGGAGATTCAAGGCAATAACACTCCCTCAAAATTTCAAATCCATCTGAGCTCGTGGCTGGCAGCAAGAATTCACGAACTACACCTCTGTCCAGCTGGATAGAAACTTGAAGACGGCTCTGCGGCGGCTCGAAGGCGGCACGAACGGCGGCGGCGGCGGCACAGATGAAGATCAAAGGTTGAGAGGGGAAGATAGAAGGTGGATACACTCTAGAACTGGAGGTTGGAGGAGAAGAAACCAGGGGGAGAGGAAGGGGGCGCAAGGAGGCTCCTTGAACATTCAACAAATTTCTATCTTTTTCATTGATTTCTAAATGAAAATACAAGGTTATATATGACTCCAATCAAATCAATTGTGCACCCTTGGATCTAGGGATGGGGATTGAAGGGCTGAGATGAAGTGTGAACAACACACCAAATATAATTTTTTTAATCTAACTTGACCATTTCTATTCAAACTTAGACTAATTCTATTTAAACTCTATCTAAATCACACCTACCAAGCCTAATAAGACAAGGAAGAGGGCGCCCCCCTTCATGGGCTTTTCATGGGCCTAGGCTGGTCGAAGGCCAACCACTCAAGTCCAATAACCCATGTCTAGACTTGGGCCTTCCAAGTCTTCGTGGTCCATGAGAGGAGAAAGCCCACTTGGGCCTTAAGTGGCTATTAAGGTCCAATATGAACTAGGTTTCTAATGGACTCTACTAATGGCAACCTAGCCATGGACTTTACATTACAAGTGGCCCATTGGCTTGTTATAAGCCTTACAAGGAGCCCAAATGAAAGAAATGAAACAAATACACAAGTACAATCCCATACAAGTCATAACACACAAATACGTTCCACACGTATAGCTTTTGATGCCCCCATCAATTCTCCCCAGGTGGGAAGAACTCGACCTCGTCGAGTAAGAGGTGCGGCTGCTCGAGTACTCCGGCGGATACGTCACCGTGCCAAGTAACGCGGGAATGCTCCACTCCAAGTGACCGTCACCTGCTCATTCCATATATACTCGATATGCACAAGCTGCTGTGGGCTAGAGGTGGACACTCTGGGTGGGGCACTCTCAAAAGGGAAGGAAGCGGCTCGAAGACTCACTAGGAATCACCGCTGAGTCCCTATAGGTGACTGATCCGGGTATAGATGTAGAACTGATCTCATACTCATCAAGTGAGTCCAATCGCCTCTTATGCATAAGAGAACGACAACGAGCTTGCACAAGACACATGCAGACTCACCATACAATACACGCAAACAATCGACTCAAAACACACCACACATATGCAAACAACACAAATAAGAAACAGACTCATGCATGACTCTAGACAAAACTAGTGTTAGTCCGACCCGTACAGGGATGACGGTGGACCAGGACACCCGAATGTATGCCATGCATGCATCTGACGTAACCGGTGGTTGACGTCATGGAGAACTCCTAGACACCCGACGATGCACCAATCATGGATATTGGGCTTAGATGTGGGAAGTTCGGGAGGTGCGGGTGGTTTAGATGGTTCGGGGAAACCAACATTTTCATTACCCCCAAATGAAGGTTCGGACCTATGGCTATGTGGAGTTTGCTTGGCCCGAGTGGAAAAGGTGGGATAGTGAACTCCGCGGAAGAAGGGTAGTGAGTATGAAAACTTGGGAGGTTCACTAGTGAAGGGGTCAAAAGGGTCGAAGAAGGTGTGACCCCATGAAGTGAGTTCCAGCATGTCATGGTCCCAAGTTTGGAATTCATAATCACCGCCATACATTATGATCGATGGGACGACGGACATGTGTAGAAAATAGGATTCCTCCCTTGGGCAAAAGGGAACGAAGTCGGACTCGACCGGCATCGGGAGGAGTAGAAGAATCTCCGTGGTGACACACCCCACGGTGGACACAGAGGTAATGGACCCTAAGGCCGGATGGGTAAAGCTAAGACTAGCGGGTTGGTCAAAGCCTCGGGTCAAAAGATGCGTCAACTTCCATTGTGAATCTAATCCCATGACAATATCGTCTAACGTGTCAACATGGTGACTAGATCGAAACTTGGTATGGAAGGAGTTGACCGGCACTAAAGGTAGGGTGGGGTCCATGGATGGAAAGGGATGTGGGACCGAGTCTTCTTTGAGCCATCTAAGAAGTGGCTCGGCTATATAAAGAGTACCTGTTAGAAATACGGGTGGCTCGGGCTTTGGTAGTTCCAAATGAGATGGTTCCGAATCAAGTTCAGAAATAGAGAGTGATGACATTGGAGCTCTCATGGGTGATGAAGGAATGTCCTTCTCGTGGTGAAGGGGTCCTTGGGGTGGCTCCGGGAACAACCAATCTACCCCGATAGACCGATCTAGGCTAGTACTAAACCGATCTAGGCTTGTACTAAACCTTTGCACTTGTCCCATCATGGCTTGGAGCATTGCGCCCACTTCATCGGGACTATAGGCTCGGGATGCGGCCATGGTTGTAAAGATGGGGTTGGGTCCCCTAGGAATGGAGATGCAAGACCATTTTTTTTAACTTTAAAAGTAAAATGTGATGCTAACTAAGGCACCTAGACATAACCAAAACTCGGTACGCGGCGGAGATAACCGATCCGAAGATCACTCGCGCAAGTGTGCGACCTTCCCGATAGGCATAGCCTAACGTTCGGACAACACCTTTTGAGATACCGAGTTATTGGGATGCAATGTAAACACTTTTTTTTTGTTTTAAAATAATGATGACCCTAAACACGACTTAGACAATGGCTAATGACTAGACGTAAATGACACTTTTTTTTCTTTTTGACACCCTAGACTCAACCTCGCTCTGATACCAAATTGATGCGGGATGAGACCACGGACACGACAAGCTCGCGATTGTCCCTTAACGAGGGAAGCGTCGGATGTGCACGGTTGAGAAACTGGCAATGAGATAGGGTGGTCGGCTCTCTCTCGTGCCCGGATCGGGTCACGGGACGGTCACGCTCTCTCTCGCAGCAGCGGTGATATGAAAAATATAGTGAGCTAGATCCTAAAGTATGCTCTCTAGCAGCGGCATAAATAAATATATATGAAGTAAGTAAAATGCCAAGTAAGGGAGCGAATGCGATACCTCCACGCGCTCGGCGTGGGGAAGACGGACCCGGCCGAAACTCGTACTCCCGGGACAATAATACACAGTATTATAGAAATACAACTCGCTGCCCACTCCACGCAGGGAGGTAAAGGGCTACACAATGGGGTCCGGGAGGACCGAATTCGGGTTGACGGGCGGCTTCTCGCGTAGCTTCGGCAGCACCCGAACACGTGACGGTGGGGCCCACGTGCTGTCCGGAGGGGCCGTGTGGGACCCGATGGCACCACTGTGGTGGGGACACTTATGGAAGCGATCCCCGGGCTAGCGGCATGCTGGGACGGTGACCGGAGGCCGGGAGGCTCCGTTCGGCACCGATCGGAACAATCGGCCACGGGTCTGCCGGTTCTGTTTTCCGACGCGCGCTCCGGCGAGAACGGCCGCTGCGATCAACCCCGATGTTAGATCGACACGAAACTGGCGCCGTTGGAAAGCTCTCTTCGAATACTTCAACTTAGGCCTAGAGATCTGGCCTGGATCTACACGCATCTGGGCTTTAATGAATTTACAACTTCCTATTGTATAGTAGCTGAGCACTCAGATCTGCAGGGCTATTCTCTGAGAACTGCCTTTGACCGCTATGAAGACCTTGGATTCAGACTTTGACTTATTCATGAAAGTTGTGGGAAATGGAGCTAGGAAGACAGAAAAATCGGTTTAGACAAGTTTGGAAGTGGCTACGAATTGATAAGATTTTTTTACTAATAGTGGGTCGGATCTGGAATCTGACTAAAGGCACTGTAGCAGAGATAGAACACGAATTGTTAAAAATAGATAGAGGGCCGATCAAAAATCAGAAAAAATGGTGGATGTAGGGGATGATGGACAGAACGCCCAGTAAAATTGGGAGGGTTTGAAAAATTCAAAACGGTGGTCGGAGATGGGAAACTCAGAGCTGTTGTCACTGTAGACAGAGACAAAATAGATCTGGGAATGTAAACTAAAAGAAAATAGAAAATTATTAAATGGAGGAGTTTGGACGTGAAACTTTAAGTGGAGGTGGGGATTCAAGGCAAGAACACACCCTCAAAATTTCAAATCCATCTGAGCTCGTGGATGGCAGCAAGAATTCACGAACTACACCTCTATCCAGCAGGACAGAAACTTGAAGACGGCTCCGCGACAGCTCGAAGGCGGCAGGAACGGCGGCGGCGGCGACACAGATGAAGATCAGAGGTTGAGAGGGGAAGATAGAAAGTGGATACACTCTAGAACTGGAGGTTGGAGGAGAAGAAACCAGGGGGAGAGGAAGGGGGCGCAAGGAGGCTCCTTGAACATTCAACAAATTTCTATCTTTTTCATTGATTTCTAAATGAAAATACAAGGTTATATATGACTCCAATCAAATCAATTGTGCACCCTTGGATCTAGGGATGGGGATTGAAGGGCTGAGATGAAGTGTCAACAACACACCAAATATAATTTTTTTAATCTAACTTGACCATTTCTATTCAAACTTAGACTAATTCTACTCAAACTCTACCTAAATCACACCTACCAAGCCTAATAAGACAAGGAAGAGGGCGCCCCCCCTTCATGGGCTTCTCATGGGCCTAGGCTTGTCCAAGGCCAACCACTCAAGTCCAATAACCCATGTCTAGACTTGGGCCTTCCAAGTCTTGGTGGTCTATGAGAGGAGAAAGCCCACTTGGGCCTTAAGTGGCTATTAAGGTCCAATATGAACTAGGTTTCTAATGGACTCTACTAATGGCAACCTAGCCATGGACTTTACATTACAAGTGGCCCATTGGCTTGTTATAAGCCTTACAAGGAGCCCAAATGAAAGAAATGAAACAAATACACAAGTACAATCCCATACAAGTCATAACATACAAATACGTTCCACCCGTATAGCTTTTGATGCCCCCATCACATGAACTCCATTGATCCAAAACTATGGAGTCTCATATCAAATGGCCCACATAAATTACCTCAAAATCAGACCAAATGGTATAAAGAGGATAGGATAAAAGACAGTGAGAATAGCCTAGTCTTTAACACTTTGAGAGATTTAGTGAACATTGATATGTTTCCCTATATTGCAGGATGTACATCTGGAAAAGAGATCATGGACAAAGTCATATCTATTCATGATGGGTAAAAAGAAGAGTGCCTTATGGACAATCAAAGGGATCAGACTGAAGAAGCAGCATACGAGGTAAGTACTGAATCAGAAGAACATTCATTTGATGAATTGGTTGTGATGTATGAAGAACTGTTAGAAGTGTCTAAGAAAATGAAATCTGAAAATAAGAGATTGAAGAAAAAGATCGAACAAAGTAAATCTAAATTTTCTTGTGAAATTTGTCCTACTTTGAAGAAGTCTTATGATATGTGCCTGGTAGATGTTCATAATAGCAAGGAACATATTTCATCCTTGAAATATGAGAATAAAAAATACTTAAATAAAATTTCTGAATTGGAAGATCAGCTGAAGACTAAGAACGATGAACATCAAATAAAATTGCAAGAGTTGAATAAGATGAACTATGAAATGGACAAACTGAAACTTGAAAACTCATAATTTCAGAAAAATAATTAAAATCTTGAAGCTAGAATAAATGAAATCAATGGGGAATGAAGAGGCGTGATCACGTGCTGGTCCTGAGCTAGGGGGATGATCACCGAATAGTGAACTGCAAAGAAGGG
The DNA here is from genome assembly GCA_022559845.1 of Amorphophallus konjac. Classification (NCBI taxonomy): domain Eukaryota; kingdom Viridiplantae; phylum Streptophyta; class Magnoliopsida; order Alismatales; family Araceae; genus Amorphophallus; species Amorphophallus konjac. The sequence continues at coordinate 284,401,118 of CM040122.1, forward strand.
AAACGGATCAAGGGGCCCAGGGATGATTCCTTGGGGCAAACCCTCTGATGCCTAAGTCAGTAGAGCAATGGTGGAAGCTATGAAGGGGGGAGGAAAGAGAAGCACGAGATCCCTCCACACCAAGGTGGTGAAGTGGTTCCTGCTCAGGGAGTTTCAGACGTGTATTGGCCCTTACCTTTCGCTGGAGGGAGTCCCATGTTTAAATAGTGCACTGGCCTAATGAGTCCCGTAAGCTGAGGAGTTTTAGGCGGGAGTTACGTCCTCATCATGGGATCTTTATAGCCTTGAGGGGTCGTGGGTCCCTTATCCTTGTGAACTCCTGCTCATAAAGGGCTCTCAACGGCAGCATAGATAAGCAATCGTCGGTTAACCCAAGCATGAAGAGTGCTAGCCCTGTCTGGGCGATAGGCATAGCTTGGATGAGGACGGGTCGGAGGGGGCGTTGGGCGCTAGCCCTTATTTCCGGCGAGGGGATAGATCGGGCGTGGGTCTTCCTCCGACCTGACCGACGTTCGGGCCTTCCGAGCCTAAGGGCCGCCGAGGAAGGGTTTGATCTCGAATGATCTTATTGGGCTTTTGAGCCTAAGTGGGCCCTGCGGGGCTGTCACTTAGGTGAGTTGGGCCTCGTTTGGTCCTGATGGACCCAGTTCGACCGCTCTTAGATGGGCTACAGAAATCCCCATCTGCACTTGTCCCCCTCCTACTCCCGAGCTTTGGTAAGCTCGGAAGAGTAGTCGTTAGGGTTTTAGACCAGCGTGGCTCGGGTGGGTGAAGATCTGGCGGTGTTTAAGAAGCCACCCGTCATGGTCACCGGGGCCCGTAATAATGATGATCCTAACGGATTTAAACTGAAGGGGCCCCCTTTTCTCGGAGGTCGGAACGACGCACCGCCTTCCGCGTGGGAATATAAGTGTTGTGCGCTTGTCATCGCTCCAGACTTTCTCCGTCTTTAGGGTTTGGCTCTACTTCATGCTTGCTTTTGGGGCTCTTTGATGCGTCGTGAGAACACGATGGAAGAGCAGAGGCTTTCAACGGCGCTCGCAGAGTTGGCGGAGATAACTGCGGAGACAGCCAGACAGCTTCCTCTTCCTCTGGAGTCTTTGGGGTCCCGGGAGCATCTTTCTTCAAGTTCCTCTCCGAATTCCATGGCGGATCAGCGTCCGGAGGTCGAAGAGTGGGAGGACGAGCCTGCGGCAAGGGTGACAGCTCCAAACTATAGTGAACTGGGGGAGATGGAGATGAAATGGCTGGAGCACCAGTTTCGTCTGCCCCATAAGTTTTACTTCGCCATGGCTGCCCCGTATGAGACGAGCTTGGACTCTCGTACGGGCCACATCTGCACCTTCCTTCTATCGTGGAAGGGTGGGTTTCGCCTTCCCTTCAATCCCTTTGTTCTTAAGCTTCTCAATTTTTTTTGATTGGCGCCGGTACAGTTTGTAGCTAACTCTTATCTTTTCCTTTCTGCCCTTCGCATCCTCTGCCGTCAATGCAGTGTTCCTCCTTCCTTGGACCTCTTTCATTATTTTTTCGAGTTGAAGGCACATCCCTCGGCTGGGAAGGGCTTCTATTTCATCTAGGCGAAGTGGAATAGGAGCTGTATCCCCTTGGCCGTGAAGGATTCTTCGCACAAGGGGAGAAAAACTCAGTTCTTCTAGGTGGGGATTCTCTCGGTGGAGGAGACTTGGAAGTGTCCCGTAATCCCCAATTTCCACTCGAACATTCCTCCGAGGCAGGACGAGTTTCCTCCAGATGTGGAGGAGTATGCGATCATTTTGTTGAAGCATCGTCAGTCCACGGAGGAGCTGGTTACACCGGAGAACATCGAGCGATGTCTACTCGTGCGATTGCAGCCGACAGGTTCGGACGTCGCAAATCAGTTTCTTCTTCGGATGGTGAGACCATTTTCTTTTCCTGACCATATCTTTCTTCTATACAGATATCAGACGGCCGGCTGTGGGGGAGGAGCCTCTGGGCGAGCGGTCGGTGATCGACCTCGGCGATGATTCGGCTACCGAAGAGTCGATCGCTCCCACGGGTCGCTCCCGAGCCAGAGATAAGGGAAAGGGGGCACCCCGGGGTGAATCTTCCAGGCCACGGGGGTCCAAGCGCAAGGAGCCTGTGGAGGGCATGATCCGGGACGCCGTGAAGGCCAGGAAGCGGGCCAAGAAGGCCGGGGTCATCCCCGCAGTCGAAGGCGACTCTGGTTCGGCTCGCCCCTCTACTGAGCATGATGGGGCCAACCCAATTGGGCGGGCTCTCCCATCCGCCGCGCAAGAGGGGGCCGAGGATGTAGTGCCCCAGAATTTATATAAGTCATTTCTAGATTACTTTATAATTTATTTGTAATTTATAAGGGCTAAATAAATTTATAAAAGGATTATTGAGTTTATTAGTCATTATAAGGCCCAATTGTGTTAATCAATTAACCTAATCCACTTAAACAAATCAAAAAGGTTTAAAAACTAGGCTCATTTAATTTGGCCCATATTCTAGAAGGTTATTAAGCCTATTCACGGATTTCAAAGGATAAACACCACTTAATAGGATAATTAGATGGATAATGAATAAAAGTGTTTTATTAAAATTTAAATTCTGAATGCGTTGAATGTAACGGTCCATCGGGGGACCGCCACATCCTTGTAACGCGTATACCTTAGACCGTTACACTCTGTGAATTCCGTAAGTTGAAGAACTTGTAAAAAGATGGGAACTTAGTGATCCTATCTACAAGAGACCTAATTGAAACGATGTATAAAGTCACTAGGGACTCTTAGAGATCAGGTTTTGACAGAATAAGGACTCTAAAATCGATCTAATCCTCAAAACCTAGCCAAAACCCTATAAATAGGACCTAGTTCTAAACTGTGCGACCCTTACTTTTACTCGCATGGAATCAAGGTAAGGAGTCATAATCTCAGGAAAGTTCTTTAGAGGAATTTGTTTACAATATTTTAGACTAACTCCTCTTCAAATTTCACGTCTTTAGGTCAAGAGGTCGTGGAGTTAGAGCCCAAGGAAGTTGCTGAAAAGTCACAAGAAGAAGAGAACTAGGGCTCGGTTTTCAGACCCAAATTGGGAGTTTGAAGCCTAGTTAAGAGGTAGGTTATCTCATAAATGGCAAAAATAGCTTGATAGGAATAAAAGCCCTCTGGTTTGATTGAATTCCATGCATGATAGATCATGAATTTCATGTTTTAATAGTTCTATGCATTCAGACATCTGTTAGCCCTAAGTAGAAAATTAAAAGATGTTACCTTGTCTATTCACTGATACCTATGCATGTAGTTGGCCTATACTTCGTTATCATGTCTAAGAATACATGGTATTTTGATTATAGACATGATGTGAGTTAATCTTTTGTATCTCATACTGATTTCTATTAGCAGATTCTCTGACGGATCATAGTAGGACCGTCACAGTGATGTAACGGCCTTACGACAGATCGTCACACACTCCGTTATGTTTTCGTTTCATGGTTGTCTCTAACGCACCAGGGCAAGAGCGTTTCATTACTGTAACGGCCCCTCGATAGACCGTCACAGACACTGTGACGCACCCCTGATCGACCGTTAGACTCTGTGTTCTGTCAGCTCATGACAGAATAGTTACCAATTAAGTTTACTTATAATTAACCCTAGATAGCTAAGTTTTAACCTGTTATGTGACTCTTAAGTTATCTAATTGTTCATGATAGGTATTGCATGCTATTTTAATTTATGCTAGTTTCATGTGCCAAAAGTTCTATAGTTTTGTATTATACATTATGATTTTCAAATGTTGTATTGACAGAGTTTATATTGACTTCACAATGATTAAACCTTCACTCTTTATCAATAGAGTCATTCTTTAAGTACATGGCACATATTCTGGTATGTTATCCATTAGTTCACACTTTGCACTATAGGAACATTATTCTTGGACTTGAGGACCTCTCTATTGGATATTCCTTCCAATGGACTAGGAAATCTTGTTTCAAGGCCTCCGTAATTCTCCGCGAGCCTGGGATTCCCACTAGGACGCCGAGTTGGTTGTACCCTTAAAGCCCATTGATTAGAGTACACTATCGATGTTTTCTGGTTATCAGTAGTGTAACGGCTCTATATTGGACCGTCAGGCAATGTAACGGCCCAATATAAGACTGTCACATTCATCTGAGTTCGATTGCTTGATTCTGGTCTCAGACTACTGTAACGGCCTAATCATGGACCGTCATACAACGTAACGGCCCAATGAATGACCGTCACACTTCTCTGAGTCTATTTGATCTTGCTGAATTCGGATCATTGTAACGGTCCACTACTGGAGCGTTACATTATGTAACGGCCCAGTGAACGACCGTCACATTGCTTAAGTATTTAACCCAAGGTTTGACGCAAGGGTTGATATTCCAAGTGTTCTAGATGGACTAATGATAGTCTAGAACTTATAATGTTGATCAAAGAACTTTATATAATGATTGGAAAGAGAAAAGAATGTACCGTTATGCTGTCGATTTATTTCAGTGAGCATGACATTGTTTAATTCTTTTTCTTGATCTCTCATACTCTAAATTGAAGCATTCATTCATTGATTGTTGTTATCATGAGTTATTGACCTTATTACATTCTTGGCCAAACTTTATTGTTACACTCATGGAAGTAGCTTGATTTATACGTGAAGATGCAGTTCGAGCGCTGATTGTGTCCAAGGGCTCTATGCTAGTCCTCTCGGCTGATTGCCAGAAACATACTATTTTATAAACCATGGGGTATGATGCTACTGGCGTCGCATTGCGTTAGGAGTACTTTCTTTATAAATAAGTGAAATCCATGAGCACTCGTGAAAATCTAGTGAATTGCTACATGATTGACATTCTCGTGCGTAACCTTTATGGTTATGAAAGTGGAAGTGCATTCTCGATACATTCTTGTTCATGAAAGGCCAAACATCATGTTCTTGTTACATTCATCCTTGTTCATTCTTGTTCACTCTATCTTACATGATTATCGTGTTACTTTGGTTTAATCGCATGATATTCGCATTCGCATGATTTTGTCTTACTTCTTTAGAGCTAAATTGTTAATTACTTTAATAGTGCCTTCATGTTGATGCGAAGATACCTACTAGGCAAGCGTGCTCGTTACCTATTTCCAATCTTTTTTAGGAAACGGAAGTGAGTCGGGTTCGGATTCGGAAGGTTCAAGTAGCGGGTCCGAGAGCGAATGAAAGTATTTTCAAGAATAAGCGAAGACTTAGGAAGTCTACATTGTCTAGATCGAGTCAATGTAATTTCATATTTCTTGAGTCTAGTAGAGTGAAAGATGATGGAAAAATAATTGTATTTGACTATTAATCATTTATGAAATAAAGTTGGAGTTTGATTAAATATTGTGCAATTGCATTCATTTTGTGTGATTGTCTCGCGCTCTTATCGTTCTTGCTTGCAAGAGACTCACCATGCCGGCTGTTCGCGCTCCCCGAGTTAGTCTTCCGCTAAAATAAATGCTCGGGGCGTGACAGTTAAGTTGGTATCAGAGCCTAAGTCTCAGGACTTAGGAAGAAGGAATCATGTCATAGGATAAGTCCAAGGTTTAAGGGCCCCTCCCTATGAACTAAGGAAGAAGTTTGCATACCCATGTGAGAAGTGGGTAGAGCCCGGGATAAGATAATTAATTAGCTTTAAGATTTATTTTGCTCATTCCAATTTCATGAGAAATAACAAGTTGTTATTTTCTCCCAGGTACCTTATCTTACAAATGGTATGCAACAAACAGTTGCCGGCCTTACCCAGGTGTGGAAGCCGAGGAATCCACTCAAGGAGAAGAAAACGAACTAAACTACGGACTATCAAGCGACTAAAAATTAAGAAGGATTATGAAACGTGCCAATATGAGGAAAGAGCATACATAGGATGCTAGAGGGGTGTGATCGCCAGAGGGGTTACCTCAAAAAAATGAAATGATCGCGTGTACCTTGTATTGAGCGTTGAGATTGTGACTCCTCGAGAGCGGGAAATGGCAGGTTGCTTCTTCCTCCCCCTTCGGCCGGCCGACGGAGAGGGCTTTCCTCAGGTACCCTTGCAAAAAAATGACAAACAAGTAACGAGTGGATCAGAAAGACGAAGGTGCAGTATTCAAATTCTAACGACGCAAGTAACGAAATGATGGCAAGACACACACCTGGTTGGTGTTGACTTTTAAACCCCTCTCGGACATGAGTAGGAGGAAAATGCTTATGATGAATGGCAATTATTCCGACGTAGAAACGGAAAGAGACTCCCTCATAAAAAGGGGGGGGGGTAGAAGATATGATATGATGAATGCAAGATAACTAGGAAAGAAGAGGAGAGAATGGCTTATTGGATGGTCGATGGCGAGATCCGGCAGAGCTTCGGCAGCGTAGGGACGACGAGGTAGCGCGACGGGCGAAGGCGGCCTCTCTCCTGCGAGCACTGGCACCCGAGGATCCGGCAGGACCTCCCCTACAAAACACCCACGGGTTAGGAATAGAATCTGGCAGCCTCTCGGTGCTCTTTTTTCGACTCTTGAACTGGGGGGGTAGGCCTCTATTTATAGAGGTCGGGAGGATGGGGGCGTCCAGAGGTCTAGACGCCTCCATAACTTGGATTTTCTTCAAACGACAGACTGAGCGACGGTCAGCCGATGGTCGGGGGGTCGCCCGTGAGTTGGTTGATGGAGGCGTCCAGGGGCCTAGACGCCTCCATATCTTGGATTTTATTCAAACGACAGGCTGAGCAACGGTCTGTCGATGGCCCGGGGGGCGCCCGTGAGCTGATTGATGGAGGCGTCCAGGGGCCTGGACGCTTCCATAACTTGGATTTTATTCAAACGACAGGCTGAACAACGGCCAGTCGATGGCCCGGGGTCGCCTGTGAGCTGGTTGATGGAGGCGTCCAGGGGCTTGGACGCTTCCATAACTTGGATTTTATTCAAACGGCAGGCTGAGCAACGGTCAGTCGATCACCCGGGGGTCGCTCGTGAGCTGTTTATGGGGGCGTCCAGGGGCCTGGACGCTTCCATAACATTATATTTATTTTTTTTGTTCAATCTTTCATATATATATTTTTTGTCATTATTTTATATTGATGGAGGCGTCCAGGACCTTGGACGCCTCCATGATGACCCCCGGATTCCCCCGAAAAGTGCGTCGGCAGTCGTCCGTTAGGCATTTTTCTGGTCCCGGCAACTTCTGATGCATGCGATTGATGTTGATGCCGTTCGAATGCCGCATGATTTCCACAACGAGGCGGTTTCTGGATGCCGGAGTAGCGTTACGCTACTCACCCAGAAGATGAGAGAAGACTCAAAGATAGGAAACACTCAAGTGATTCAAAATGCGGAAGCTGCTGCGGGGGCGTCGTGTGGTAATATGAGATTTTCTCAGGGGGCGTCAAGAATAGCGTGTCTACAGCTGCCCCGCCTTGGCGTCTGCTTTGCAAGGGAGTGACACGTAATGGAATGGTATCGAAGTGGAGTGAAATGGAGTGGGAATGGACTGATAAGTTGATGCCAAGGTGTGATGAGACACGCTTTTGACATGAATGTTTGGAATCTTTCCTGTAGTTTCAATGAGGCGACCTTGAAGAAGGTCTTTCAAATTTGACGATTGTTTGGACGGAAATCAAATAAGGGAGGGTGTGATGTGCGCTCAGGCACGAAAATAAAGGAGACCAACTTCTCAGTGTGGAAGTACCTGGGTCATAAACCTGCAGGTTTCACCTTCGGGGAGCGGTTACCAGTCAATGTGGAAGTGCTGCGGCCAAGGTGGGTCAAACAAGGTAAAAAAAGCAAAGGAATATCTGAGGGTCTGTTCAAACAAGGGTCTCGTTTGGAAGGGCAGCATAGGGCCGCTTCAAGGAAACTCAGTATTTCATTCAGAATGGAATATCTCATATCTTCAAGAATTGAAGCACAACGGCTTTCGCAATCGAATCACTTGAATGATCTTCCGCAATAGACTCAAAGTCCTATATGAATGCATGCTGGGTTTAAAGAAAAATTTAAAACAAACTAGAATAGAAAATAGCCAAGGATAATATTGTCAACTCGTTAAGAATGGGTCAGGATACCGATCCAGTGAGCTGATACTGAGCTGGGGCCCGTTTATCCATGCACCGACTCACTGAATGGAACCGTCGTTCCCACGCGATCACCAGTTAATGGCCTATCCGTACAACCCAAATTCTCTGGAATCATCACTGTTTTTGTTGAAGAGGAACTCAAATCCCAGATTCGTTCGAGTCGTAAGGTCCTTGACATGTTCTAATAGCGTAAATATCATATAGTATGATGCATGACACGGGGGACCAAACACTGAAGGATGGTATACAAGATAGGGCAAAAAACGTCCATTGGTAAAACCTGCACAGACCATCATAGATTAAATAATCAGAAAGCAGCAGAAATATAACAGAATCGTGCCACAGTACAAGGATAAAACACTGACGACTTGACCACTCATGTGACACGTCCCGTCCCGTAGCACCTCCCATTTCCTATAAGTACCTCCCTTAGGCTAGTTTATTCAATGTACCAAGGGGAGTTTTGACAGTTTAGGAGGAGGAGAAGAGAAGGGTCTAGGGATTTCAGGATGGAAGGAGAGTCTTCCCGCGTTATGAAGAGGGGCAGGCCTAGCAGTGAGATCAGGCGACTTTCCGACCTCGAGGGTCATCTGAGTGGGACGATCCAGTCGCATATGGTAAGTTGATTTATTTCAAATTTACTGCATGGACTCTCTCCTCACTTTCCTTCCTTTCTCTTCTTCTTTCCAGCCGTATCCACTCTTTCCGGGCCCGAGGAAGTTTTCCAAATTGCCATGGCTTTCAGAGCTAACTTCCAACATCTCCATTGGCATGAGGGCTATACTCTCGAAGTGGCATCTTCAGGGGCTCCTTATTCACGCCAAACGCTACGAGAGAATCCATATGGACTGGGCGGCTATGGGCGCATTACTGGAGATCTGGCATCTCCAGACCCACACTTTCATCTTCCCGACGTTCGAGGCAACCATTCTCCTCGAGGAGGTGGAACTTCTGCTCGGATTGAAGAAATTCAAGAGTGACGAGAAGGTGAAGGCTATGCGGATGCTGACCCGGGGGACTTCCAAGAGCGTCCTTGGAAGCTTCATGCCGTCCGACGCAGTCAGAAAGGTCCGCACTCAAAAGGGAATTGACTTGCAAAGGCTCGCGGTATGGGTTATGGATGCCTTGAAAGGGTCACCAGATGATGAACATTTGGAAGGAATTATGAAAGGGTTCACCATCTATCTGGCGGGTGCTCTCTTGTTCCCTCACACCGACAACATAGTGGAAGAAACCCAACTGAGTGCTATCTGCGGGATCTGGAGTGGAAAGAGGGTGGGACTCGCCGTCCTTGCCTACCTTTACAGCGGTCTTACCGCCTCGATCATGGGTAGGCCTCCTTTTGGTTGCGCACTTGTTCTGAGTTGCTGGGTCGATTTGCACTTCAAATTCGACCACTGTGAGGGGATGCCGACTACTTCGAAGCTTTTCCAACAAAGCCCCCTTTATCACATAGCCGATGTGTTAGGCTTCGGTGGCACTGTGGTGAACTGTGTTCCGTGGCTGAAGAAACGGGAAGACTGGCGGTCTCACTTTCGAACCATGATGCAAAGTTTCTTCACTTGCGCACCGGCATGTCTACTCTCACTTGAACTCCTCATGAGGTCTTCTCCCGAAGCTGAACTCCAACTGATCGGCGTGACAGAGTTTGTCCTTTATAACGCGTATCGGTGCTGCCTCCAGATCAGCATTCCACGCCACTTGTTCCCACTGCTGACCGGCATTGTCCCTTTGAAGAAGAGGGAGTTTGGCACGAAAGCGAACGCGAGGGAAGCAAAGGCCGTTAAAGCACCCTGGAAGACAATTGTTGCGGGAAAGGCCTTAGCGCACGTTGGGGAAAAATGTGAGATGTGGAGAGCTTATGTAACCGAACTGGGAAAGTTGAGGCCTAGAGTGCCTAAGCCCTTGATGTAGCCCGCTCTATTTTCTGATGGAATTAAATCTGGCATTTGGCATTTTGGACCATTGTTCCCTGAATTATTATTTTTTTATGATTTTTCTTTTTGCTTTTTGTGTTTTCTCCTTTATGTTCTGGTTTATTCATATTATGGTCATATATATATAGGTATATATATATATATATATACATTTTTATATGCTTAAATGGGGGCGTCCAGGGGTCTAGACGCCCCTAATTTTTTGGAAAAATTTTTGAAAAAAATTGTTCTTTTTGTGGGGGCGTCCAGGGGCATGGACGCCCCTATCTTTTCTTTTTCTTTTTAATTTTTTATTATTTTTTTTATTTTGTTTGATGTGGGGGCGTCCAGGAGCCTGGACGCCCCTATATTTTCTTTTTCATTTTTTTTATTTTTCAGTTGTGGGGGCGTCCAGGCGCTTGGACGCCCCTAAGTTTTTTTTGAATTTTTTAAAAAATAAAAAAGTGGGGGCGTCCAGGCGCCTGGACGCCCCAAATCCTGGTGATTTTCTATATAAAGGGGGTCTCACCCCCCGTTCTCTTCTACTATTCATTCTAACGACCCATTTCCAGCTCCCAATGGAGCAAGAAGGCCCGAGCCAGGGTGGAGAGAGGCGGAAACGACGGACTCGTCGTCCGAGGACGTCGAGGGATCATGCCGAGGAGGCTACCGTGGGAGAGGAGATTGCCGCGGAAGAGGAGATTGCCGAGGAACAGGAGGCACCTCCTTTGGCCGTAGAGGGTCCTGCAGGTGCTGGCGACGCCGGAGAGGATGAGCATGACCCGGTAAGCCCCTCAGAACTCTAATTTCTTGGTTTATAGGCTAAACAGGCGGGCGAGAGATAGTGTAAAGAAGGCCGGTTAGTGGGGGAAGGAGGCGTCCAGGGGCCTGGACGCCTCCAACTTTTCTTTTATTTATTATTATTATTATTTTTAGGTTATTACGTAAATAATAAAATAAAAATTAAAAATAAGGAGGCGTCCACTGAGTTGGACGCCTTCATGATAATATATATTATTTTTATTTTATTTTTATATTTGTTTTTGTTTTGCTAAGATAAAATAAAGGAAGTAAAAATGAAAGCGTCCAGGGGGGTGGACGCCTTTAAATATATATATATATATATTTAAAATAAAAAAATAAAAAAATGTTATGTACAATGTTGTTGTTTATTGTTATCCATGATGCTGATGTGTTTCTTTTCTTTTCTTTATTTTTATTTGTTTTTTTTGTAGTGTGCAGGGCGTGATGAAGAGCTGGATCAGCTGGTCCCTGGTGGTGGCAGCGTACCGTGGGCTGCCGGACTTTCAGAGGGCGCGGGTGGACGTCATGGGTTTTGGAGTTTTTCTCAGGATCGAGCCCTTCCGGCTTGACCTTCCTCTTATTCAGGCGTTGAGGGAGCGGTGGCACGTGCCGAGCCGGCGTTTCTGATGCCCTGGGGGCACATGGTGCCGACACTGGAGGACGTGGCTCGGATCACCGGGCTACGAGTTGACGGAGAGGCAGTCAGCGGGGTCACTTACCCTGATTACCGAGAGAGTGCCTTGGACCTGCTGTGGCTAGAGACGAGCGCGACTGACAGAGACAGCAGGGTAGTCGGCCGAGTGGAGATCATGGAGGCGCTCGGGTTTGGTGATCTGCGCTAGGGGGTCAGCGAGACTGGAGCGGAGTTTCTGGCACGACTGGAGGGAGACGCTCATGCAGCTTTCACCCAGGACCCGAGCGAGCGGGAGCTGGTGGATCTAGACCTCCGGAGGTTCCTCTTCTTCTTCCTGGGCCGCCTCCTGCTGGGGACGAAGGGTGACGACATCCACTACCGCTTCCTTGGGATCCTGGCGGATCTGGATAGAGTGGGGGACTATGCGTGGGGAGCGGCTCTGCTTGCCCATTTGATCGCCGATCTCTCCCAGACTTCAGAGAGGGAGATGACAGTCAGCGGCTTCGCACCTTTTCTTCAGGTAAACATTTTATTTATGGATTTTACCGTAGCTAAATATGTAATTGGTCGGGCTAATGATGTACGATGGATGTAGGTGTGGAGCTACTACTACTTCCCGATGGGAAGGGCCAGACAGGGGAACAGGAGAGCCGTGCCTCTGGCGCGACAATGGAGGTCGGTCATGGTCGCGGCACCCCACGGATACCAGCTGGCGTTGCTTCGTCGAGAGCTGAGTGAGTACCCCGAGGCTATGGTATGATGCGTATGATTTTTTTTGTGTTTTTACGCATGTGACTCAATTGAGCGAAATAGCAACTAACATGATGCATGTATGGTGATGCAGGTGGTGTGGAGGCCCTACCTGGGCATGGCCGATGCCGGCCAGCCTTGGGTTGTAGCGGGTCGTCCTCGTTTTGGGCGGGACGTGTGGGTCCATTGCCTGAACGAGATCGAGCCGCTCCGGCTTAGGCTGGTTATGAGGACGTTGGGATTAGCCCAGGAGTGGGTTGACGTAGACGAGCCGGTCCGCGTCGGGCGGAAGACCAAGGGGAAGGCAAAGATCGTGGACTGGCGTACGCGCTTCCCTGCACAGTACCAGGACTGGCAGCAGGGCGGGGTCCCAGTGGTGTCCCATGTACCGGACAGCACCGATTACATGAGACGGTATCGTGCCACGTACGGGGAGCGTCTCTTCCTTGGTGGTGCAGCAGGGGTAAGCGTGAAATGAAAAATGTTTTCCCTTTTTATATGTATATGCATGTGACACTAATTTATATGCAATGTAGGATGCTCGTGATAACATGATTGCCGACCTGCGGCCCAGCTGGCAGACGCCAGGCGGCAGTTGGTGGCCATCCGACAGGAGTTGGAGATCCTGGTGAGTCTATGCAATGCATTTTTTTTTGTGACCTGGATTTTGATGCTTGCCTCTGACTGTCGTTTGCTTTGTGTTTCAGCGGGCCCACCAGGCAGCGACAGCCGGGATGGCTGGTGGAGCGGGTTCCAGTTCGTGGGGCCCTCCTCCGGAGGTTTCTGCCCTTCAGGAGCAGTTGGCGTACGCGGTGGCCCGGGCTGAAGAGGCCGAGCGTGACCGCGCGGCTCGAGTGAGTCCTGCTTGACCCCGACTTCTTTCCAGTTGCCCTTCTTCTTTCACTGCTCTCTTACGGTGCATGTGGGTTTTGGCAGGTGGCCGAGATTCGAGAGGCCCTGGCCCGTGCTGTTCGTGCCGAGCAGGAGCGCGACGCCTGGGCGGCAGAGCGTGACGCCCAGATTGCGGAGCAGGAGGAGGAGTGGTGACGGGAGGTTGAGGAGCTCCCTCGCGACGTGCGGGATTTACGTTTTACCCTCGAGTTGTCGAGGAGAGAGGCGATGCGGGAGAGGGAGGAGAGGGAGAGAGAGAGAGAGGAGAGGGAGAGGGAGAGAGGGGACAGAGAGAGAGAGAGGGGGAGGACAGAGAGAGAGAGAGGGAGGACAGGAGAGCGGAGCGACTGGGAGAACGGGATGAGAGGAGGGCTCTGGAGGCCTAGATGACGGAGCTCCGATTGAGTCTCAGCACGGCGGAGGGGAAGCTTCGGGAGAGCGAGGAGCGGTATCAGAGGGTGAAGGAGCGCGGGGCGCGACTTCGTCAGTCTGGTTCTTTCTCCATGGGCAACTTTCTGGTTTCTTCGGCCGAGGAGCATCGCCGAGCCTTAGAGGTTGGCGTGCCACCTCAGGGCGAGGCGAGCACCGCCTCTCAGAGTTCGCGAAGGCCCCCTAGGGATCCCCATCAGAGGAGGGAGGAGAGAGATGATCAGGAGGGTGGTAGTGAGAGTTAGAGAGTTGCTTGTACACTCCACCTTCCTCACTTTATGATGTATAACTGACTACTTGCTTATGTGCAATGAAACGGTTCCTTTTGTCGTATGCGATTTCCCTTTTCCACGCTTCTTCTCTTGCACCGAGTTGTTTCGAGGTACGCTTCCGAGGCCTTACCCTGAAAGGCGAGGAATTACATTCTGCATAGAGGGATCCTATTTCTTTTCTTCCCCTTTTGGGTGCGTCCAAGCGCGAGGACGCGTCGTAACTTTTGAATCCAAATTTAAAGCGCGAGGCAGCCTTTCTCCTCCCGTGGTTTGCCCGCAAACGAACCCGCCTCTTGCCGAGATTAGCTCGTCTTCATCTTCTTCCCTCGATGGAGTTCGGTGGGCCAGATTGTGGCGAGGGGAGAGAGGGGTGAGGGACTCCTCGCCCGAGGAGGGATGCGCTCGAGCATGGAGAGGCGTCGACGGAAGTGGAAGGGCCTTTTAGAGCACTCGTGGGACCCGAGGGGCCTGATGGCGCGGAAGGAGCTGAACGCGGCTGGGTGAGTGCTTCGATTCCCACCTCTATGACTTGTTTTGAGTTTTGAAGTGAGCCACGCGAGGGGGGAAGAGGGTTCGGTGAGTGTTGCACTCAAATGATGGACGCGTCCTTGACAGGAGACGCGTTCTCGTTAACTGACGGGGGACCTCCCTCTTTGATGCAGGGTACGGTGAGAATCCCGGGCTTGGCTGACGAGTGGGAGAGCGCGGATGAGCCAAGCCGTGTCAGGAAGGAGAGTCGCGGCAAGGCGAAGCTCGAGGACCGGCGCGTACATTCCCCTGGACAACAAGGGAGTGCACCGGTGCAGGGCAGTGGCGGCCTCCTGCAGCAGCGGAGGGGGGACCGAGCGGGGGCTCCTCAGCTTGGGAGACGGACGGAGGTGACAATAGGGCCTCAAAATTTTTATTCTTGTCATGAAATTCCAGAATTTAACCAACGGCCGTTGTCTATACTATTTTTTATGTACTCAGCAGGAAACGGTGGTAGGGATGGCTGGCGGATCGTCCTCCAATCCTCAGGCTCTTTTTCTAGAGATCGCCTCCCTCCAGGAGCAACTTGCCAGTGCGGTGGCCCGCGCGGTTCGTGCTGAAGAGGAGCGTGATGCCTGGGCCGCAGCTGTGGCAGAGCTGCAGCGTCGAGGTGAGGGGAGGCCCTCTCCAGACATTCTGGAGTTAAGGGTCCTTCTCCAGGTGACGAGGAGGGAGGCAGAGAGAGAGAGAGAGGAGAGAAGGGCCGAGCGACAGCGAGACCAGGCCGAGAAGAAGGCCTTGGGGGCCCAAGTGAGGGAGCTCCAGCTAGGCCTTCAGGTTATGGCGCAGAGGTTAGGAGCGATGGAGACGCGCTACGAGAGAGCGCGAGAGTTAGGGGCGCTACTTCGCCGGTCCGGACGCTTTTCTGCTGGTGGCTTCCTCGCCACGCCAGAGGAGGAGCAGCGAGCCCCTGCTGTGGAGCAGGTGCCACGAGGCGAGGCGAGCGCTGCACAGGGGGTCCAGGAGACTTCCGAGGGATCCTCACCTCGGGGGAGAGGAGAGGGACGCCTAGAGGGATGAGCATGAAGATGATGTCGAGAGTTGGCGAGTCAGTGGACCCGCCTCCTCTCTATGATTGTAATGTTTGTGACAGCTTATGTAGACTTATGAGTGATTTGATTTTCTGTTGTTTGTTTGTTTTCTTGCGCGTCCCTTCTTCCCTACGCTTCTTTGTACTGTTCTCATGTGATGTGTCTGCCGACATCCTGCCCTAGACGGAGGATGGCATCTTGCTGCGACTATTCTTTCACGGGAATCTGTCGTCAAGGTCAATGATGACAGCTTAGGCCTCTTCCCCGGATGATTCTTCAAACTTTGCGGATGGCCTCCACGTTATGACAGGGCGCCACAGGGAGCAGGTCATCATATTACACCGTCCGATCCATCACCTTGTGCGGGTGGTGAAGTGACTCATGGGACCGCAGGGGAGGCGCCTTATTGTGAGGGCTATCGTTGGAGGCAATCTTGGCCCACACTTCTCCCATTTCTACATATACCTTCCTCTTTTGTTCTTCCAGGGGCATCGAGGGCTAACTTGAAAGGTACTAGGAGGGACTCAGAATTCCGGATGGAGGGCGAATCTTCCCACTCCTCGAAGAGAAGCAGATCCAGCGGTAGCAGTTCCAGGAAACTCTCGGACCTCGAAGGGCAGTTCAGCGAGAGGACCCAGTCGCAACTCGTAAGCTGAGCTTTCCCCCCTTTTCTCATTCTTTCTTCCTTCCTCTTGACAACACCCTTCTCCATTTCTTATGCACGCACAGAGTGTGATGAAATCACACATTTCATGGGAGTTAGCAGTGGCCGCATACAGGGGTCTCCCAGATTTTCAGAAGGCCAGGCTAGACGTGATGGGATTTGGTGCCTTTCTTCGGATCGAGCCGATCCAACTCGACCTGGCCCTTATCCAAGCCTTGTGCGAAAGATGGGACCCAGTAAGTCGGGCATTCCTGATGCCATGGGGGCACATGGTGCCCAGTCTAGAAGATGTGGTCCGAATCACGAGCCTCAAAGTGGATGGTGAGGCAGTGACCGGCGTCACCTATGCGGATTACCGAGAAGGCGCCCAGAAGCTACTGGGGTTGGACTTAGACAGTCGGAAGCACAGATCAGTAGCTAGGGCGTCTATCATGGGGGCATTAGGGCTCACTGATACTCGTCGACGGGACGACGAGTCCTCGGAAGAATTTATGGAGAGGATGGAAAGGGGATGTCGTGCTGTGTATTGCACAGATTTTGACAATTGGGAGAGATCTAATATGGATTTGAGGAGATTTCTCCTCTTTTTCCTGGGGAGATTGATACTGAGCTCGAAAGGAGACGGCATCCATTGTCGTTTCCTAGGGCTGCTATCTGACCTCGAAAGAGTAGGACAGTACGCCTGGGGAGCTGCCATGCTAGCGCACTTATTTACGGGCCTGTCCCAAGAGGCAGATCGTGAGATGACTGTGAGTGGGTTCACACCACTTATCCAGGTATTTTTTTTATTTTATTTATATATTTTTGTGTTTATTTGTAATAGTCCACTTGAGGCATTGACGGCATATGATGATGTAGCTGTGGAGCTATTATTACCTCCCAATGGGGAGAGCTCGGCATTGGCGACCAGCGATGGTGCCGTTAGCCAGGCGGTGGCAACCGATCATGGGTGCAGCGCCTGTAACCTACCAGCTGATGGTGCTAAGGCGCGAGCTACAGGAATTCCCTGCAGCGATGGTGGGATTTTTTTTATTTTTTTTTTTATTATTTTTGTTATATATATATATTTTTTCTAACCAGCTAAACGGGTATGTACAACCTCACCTAGGTAAACTGGAGACCCTACTCAGGCATGGTCGATGCCGATCAACCATGGGTTTTAACAAGTCGTGCCCGGTTCGAACGGGAATTGTGGATACACTGCCTAAATGAAATCGAGCCGCTTCGGCTACGATTGGTTATGAGGACCCTAGGGCTGGCCCAGGAATGGGTGGATACGACTGCGCCACCTCGCGTTGGAAGAAAGACACGGGGACCGGCAACTTGCGTTGATTGGCGTGTGCGGTTCCCCGAACAGTATGAAGACTGGCAACGAGGTGGCACAATCGTGGAATCACATGCGCAGGATAGTGAAGACTATCTGCGTCTGTATAAGACAATGTACGCAGAGCGGCTCCAACCCCGGGGACTTGTGGAGGTGGGTCTCCTTTTTCCTCTTTTCTCCTTTCCTCCTCTCCTCTCTGTGGATGCTGACTCCTATGGTTGCAGGATGTCCGTGATACCATGATAGCGGACTTGCGATCACGCCTGGCAGAAACGGAGCAACAATTGGGCGACACCCGTGGAGCCTTGAGCGCTTCGGTAGGTGTATGT
This sequence comes from Amorphophallus konjac, assembly GCA_022559845.1. Taxonomy (NCBI): domain Eukaryota; kingdom Viridiplantae; phylum Streptophyta; class Magnoliopsida; order Alismatales; family Araceae; genus Amorphophallus; species Amorphophallus konjac. The sequence goes on from CM040122.1 coordinate 284,418,770, forward strand.
ACAATGCGCACTCCTAATTAAAACTCTAGATTGATGGCGTTCGGCCGCTAATTTTCATCCCATGTGGTTATAGCGCGCTCAGATCGACGCGGCTTCGTCAGCGATGGGAGGAGGCGGCGTCTCTTCCAGCTTATGGATCCCCGCCTCAGAACTTGATTTGCTTCACGAGCAACTTGCTCGGACTACGCAGCGTGCCGCGGAGGCAGAAGGAATGCTCTCTATACATGTAAGAGTTTCAGTGTTGAGTTCTCCTTTTTTTACCTTGCCACATATCTGAGATAGTATATCTGACAGGAAAAGAAGATGCAGGAGTCACTTGCCCATGCTGCACAGAGAGTGGCTAGAATAGCAGAGCTGGAGGAGGAATTGCGGCGTCGTCCGGATGACGATTCTTCCAGGGATGCCATGGAGCTGAGAATCACCCTTCAATTGGAGAGGGAAGATCGTGAGAGAGAACGGTCAGAGAAAGAGAGGGACAGAGAAAGAGAGAGAGCCGACAGATTAGCTGAAAGGGAGGAGCGAATGGTCATGGAGGCCCAGTTGTTCGAACTCCGAACCAGCCTTGGCCTCGCTGAACAATGGCTGAGAGATGGTGAGGAGCGCTACCGAAGAGCACGAGAGCGTGGCTTTCGTGTCAGTAGCTCCTTTGTTGCTCCCACGGATCAGCGCCGGGGTGTGGGAATGGGAAGAGGTGTACAGAGCGGTAGAAGTACCACTTTGCGTAGTTGGGTAGCACCCTTGAGGGCGTTTTGCCCGGAGAGTGGTGGGACAAGTAACGTATAGAGAGAAGGTGGAACTTAATGTACAATTCCTTATTTAAGAATGGAATAAAAGGTATGATTTTGTTTGATTTTCATCTCACTCTTGCTATCTTGAATCCCTGCACGCATCATTGAAACAAACAGGTCAGTATCTCTGTTCTGACTTGGCCCCTTGCTCAATAAGCAGGTGTTCACTTCAACTGTCCTTGATAATGGGTCAAGGGGCCAAGCCTTTATTAACGAAGGCAAGGGAAAGATGCGATAATGATGAATGTGACAGACAAGCACACTAATGCAAGCGGAATTTAAAAGTGAAATGCTGCATACAAATGCAATCATGCGAAATGATTTTTTTATTATTATTTTTCTGGCATTTTTTTGTTGTCTTTGTTATCATTCTAATTTTTTTTGTTTTCCAAATATCTACATTTTCTCTTTTTTTTCTTTTTATCATTTTTTTGTCGCTAACGCCTGATGAGCACCCATATGGCACCTTACCTTCATGAGAACAGGGGTTTCTTACTAACCTCCCAGGTATCCTAAGTGCACATCTAGGTTGATTTGGGCCTCTAGACCCCTCGAATGATAATCCCGCCGGCTAAGACTTACCCTGATGACAATACCGCCATGCCATGCTTAGGCTCCCAGTTGCTTCCGACCACAGGGATTCGCCCAAAAGGTGTTCGAGGTAAATGATTTGCCCGACCCGGGTCTGTTTCCTCACAACTCTAGATGGTATATGATGGAACACCCTGGAACCCTAACGACCAACCGCGCGACGCTGACCCGGAATCAGACGCCGTCGCACCCAGAGGTGACGCGCTTGCATTGGCCTAAGCCCAAGGTTAAACAAGAAGACATCAAGGTGGTAAACAGGGGTCTTGACCGGCCAGAAACACAGAGACTCCTTCGCAGCGATAGCTTTTGCTTTTCAAAGTAGGCAACCATACGTGTGTATTAAAATAAGGTTGCAGACCTTGGCGGGTTTTACCCTTCAGAAACTCCATCTAGCTTTCATCTTCAAAGGAAGAAGGAAGAGTGTATGGGGTAAACCTCCTGAGAGGACCGGCAAAACCGTTAACCCGGCGAGCCAATAAGGGCCCATTAACTCTCCTCTTTCGGACAACTTCGGACCAAATCTCGAGCATTTACATTCCATAACTCCTTTTGTGGATTTAGACTTTTTGCCTTGAGGTATTTCATTTATCGCATCAGGCACGGTCACGACCAGGCTTTTCTCTTGATTTTGGTTTTGTGTTTCTTTTTGCGAGGGAGATATAGTTTGACGTTGTGGGCTCCCTTTTGTATGCCTGCGGGGACACTGCCCTCTTCTCGTGCTCTGATCGATGCTCGAGGAAATGGATCCTACTCTTGCCTTAAGGGGTTTGAGTTTTGGTTTCTCATGCTCAGCGTTTTAAGGGCGCCGACTGTCTCATTTGGTCGAAGAGAAAAGAATAAAGATTACAGCTTCCGGAGATCTTCTGGGTGAAGTCCCACTGTCGGTGATGCTACCAACTTTTTTGGATAAAATACGTAAGTGAGTATATGTTGGCTTCCTTTGAGCATGCATAGGCCGATGTGGCCGGACAGGGATCTCCACGGTTCTGGCAAACCAAGACCCGGTACCTACCAAGCCTTAATGGGCCCTATCCTAACATGAAGGTTGGATGCAGGGACTTAACTACATGGTGACCACCAGGCATCAACATTTTGAATTTTCCATATTTTTAGTGATTTTCAATATTTTTTGTTGTTTTTGATGTTTTCTGTCTTTTCATCATTTGTTTGTTTTTGACATTTTGGCACTACGCTAGGGGTAGTACTTTTTAAGATAAAGCAAATTCCAAGGGTGGGATAACTCAGTCCCCTCGGCGTTGATTAGCTTGTAGGCGTTGCCGGGGTACACGGCTTGAATTACAAATGGTCCTTCCCAATTGGGTTGGACCTTAGAAAGCGGCCCTCCAGGTTTGACAAAATTTCATTTTATGACCATCTCACCGATTTTGAATTTTCTCTCAACGACTTTCTTTTGGTGAAAGCGAGCGAGTCTATTTTGATACACACGCGCATGCTCGGCAGCGGCCAGCCGCTTCTCATCCAAGAGTTCCAACTGGGCGAGGAGTGAATTACGACGATCGTCGAAGGGAAATTTCTCGTCCAATTGTACCCTGAGAGAAGGGATCAGAGTCTCGTACGGGACTACCACTTCCATACCGTAAGCAAGGGTAAACAGAGTCTGCCCGGTGGGGGTACGGATTCAAGTGCGATAGGCCCATAGAGCTTCGATAAGCTTTTCTGGCTAGTCTGAAAACTTACTGGACTCGCATGTTTTCTTGATGATTTTGATCAATATTTTATTGGTGGCCTCCGCTTGGCCATTACCTTGTGGGTAATAAGGCGATGTATGATGCAATGCAATTGCGTACCTTTTGCAGAGGTCCTGAAGGTCCTGAGAAATGAACTGTGGCCCATTGTTGGTGACGATTGTGCTTGAGACGCTGAACCTGGCGAGGACGTTCTTCATGATGAGCTTGCAGACTGTTGATGCCTTGATTTCCGTGTAAGCTTCGGCTTCGGCCCATTTGGTGAAGTATTCTGTCGCAGTAAGGATGAAAGATTTTTGTTTGGTGAGGGAATTGGGATCACCTAGGGGACCGATGATGTCGAATGCCCACATGGAGAAAGGCCATGGGGAGGATATTGGATGGAGTGAGGAAGATGGTGAATGGATTTTATCGGCGTGAAGTTGACACTTGACACACCTACGGACATAGACGGCACAATCCTCTTCCATAGTGGGCCAGTAAAAGCCTAGCCTAATGATCTTCTTGGCGAGCATCTGGCTATTCACGTGGCCACCGCACACACCCGAGTGTGCTTCTTCTACGCATTTCCAAACCTCATTGTCGTCAAGACACCTTAACAGAACGCCAGTAAGGCTCCTCCTATAGAGTAGACCTCCAACCAATGTGTATTTTTGAGCCACCCTTCTTATGGCTTTCTTATCTTCTGTGGTGGCTCCTTCAAGATAACATTGATCTTTACAATATTTGACAATTTCATAGAACCATGGTTTCTCATCGTCAGCCAGCTCTTCTTCGACTTCTGCCAGCATGATCTCCTTCTTCTCAAGAATTTCTCTCTTCTGGATCTTCTGTAGGACTCATTCCTTGATCTTTAAGAGGTAAAGGTCCTGAACGGCAGGGACAAGACGCTTGTAGAGAATGATGGATCTAAACCATGCACCTAAAGGAAATTTGAAGGATGACACCAAGGAGGCGAGGGCATCGGCCAGAATGTTCTGTTCGCGAGGAACATGGACAAAGATCAGCTTGGTGAACAATTTGGCATAGGCGGAGACCAGCTCCTGATAGGGTTTGAGCTTGGGATCGAGGGTGCGATATTTGGTAAGCACCTGGAGGAGAACGAGTTAACTATCACCCACGACTCGTAACTCAGTGATATAGAAAGAACGGGCTAATTCCAGGCCAGTTAGAAGAGCCTCGTATTCAGCGATGTTGTTGGTGACTGGGAACGCGAGCTGAAATGCCTCTGGGATGGTAACGCCTTCAGGCGTTAGAAGGATAATGCCGATACCCTTCCCTTGGGAATTTAGAGCTCCATCAAAATATAATGTCCACATTGGCTTGTCGGATTGGGCGATAGACATTAGTTCCTCATCTGGAAACTCTGATTGGATAGGGTCAAACTTGGGGAGAGGATGGTGGGTGAGATGCTCGGCTATGGCATAGCCTTTAATTGCCTTTTGCTGGATATAGGTGATGTCGAACTGAGAAAGAAAACTTAGCCAGCATGCTAGCCTATCAGTAAGGACGGATTTCTCCAGAAGAAACTTGATAGGGTTCATGCGAGCAATCAAGTGGACCTCATGAGCCAAGAAGTAGTGCTTCAATTTCTGCACCACCCAAACGAGGGCAGCACAGGTTTTCTCCATGACTGTGTACTTCTGCTCACAGGGATTGAGAAGTTTGGACAAGTAATAGGTTGCTCGTTCCTTGCCTTCTTCATCAACTTGTGCAAGGATAGCTCCCACGGAGTCGTCCAAGACGGAGATGTAGAGGATCAGAGGTTTTCCTGGTTTGGGTGGAATGAGAACGGGTGGACTAGCCTGATATTCCTTTAACCCTTCGAAAGCTTTTTGGCATTTAGAATCCCAGTGGAATTCTACTCCTGGCTTGGTCAACTCATAGAAAGGTCTACACCTTTGTGAGTGCTGAGACACAAATCGACGAATAAACTGCAACCTCCCGATTAAACCTCGGACTTCCCTCAAATTCTTGGGAGGTGGCATATCCCTGATGGCCTTAGCTTTGTCAGGATCTATCTCGATCCCTCTTTTACTCACAATGAAGCCCAGTAATTTACCTGATGATATGCCAAACACACACTTCTTCGGGTTCATTTTCAATTGGAACTCCCTTGATCTCTGCAAGACCTTAGCCAAAACCCTTGGATGTTCCATCCTGGTCCTTGATTTCACCAATAGATCATCCACATACACCTCCAGATATATGTGCATCATGTCGTGAAATATGGCCATCATAGCTCTTTGGTAAGTAGCTCCAGCATTCTTTAACCCAAACGGCATGACCATGTAACAATATGTTCCCCAAGGTGTAGTGAATGATGTCTTCTCTTGATCCTCTTCTGCCAAACGAATTTGATTATATCCTGAAAATACATCTATGAATGAGAGGGTCTCATACCCTGTTGTGTTCTCGATCAACACATCAATGTGAGGCAAGGGAAAATCATCCTTTAGACACGCGCGGTTAAGATCCCGGAAGTCGATGCAAATCCTGACTTTCCCATCTTTCTTCATGACCGGGACAATATTTGCCACCCATTGAGGATAAAGGACGACTCTAATAAACCTGGCTTTATGGAACTTGTCGACTTCTTCTTTCATTTTCAAAGCCATTTGAGGGTGGAAACGCCTTAACCTTTGTTTTACCGAGACGGGCCCTGGTTTTAAGGTTAAACGGTGTTCGACCAGGGTTGAATCTAGACCCGGCATATCCTCGTAGCTCCATGCAAACGTGTCCTTATATTCCTTGAGAACTTCAATTAATGCCTCTTCTTCAGAGGCTGGTAGATTATCACTTATGAGGATGATCCTAGGGTCTTCCTCAGTTCCCAAGTTGACTTCTTTGGTGGACTCTTCTACGGCGGTTGACGGCTCGTCGAATCTCCTTATTCCACTAGCATACGCGCCAGCCGCATCCTCATATTCTTCACCCTCATCTTCAGTAGGGTATTATTCATCTATGATCTCGTAGACTCCATACCCCTCATTAATTGTGCAGTTGCCCTCACATTCTATTTTCGGTAGCTGGATGGGATTTTCTAGCAACTGAGGGATGGCAAGAAGGGACTGACACCTGGCGGCTAAATCCAGAAGGAATCGACGAGGGATGTGCCTACCCTTGGATTTCTTCCTAGGTACTACCTTTGACTTATTATTCCTAGATTGACTGACATTATTTACAGAAGAAGAAAAAGATGAAGAGGATGGTGAAGAATGTACAGGGAAAGACCCGTCAGAGGAGGGGTAGAAAAGGTCTGATGAGGACATCTCACGACACTCCCTCTGGCTCGGGTCGCCTGCACATTCTTGATATAGACCGACTATGATCTACACATGTTAGCTTCAGTCTCATCTTCTATATTTTCATTTTATTGAGTCATATCTTATGTATTTTCCTTTATTGAGTCATGCTGCTCTAGTCCATTTCTCTTGTTATGCTTAATTGGGCCTTAGTACCTTAGTTTTGGGCCTAATAGATTGAGTCTAGGACATGTTGAGTCTTTTGTCTTATTGTCTAGGTTATTTTGGTCATGTAAAGAGTGGTTGCCAATAAATAGGCCCCTCTCCCACACATGTACACACCTTTGATGCATTAGTAAATGAAACAAAATCCTCCATCCACTTCTCTCCAAAGAATTCCCCTTCCCCCCCTCTCTCTCTACTTATCTCTCTCTCTCTCCCAAGGGGAAGAGTTCGCCCCCATCTCTCTCTCTCCTCACTTCCCTCCACTTTCTATCTCTCTTCCCCTCCCCAATAACTCTTCCCAAGTCCCCACACCACTCCCATAACTCCACCCCAGCCCCAAGGTATCCTACACCAATAAAAACCCCACCCTCCAACCACCACCTACCCCATCCACTTCCCAAAGCACCTCCCCACCCTCCCAAGGCTGAAGGGACTTCCCCCAAGGACCCAAATTCGAATTTCCCTCCCCTTGGGCTGTGCCCTTTCATATCCCCCAACCCCAAGCTCCCAAGTTTGCCCCCCACCTCCCCTTGGTCAAGCCAAGTTCGCTTCCCCCCCTCTCCCTTGCTCTCCCCTTGCCCACCAAGAGCTCCACCTTCCCTCCACTCATCTCACAGCCCTCTCCAGCCATTTCACCCCCCCAACCTTCATTCCCCTGCAACTCTCACAACCCCTAAACACCCCACATCCCCCCTCCATAGCCATTAGACACACCTCCCACCTCTTACTCTCTTGGCCATCCCCTTCCCCACACCCTCTTCCTCTCCTCATTCTATCTCTGTTTCAGGCAGCAGAGTGGCAGCGACTTGCAGAGGCAGCCACGACCGTCTCTCAAAGATTCAGGTGGCAAGGCCTATATTTCTAGAATCGACTACGAGGTAGCTTTCCAACGGTGGTGGTCTCGCATCCATCCGAGTCCGGAGCTGTTCGTATTCGAGGATCTCGTCCAACTGCGCATTCTGTCCCTGTCTGAAGACCTGAAGCTGAAATCAGAAGCTTCCACGGCCAGCTCGTGAAGGATCTGAGTGCCATTTTTGGAGGGCAGAAACTACGTCCAGTTAGCTTTCATCTCCAAGAAGAAGGATCTCATTCGGCCACCAGAGCTATCAGTTACCATTTTCCTTGCCGGAGTGTGCAGTCTGCCACCTGTGGGTCCAGGTTCAATCAGTCCTCACTTCTCCGGTCACCACTCTCTTCTCCAACCTCGGATTGTGGCCCCGTCAACTTCTGCTCAAAGCTACTCCGACCACGATCGCGCCACCTCTAGTTTTGTTCCATTTGGAGTTCGGGAGCATCTGCAGTGCCTTCTGCAACCTACTGCATCAGTTCTGCATCAGTCAGTGGCAGAGCGTTGCTGTCCTGCTCCAGTCGCCGGTCCGATAACCCCCGCGTTCCATAGCTTCTCCAAAAATTCAGACATCATCCTCTGTCAGTTGGGAAACTTTTGGCACTAGTTTCATCAAGTTTGGAGTTCTGTGGAGTCCGTGGCAGCTTCGTCATCGACACCCTGTCCAGCGAGCCTGAAGCTTGGCAGAACCGGCGGAGTTCGGAAAGTCGGTCTTCTTTGCTTGATTCCCCCACCCCGCTTGGCCGGCTGAAGGCCCCTCCCTGCGTGGAGGTAGTTTTGGTTGTACTAAGCTTAATCCCTACCCCAAGATCACCCCTCCCGTGAGAGGTGTAGCGTTGTACTTCTTTCACTTTCAGGTCAAGCGACACCGCCGCGGCGATCGAGTATATACCCTCGCCTCCCGGCGCGCCCTCGTCTCCGAGCGGGATCGGTGTTTTCACATCAATCAGGTGAGCCTCTTATACTACCCTTGATTGCCTTATTTCTGTAAGTTTAGTATTGCTTTGAATGCCCGTCGGACGGTGAGAAGAGAGCCCATACTAGTATGCTACTTTGAAGGTGTCCACCGCGGACCGGGAGAGAGTGCCACCCGAACCCCGCCCTGCGGGCCAGCCGCCCACTAAGTTGGGAATCCTAGGCCCTTTGAGGTCAGCCTAAGCAAACTAAGTCAATTAGAATCATTGGGTCTCGCCCCGGACCCTTACCAACATCTCCCGGCCCCGCCGGGTGATCGCGTGTGCCGTGAGAGTAAGACGCTATTGTGAGAATCATTGGAGTGCTTGTATGCTTGCAGGTCTAGGTCCTAGGTTGCTCATTTCATGCTTAGTCAACTTAGGGCTGTTTTATATCAAGTGGTATCAGAGCAAGTTCACAACTTGTCTCTATCAAGTTGGTCCTAGGGCATGTTTATGCATTTAGAGTCCTCGGTTGCATCTCTTTGTCCACTAGCATGGCCACCTCATACCGACCTTACCCATCAGCCCTCTCCATGAGTTCAAACCCCCAAGAGAAGCCCACCACCAACACACATAACCTCCATGGCCATGTTGAATACCTCATGGGAACCATGAGCAATGCCTTTGATCGCCTAGATAGTACAAATGGTCAACTTACCCAATTAGGTGACAATGGGCCCACCCCAAGGGTGGACGATAGAATGGTCCCCCTCCCACTTCCCACCTTTGATGGAACCTCTCCTAGAGAATATTTAGATTGGGAATCCACATTGGACAAGTACTTCACTTGGTATCCCATGTCCGAGGATGAAAAGGCTTGGGTTGCCAAAATGCAACTTACCAAACGGGCAGAAACTCATTGGTTGCAAATTGTCGGATTAAGGATACTTAGAAGGGAAACTCCCATCACCACTTGGGAGGACATGAAGGAGAAACTTAGGGCAAAATATGTGTCCCCTTCCTACCCGAATCACCAAAGCCTAAGGAGCACTTCAACTCCTTCACCCCCTCCTGGCCAACCCAAGACCCTAATCCCCCATTCCCCACCACTTCCCATCTATCCTATCCCGACCACCACATCTACACCCTACCTACAAGTCCTCACCACAACCATAGCTCCAAAAACCCAATTGGGCCCCATGACCACCCCTCCACCTAGGCCCATGATGACCACCACCCCCCAACCCAAATCCCCCCACCAAACCCATATCCCACAAGCCCCCTTGAACCCCACCATTATCCCTCCATCACCCCCAAAGAAAGATGCACCTCCCAAGGCCAACCAACCTAAACCCCCTCACCCAACCCACCTCCCGCTTCCTACACCAATCTTTCCCCAACCTAAGCCTCCACTACTTCCCCTTCCTATCCCAACCCAAGTCCACCCTTGCCCACCACCCCGAGTGCGCCATGCATCGACTACCACCAACCCACCCACCATAGACCTTCCTACCCCATTGTCCTTAGGAGTTGCAACCCACACCCTCACCCTCACCCAAGTGGAGAGGGATACCAATCCAGATCCACTTCCCAAGATAGAGGAAATCCAAGGGCCACACAACTCACCCACCACTCCTAGCCTAGCTCCTCAAGAGCTACACACCCTTCCCCATGACACCGTCACCATAGATGAGTCCGTACTCCAATGGCTCAAGCAAGGCCTCACCATTCCTAGTTCACAACCAAGCCACCTACCCATGGGACATCAATCCCAAATCATTCCCACTCAGCCTCATGTCACTTATCAAACCTCTTATTGTGTGGAAGATTTGGGAGACTTAGTGGCCTACCTACATTGGCAAGTCCACTTGACCAATATGCTAGCCATGAGGCCGTCGGAGCCTAGCACCATTAGCCTAGCTTACCCCGCCGTTGGCTCCATCACTTCCATCTACACTAATGGCCAATTTACAAGTGAGATCATACTCTTTCTTCCCATGGAGGAGGAACCCATCCTAGTCTACTCCCCAACCATTGAGATCCCAAGTGCTTTGATTAGCCAACCCATTAGCAACCTTGGCCCAATTATCTTGGAGGAGGATGACTCACCATTGGAGGACCTTGAGAACATGGAGTACCCCTACCTAGGTGACCCTTACCATGATCCCTTTAACCCCTTCCTAAGGGAGTCTAGATCTCCATGTAACCCACTCCCCCTATTCACCACCCACCTCACCCTACCCATATCGCCCATGTTGACCCAAACTCCTCCCTTCCTAGAATCGGGTTGCATCATAAGAGCATTGACCTTAGGCAACAAACACCTTGGGATTGATGAAATGCCCCACCCCATAACCACCTTCCTAGATTCCTTCGACCCATTCACATGGGAGTTCAAAAGTCATCCCACATCTATGCACATGGAAGTCACCTTTGGGATAAATATACATGAATCTAGGCTTACCACACCATTTGACATGATTCATAAGTCGGGTACATTAATTCACATCACCCACATGTCAAGTAGGAAGCATAAGTGGACCGTATTCTGATGTATTGGCCCACCTTCATTCATCATGAGTCTTAAGCAAGAGAGGAGCATACATGGATGTCCGGGTCCCCCGACATTTGTCACACCCATGCATAAAAGGTTAATCTATGGATGTCCCGGCCCTCCTAATTCTGTCATAGTCTTCATGGAATCAAAGTGTGATCGGTCTACATTTGGCTGCCCAGGTCCACCTTTGCACACCATACTTTTCACACCAACATCACATCATAGTGCATGGCATACGCATTCTCGCAGGCATATAGGAAAGAGCAATGAGACTTACAAAAGGCAGGCAGATGCTCATCGGCGCCACTACGAGTCCCAAGTGGGAGACTTGGTGATGGTGAGGACGGAGCGGCTCCTTCCGGGACCTGCCTCCAAGTTGAGGGCACGGGGTTCGGGACCCTTTCGAGTTCTGAGACGACTTGGCAGTAATGCTTATGAGCTAGACCTACCTGAGGGTTTTGGGGTACACCCTACTTTCAATGTGGCGGACCTGGTACCCTACAAGGGCCCCGCGGTGGAACCCAGGGAGGAGCTCGAGCCTTTACCCCCCCTTGAGAGAGACACTCCCGGTGGGACTCCACTTCATAGCTTGAGAGACCGATGAGAGCAGGTAGAGGCAATACTGGATGAGCAGAGTATCATTACTAGGCACAATGTGTATCAGCGCTACCTGGTTAGGTGGAAGAACCGTTCCCCGATAGAGGATACTTGGGTAAGTTGGGAGGACCTACTGCGATTGGACCCCGACATTTTGGAGCGGTACTACAGCTAGACAGACCCCTACTCAACAGGGTCGAGTTCTCCCCACCCCGGGGGATTTGATGAGGACATCTCACGACACTCCCTCTGGCTCGGGTCGCCTGCACATTCTTGATATAGACCGACTATGATCTACACATGTTAGCTTCAGTTTCATCTTCTGTATTTTCATTTTATTGAGTCCTATCTTATGTATTTTCCTTTACTGAGTCATGCTATTCTAGTCCATTTCTCTTGTTATGCTTAATTGGGCCTTAGTACCTTAGTTTTGGGCCTAATAGATTGAGTCTAGGACATGTTGAGTCTTTTATCTTATTGTCTAGGTTATTTTGGTCATGTAAAGAGTGGTTGCCTATAAATAGGCCCCTCTCCTACACATGTACACACCTTTGATGCATTAGTAAATGAAACAAAATCCTCCATTCACTTCTCTCCAAAGAATTCCCCTTTCCCCCCTCTCTCTCTCTACTTATCTCTCTCTCTCTCTCTCCCAAGCGGAAGAGTTCGCCCCCCCTCTCTCTCTCCTCACTTCCCACCCACTTTCTCTCTCTCTTCCCCTCCCCAATAACTCCTCCCAAGTCCCCACACCACTCCCATAACTCCACCCCAGCCCCAAGGTATCCTACACCAATCAAAACCCCACCCTCCAACCACCACCTACCCCATCCACTTCCCAAAGCACCTCCCCACCCTCCCAAGGCTGAAGGGACTTCCCCCAAGGACCCAAATTCGAATTCCCCTCCCCTTGGGCTGTGCCCTTTCATCTCCCCCAACCCCAAGCTCCCAAGTTCGCCCCCCACCTCCCCTTGGTCAAGCCAACTTCGCCCCCCCCTCTCCCTTGCTCTCCCCTTGCCCACCAAGAGCTCCACCTTCTCTCCACTCATCTCACAGCCCTCTCCAGCCATTTCACCCCCCCAACCTTCATTCCCCTGCAACTCTCACAACCCCTAAACACCCCACATCCCCCCCTCCATAGCCATTAGACACACCTCCCACCTCTTACTCTCTTGGCCATCCCCTTCCACACACCCTCTTCCTCTCCTCATTCTATCTCTGTTTCAGGCAGCAGAGTGACAGCGACTTGCAGAGGCAGCCACGACCGTCTCTCAAAGATTAAGGTGTCAAGGCCTATATTTCTGGAATCGACTACGAGGTAACTTTCCAACGGTGGTGGTCTCGCATCCATCCAAGTCCGGAGCTGTTCGTATTCGAGGATCTCGTCCAACTGCACATTCTGTCCCTGTCTGAAGACCTGAAGCTGAAAGCAGAAGCTGCCACGGCCCGCTCGTGAAGGATCTGAGTGCCATTTTTGGAGGGCATAAACTACATCCAGTTAGCTTTCATCTCCAAGAAGAAGGACCTCATTCGGCCACCGGAGCTATCAGTTACCATTTTCTTCGCCGGAGTGTGCAGTCTGCCACCTGTGGGTCCAGGTTCGACCAGTCCCCACTTCTCCGGTCACCACTCTCTTCTCCGACCTCGGATTGTGGCCCCGTCAACTTCTGCTCAAAGCTACTCTGACCACGATCGCGCCACTGCCAGTTTCGTTCCATTTGGAGTTCAGGAGCATCCGCAGTGCCTTCTGCAACCTACTGCATCAATTCTGCATCAGTCAGTGGCAGAGCGTTTCTGTCCTGCTCCAGTCGCCGGTCCGATCAGCCCCGCGTTCCAGAGCTTCTGAAAAAATTCAGACATCATCCTCTGTCAGTTGGGAAACTTTTGGAACCGGTTTCATCAAGTTTGGAGTTCTGTGGAGTCCGTGGCAGCGTCGTCATCGACACCCTGTCCAGCGAGCCTGAAGCTTGGCAGAATCGGCAGAGTTCGGAAAGTCGGTCTTCTTTGCTTGATTCCCCCACCCCGCTTGGCCGGCTGAAGGCCCCTCCCTGCGTGGAGGTAGTTTTGGTTGTACTAAATTTAATCCCTACCCCAAGATCACCCCTCCTGCGAGAGGTGTAGTGTTGTACTTCTTTCACTTTCAGGTCAAGCGACACCGCCGCGGCGATCGGGTATATACCCTCGCCTCCCGGCGCGCCCTCATCTCTGAGCGGGATCAGTGTTTTCACACCGATCAGGTGAGCCTCTGATACTACCCTTGATTGTCTTATTTCTGCAAGTTTAGTATTGCTTTGAATGCCCGTCGGACGGTGAGAAGAGAGCCCGTACTAGTATGCTACTTTGAAGGTGTCCACCGCGGACCGGGAGAGAGTGCCACCCGAACCCCGCCCTGCGGGCCAGCCGCCCACTAAGTTGGGAATCCTAGGCCCCTTGAGGTCAGCCTAAGCCAACTAAGTCAATTAGAATCATTGGGTCTCGCCCCGGACCCTTGCCATCATTCCCCGGCCCCGCCGGGTGATCGCGTGTGCCGTGAGAGTAAGACGCTATTGTGAGAATCATTGGAGTGCTTGTATGCTTGCGGGTCTAGGTCCTAGGTTGCTCATTTCATGCTTAGTCAACTTAGGGCTGTTTCACATCAAGGTCGCTCATCAGACCTTGGACGGGTGGTCCGCAGGGCGGGGCGCACCCGTGGGAGATGTAGGAAGTTTCCTCAATGAAGATGTGTTGTTGAGGAGTTAAGAAATTGACGTTTTTTTTTGTTTTCATTTTTGATGACAAAACAATGGAAAGAGATCGGGGGAGAGGAAAAAGTGGTTATGGCTAGAGGATTGGGAGGCTCGTAGAGCAGATCATGATTGAAGACCTGGCGCAGGTTGAGAAACCCGCGCAGGTATGTAAGTAGAGAGGGGGATCTGGGAAGATCATCAGACAACCGTCTGGCCCAGGAAGATGACAGCAACAAAGGTTGCGACGAGTGAATGTAGAAGATGACGGATAATGAGTCGTCGGTGGTGATGGTGATGGCGGATGAAGATCCGCTGGTGACAGGGTCCTTCTGGCGAGGACGAGGATAGTTTGGGACCTTGGCAACAGTAATGATATTTTCTGGCATTCTGGAGATCAATGGTGGTCTTTCAAGCTGGGGAGACGAGAAAATCCTTTCCAGTGCAACGGAAACATCCCGTATATCAAACCATTTATCCCATTTGCATTCCGGGTCTTTGATCTTGCCTCTTTAGGTGACCCTCGGACATTTTTCGGCTGAATACACAACATGCGACCCCCCATGTGCTTCCTGTGGATAATCCCCCATCTGAATAACGGGCCCTTTATTGAAGTGGTTTGATAGGGTCCATGTGAGGGGCTTCCAATCCGCCTTGAATGGTCCTTTGAAGCCTAGGCCAAACCTGCGGTTCGGCCTAATCTCCTTTGGTGGTTTCAACCTACCTTGTAGCTGTGCACCCAGACCTTTGCCCTGTTGATAGCCGATGTTTCTCATAATCTCCCAACCTTTGGAGTGAAAAGGGAGATATGGCGTTGTTGCCTTGATCGACTTCTTTGGTGCTAGCGGAATGTAAGATGAATCGCACACGTCCAGTAATGACAATATGGGCCGATGAGACGGCCAAATAGAGGGCAGAGAGGTGTTGATAGCATCCACCGTGTCAAGGACAGGTGTGATGACTACTTTAATAATTCTTCCATTATAAGGAAACTTCAAGCACTGATGGTTGGTGGAAGGCACAGCATCTATGGCTTCAATGTAAGGGCGACCCAGTATGGCCTTGAATGTGAGGTCCATGTCGAGGACATGGAATTCCGTGGGTACTGACATAGGACCTAGCTCTGTCCATAGAATAATCATCCCTTGCGGCGGCCTTTTGCTATTGTCATAAGCCGTGACTGTGATTGAAGAAGGTCTTATATGTTCCTGTTCGATCCCACACAACTGAAGGGTGCTCATGGAGATTACATTTATGGACGCACCCGTGCCTACAAGGCATGGGTTTATGGATACCCCATTAATTTTTATTGAAACACACAATACATATTTCCGAGCTTCCTTGGGAGCGAGCTCGTAGTTGTGGAACATGATGGTCGGTTGCGTGTCTGTTGGGGTCAGGACGGCAGAAATCTTTTTTATAGAGCGGTCCTCATTCACCATGACCTTTTGAAGATACTCCATTAAGGCTGCCTGATGGGATGTGGATCTCTGAAGCAGCTCCAGGATGGAGATCCGAGCAGGCGTCTTGTCCAAGTGTTTCAACAAATCATACTGTGTTCCAGGGATAGATCTTTCTGATTGTTCTCCATTGTCCCTCTCTGGCTGAGACTGCTCGGGATTCTGACTGTTCTGGGGGAAAGCCCTGTGGAAAACCCTTCCACTCCGGAGCACCATTGCCTGTGGCTTTTGTACCTCTATAGGGGTAGTAGTGGGTTTTAACAGAGGTCTGAGGGGTAGTGGTGGAGGGATGGTTGATGAAGCAGGGGTGATGATGGGAGCAGGGATTCTGATGAGGGGTTTGTTAGGTGGAGGCATGGTGGAGGTAGAGGGGATATCGCACGGGTTATGGAGGATAAGGGGTCTGGAAGGTGGAGGTGAAGGCAAAGTGGAAGTGGGTAAGGTTTGGAGCGGGTAATGGTGTTGAGATGGATGGTGGATGATGAGTGGTTTTGAGGGCATTGGCGGTGGTATGGTGGAGACGGGCGGGGTTACGTACGGTGGACGGGTGATAAGGGGATTAGAAGGCATAGGGGCAAATGCAGTAGAAGTGGATGATAAAGTAGGAGAGTGAGAGAAAATGAGAGGGTGTGAGGGTGTAATGAAGGGTGTTGGCTGATAGGTCATTGGGGTGCGAATGAGAGGGCGTGATGGCAGCGGAGATGGTGAATGCGGTATTAACGCGGGTTGATGAGAGAGAGGTGCTACCCGGGCAAGGCGAGGGGGGTGCATGATGATGGGGTTGGTAGTAGAAAGAATAGAGGTACTCTCTGGATGCCACACCTGCTCTCTCTCGACTTTCGGGAAGGAGGAGATGGGGTTGACCTGATGATTGGGGTGTTGGTGCTCCGGTAATGGATTCTGGATTATGCCCATGTTGGGCTGTTGTGGTTGGGCCTGCTGAGGCTGCTGTTGTTGTTGTGGTTGTTGCTGTGGCTGCTGTTGTAACTGCTGCTGTTGTTGCTGGAACTGTGGCCTAGGAGGAGGTCTCCTAGCCTTGAGAGTGGCGACGTATCGCCTCATTTCATCCCAGTCAATCCCGCCTTCATCGTTCGTATCGTGGATGTAATCTTTAAACTGAAAGCAGTTGTCCACTGTGTGTCCTGGCTGTCTATGATATATGCAATATCTGGAGGTATCAACATCCGGGGGCCACACGAGCCTTTCCCTTGGTAGGATGAGTGTGTTTGAGGCCATGAGGGCGTTGAAAATATCCGCCAGAGTTTCTGGCAATGGTGGGTAATAGGCTCTCTTGGGACCAATCGGCCTCCTTTGTTGCTGTGGGGGACCGTAATTTCCTGGGGGTGGAACTTGGTTGTACTGAAGTGGTGGTTGTTGTTGTTGGGGTCGAGGTTGTTGCTGGGGTTGGAGTAGTTGAGGCATGTTGTTCTGAGGTGGATCATTTTGGGGTGGAGGACAAGAGGGGAAGGGACCTGGTTGGAGGGGAAGTCGGGGCATTTGTGGAAGCCTTGGGGTGCATAGTTGGCGTTGTTGATCGCACTTACTTGCTCATTTGTTACGACCCCTTCTGTTGCTCCGCCTGGGACACCAGCGCCTGTCTTTCTGACCACCTTGGGCTTCGACGGCTCAAACATGTTCATAATGGGGGAGTCTTTTAACTGGGTTTGGATGTACCGGGCTCTTTCATAGAGCTCTTCCATGGTGGTGAGCTTATTCATGCCCAAGACATGCCTGAACTGTGGGGTCGCATTGGATACGATCATCTTTACTTGTTCAGGTTTCGAGATGGTATCTCTTATTCTTTCTGCCAGAGACCTCCATCTATCAGCATAACGGACAAAATCCTCGTCAGACATCATCTTTTCGGCCACTAGGTCGATAATGGAGAGAGAGGGACCGACCCTATCCCGATACTTTTGCAAGAACCTTCTCTGGACTGTTTCAAAATTCTCGGCCTCGCGGGGCTCCAAAGAATAGAACCACTCTAGTGCAGGACCGTCCAATGACCTCCGAAAGAGGTATGCCAGGGACCTCTGGTCATTTTGCCAATAGGATGACTCATACATGAAATCCTTGAGGTGAATGAAGGGGTTACTAGTGCCATTGTACCTACGGTACGTGGGCATTTCGGAGGGAGGAAGATGGATGACCGGAAGGATTGGCAAAGCAACCTCCGGGGTGGATTTCACGTCCACCATTTTCTTCAAATTCTGAAACTGTTCGTCCATCCTGTTAAAACTATTGAGGAGCGATTGGGCGAGCTCCTCGGGCGGTGAAGGTGGCACTTGCCACTGGGGAGGAAAATGTCTCCCGGAGACTTGAGGGGGAAACCCTGAATGAGAGGGAGCTGCCGGGCCGCCGATAGTTGGCCCCGGCTGAAGCGGTATGTGGTGAACAATAGGGGTTTGAGATTGCGAAGGGAACGGGAATGAGGGTGGTTGTTGGCTCGCTTGCCCTTGAAGCGAGGGAGATTGGATGGCTTGTGCCAGCGAAGGAGATGGAATGGCCCGCGCCAATTCTTGGAGAGGTGCGATGGTGGGAGTTGATTCCTGGGGAGCGGGGGAAATAGATTTCCCCTTCAGAATGGCCTGGAAGTCCCGGAGCTGCTCAGAGGTAAGCTCCGTGTTGGCGAGGACACCTAGCAAAGAGGAGATGTCTTGTGGCAGGGATGTGTCCCCTGTGGTAACCTGTACCTCACATGAGGGCTCATGGGAAGGACCCGCGTCCATAGCATGGACTCGCGGCTCGACTGACTCACCACGACCAGGGTGGTTCTCCTCAAATGACTCGTGAGGCATGCTCACAGTTTTCCCGGAATGCAAAAACATATACTAGCAAGCAAATAGCAGAGATTATCAAACAACTGGATGCCTTTACGCCCCCTTTTTTTGTTCTGATTTTGATGATTTTTTGTGTGTTTTTAACCAGATCCGAAGTTCACACAAAATAGGGACCCTAGTTTGTTTTTGTTTTCACCACCGTGTCAGCTAGGGGCTCTCGTCTCACCACGAATGGCTCGACTAACTCCGGGGAACTTCAATGGTACAACCGGCCCAGTGAACGAAGAGGAGATTCTTCGATGTCGGGGACTTACGGAGGTCCTAGTGGAGGAGATTCTAGTCCGTTGAGAGGAATTCCCGAACGGAGAGTCCTTCCTTCACCGAGAGAGGGTGATCCTTAGAAAAGAGTAAAAAAAGAAAAGAAAAGGGGGTAAATGCATGAAATGCGGTGCTGGATAAAAGATATGTAACACACAGATGGAGAAGAAATAAGCACATAAATATAACAGATGTATAGCAGTGATATAACAAGAATATAACAACTATAAACAGATAGAGGAAGATATAGCCGTTCTACTTTCCAAGACAACACAGACTTAAAAGTGACAAAAGAGGGGACTAAGGGGCGTGCACGTGGTGCACGAAGGGGATGACACAGCGCACGCGGGCGCAATAAGAAGGGGACACACAAGGGTGCCAAGTGTAGGGAGCACACGTGGGTGCCGAGTGGAGGGGCACACGTGGGTGCCGAGATAACGCAGACCTCGAAGTAACCACAAAGGACCGGGGGAGTGCACGTGGTGCACGAGGGAAATGATGTAGCGCACGTGGGCGCAATAGGGAGGGACACACGCGGGTGCCGAAAGAAGGGAGGCACACGTGGGTGCCGAGAGTTCAAAGGTAACCCAAAAAAGCAAAAGAAAGCCCCACCGTGATCGCCAATCTGTGGAAGCCGAGGAATCCACTCAAGGAGAAGAAAACGAACTAAACTACGGACTATCAAGCGACTAAAAATTAAGAAGGATTATGAAACGTGCCAATATGAGGAAAGAGCATACGTATGATGCTAGAGGGATGTGATCGCCAGAAGGGTTACCTCAAAGAAACGAAATGATCGCGTGTACCTTGTATTGAGCGCGGAGATTGTGACTCCTCGAGAGCGGGAAATGGCAGGTTGCTTCTTCCTCCCCCTTCGGCCGGCCGACGGAGAGGGCTTTCCTCAGGTACCCTTGCAAAACAACGACAAACAAGTAACGAGTGAATCAGAAAGATGAAGGTGTAATATTCAAATTCTAACGATAACGAAATGATGGCAAGACACACACCTGGTTGGTGTTGTCTTTTAAACCCCTCCCGGACACGAGTAGGAGGAAAATGCTTATGATGAATGGTAATTATTCTAACGTAGAAACGGAAAGAGACTCCCTCATAAAAAGGGGGGGTAGAAGATATGATATGATGAATGCAAGATAACTAGGAAAGAAGAGGAGAGAATGGCTTATTGGATGGTCGATGGCGAGATCCGGCGGAGCTTTGGCAGCGTAGGGACGACGAGGTAGCGCGACGGCGAAGGCGGCCTCTCTCCTGCGAGCACTGGCACCCGAGGATCCTACAGGACCTCCCCTAAAAAACACCCACGGGTTAGGAATAGAATCCGGCAGCCTCTCGGCGCTCTTTTTTCGACCCTTGAACTGGGGGGGTAGGCCTCTATTTATAGAGGTCGGGAGGATGGGGGCGTCCAGAGGCCTGGACGCCTCCATAACTTGGATTTTCTTCAAACGACAGACTGAGTGACGGTCAGCCGATGGTCGGGGGGTCGCCCGTGAGATGGTTGATGGAGGCGTCCAGGTGCCTAGACGCCTCCATATCTTGGATTTTATTCAAACGATAGGTTGAGCAACGGTCAGTCGATGGCCCGGGGGGCGCCCGTGAGCTGATTGATGGAGGTGTCCAGGGGCCTGGATGCTTCCATAACTTGGATTTTATTCAAACGACAGGCTGAGCAACGGTCAGTCGATGGCCCGGGGTCGCCCGTGAGCTGGTTGATGGAGGCGTCCAGGGGCCTGGACGCTTCCATAACTTGGATTTTATTCAAACGGCAGGCTGAGCAACGGTCAATCGATCGCCCGGGGGTCGCTCGTGAGCTATTTATGGGGGCGTCCAGGGGCTTGGACGCTTCCATAACATTATATTTATTTTTTTGTTCAATCTTTCATATATATATTTTTTGTCATTATTTTGTATTGATGGAGGCATCCAGGACCTTGGACGCCTCCATGATGACCCCCGGATTCCCCCGAAAAGTGCATCGGCAGTCGTCCGTTAGGCATTTTCCTGGTCCCGGCAACTTCTGATGCATGCGATTGATGTTGATGCCGTTCGAATGCCGCATGATTTCCACAACGAGGCGGTTTCTGGATGCCGGAGAAGCGTTACGCTACTCGCCCAGAGGACGAGAGAAGACTCAAAGATAGGAAACACTCAAGTGATTCAAAATGCGGAAGCCGCTGCGGGGCGTCGCGTGATAATATGAGATTTTCTCAGGGGGCGTCAAGAATAGCGTGTCTACACCAGGCATTGCAAACTATAGCGCAAGGTGGCACAGGAGCACGGGCTGGCGATCCACATCGCAATTTTCGGAGTTTAAACCCTCAGCGTTTCTACGGTTCCTCTAACTCGGATGAAGCAGAAAATTGGATCGATGAAGTGAATCGTATCTTTGATGTCATTCAATGCACCGATCAGGAGAAGGTGCATCTGGCAACGTTTCAACTTAATAAGGATGCCCGTACTTGGTGGAAGTCAGTTCCAGCACCTCCAGCCAATGCACCTCATACATGGGACGGTTTTCTTACCCTATTCCGTGCCAAGTACTTTTCTGATCACATAAAGAAATGAAAGGCTATGGAGTTCGCCGCTCTTCGGAAAGGAATGATGACGGTTGCCGAATATGAACTACAATTTTCAAGGCTAGCACCTTACGCACCACATCTTATCAGCACCGACTTATTGAAGGCAAATCAGTTTATGGACGGGTTACGACTCGGTTTCATCCAGAAACTCGGGACCCAAAACATCTGTACCTATGCGGAGATGGTTCAACGAGCATATTTATGTGAAAGGACCTTAGAGAAGGTCGAGAAATTAAAAGGAAAAGGAGAAGAGTCGAGCCGATGTTCTGATCGGCATTATAAGAAAGAGAAATTTAGTATCACGGAACCCTACAAAATCTGTGATAGTAAGAAAAGATCTAGGAGTGGGAACGGTGGAAGTTCCCACAAGCAAAAGAAAGTCAAGGAAGAGAAGGAGTAGGTCGCCACGGCTTGCACATTTTGTGAGAAATTCAGCCATTTAGCTAAGGAGTGTTGGAAGCGCCTTGGCGCTTGTTTACGTTGTGGAAGCAGGGAGCATTGCATGCCGGATTGCCCCCTTATGAAGGACCAGTCATCTGGTAATGGACTCAGGAGGCAGGCTCGCCTCAATGCCGTTCTAGATGAAGAGGAAGCGCCCAAGGACGATGGGCTTATGGAAGGTACTCTTCAATTTTTTTCTCATCCTACATTTGTGCTATTTGATACTGGTGCCTCTCATTCTTTTATCTCCACTACTTTTGCTAAGACATTACCAATCGCATCAGTTCCCTTACCTTCAGATCTTGCTATTTCCACACCCTTAGGATCTGGAACTAAGCTTACCAACTATTATCCTGATAGCGAAGTGATAGTAGAAGGTCACAATCTCCCTGCAAACTTTGTATGCCTTGACATGAAAGGTTATGATGCCATTTTAGGGGTACATTGACTTGTAGACCACGATGCTTATATCAATTATCAAAATAGGATTATATCTTTTCGAAAACCTGGTCTTCCAAGATTCTCTTTTCTTGGCATCCAATACAATAAACACCCCACTATCATATCCTCACTTCACGCTTGCAAGCTCATCTCGCGAGAATGTGAAGCTTTTCTTGCTTCCGTCATTATTACAGAGTCCAAGGAGATTATCATAGCAGACATCCCTATTGTAAATGAGTTCCCATATGTGTTTTCATCTGAACTACCTAGTTTACCTCCCGAGAGGGAAGTAAACTTCACTATTAAACTCATCCTAGGATCAGCACCTGTTTCTATAGCCCCTTATAGGATGTCCCCCACAGAACTTAAAGAACTAAAGAAGCAGTTGCAGGAACTTCTGGATAAGAGTTTCATTAGACCTAGCACATCTCCTTGGGGTGCGCCGGTTCTATTTGTCAAAAAGAAGGATGGTTCTCTCAGACTATGCATCGATTACCCGTGACTAAATCAGCTTCAATCAAAAATAAGTATCCGTCGCCGTGTATTGATGAGCTATTCGATCAGCTTTCGGGAGCAGAATATTTCTCTAAGATTGATCTCAGATCAGGTTATCATCAACTGAGAATTAATGAAGAAGACATTTATAAATCAACATTTCGAAGTCGTTATGGCCACTATGAATTCGTGGTAATGCCATTTGGGTTAACTAATTCCCCAGCAGTATTTATGCAACTTATGAACAGTGTCTTCCAGTCATACCTGGATCAATTCATTGTCGTCTTCAATGATGATATCCTGATATACTCCAAAACAAAAGAAGAACATGAAGAACATCTAAGGATAGCTATGCAAACACTTAGAGAACACAAGCTTTATGCCAAACTCAATAAGTGTGAATTCTGGCTCAAGGAAGTCTCATTCCTAGGCCACATTATTTCAAAAGAAGGTATTGCTGTGGATCCTTCTAAGGTAGAAGCTGTCAAGAATTGGAGTCGACCAACGACTGTATCTAAAGCATGGAGTTTTCTAGGTCTAGCTGGTTATTATAGAAGATTCATTAAGGACTTCTCAAAGATAGCAGTTCCTCTAACTAGACTCACCAAAAAAGAAAATCCTTTTGTCTGGTCAGAGGAATGTGAGAAGAATTTTCAAACTCTTAAGAATCATCTTACAATAGCCCCTGTTTTGTCACTACCAATGGAGGGTGGTTGATTCGAAGTGTATACAGATGCGTCGGGCATTGGCTTAGGATGCGTTCTCATGCAGAATGGAAAGGTGATCTGTTATTCTTCAAGACAATGTTGTGCCTCTGTGGTTTTGATGATTGGTTTTGATGTGAGTCATACACTGTGAGTCACCATGCATTGATGTTCTGTTTTGATGATTGATTTGGTTTTGATGATTGGTTGTTGATGTGAGTTAATCAAATGTTCAGTCATCTTGCTGCTCAGTTTAGTTTAATATATTTTGATGTTCAGTCATGTTAACTGATGCATAAAGCATTCATTGCTACACTCTGTCTGCACAGTTGTCACTGCAGTGCGTCAACTCAGTGTGCCGATGCGTCGACCCCTTGGTCATTTTTGTATCTGTCCATACAGTAGTGCGTCAACTCCTTGAGCTGATGCGTCGATGCTTCAGTTCAGTTTCTTCATTTGATGAAGTCTATACATCATCAGTTGATCATCAAGAATATACGTTGCAGCGTCAACTCATTGGGCTGCAGCGTCAACTCAGCAAGTATGCACATCAGTCTTCACATGCTAAGTCTATACAGCCTACGTCTCATGCAGCGTCAACGCTGTGAGCATTCTCAAGACATTAGCGTCAACGCTATAAGTGTGTACATCGCTTTCACGTCACCAAGTCCATACATTTGTCCTCCTTCAAAGTCTGTACAGCCGCTGGTCTAGCTTCATGAAGTCTGTACATCAGACTGTTACAGGAAGTCTGTACATTGTCCATCTTCCTTAGCGTCTTGATAGTTGATGTCTACACATTGGCCTTCATGCTCCTAAGTCTATGCATTACTGTTCATGCATCAGTCTTCATAAGTCTGTACATTGGACTGTCTCTCTCAGCGTCTCATGGCATGAGGTCTGTACACTCGAATTGCCCTTGATCTGGTCAAGTGTATACACTCTCTCACTGTAGCTTTCAGCTATTCAAGTCTATACACTGGACTGTTAGGTCATGTCTATACACTGGGTCTTAATGTACACACTTATTCATTGTGCTACCTCACGCATAAAGTCTACACATTTTGCCTAACATTCCAACTCTACACTGAACCTTCGTTCATCAAAGCCTCAAGTCTGTACAGCGTGAAGTCTACACTTTGGCTTCACGTTTTCAATGTCTGTACAGTGGCTTCGCATAGGCAAGTCTGTACATCGGGCTCCTTCTAACTAAGTCTATACACTCCCTCACACTGTACACACTTAGTATATACAGCATGATCGTCTTTACAAGTCTACACAGAGTTCTTCACTTAAACTGATGACTTATCTGATACTCTGTCTGACAGGTGTTCTGATCGTGAAGCTTATGGAGGGCACGTGATTCGAGGCTGGAAGGGGAGACAGGATTGTGACACGTGTGCTGAAGCTGGTTGAGAGGCTGACACGTGGACACAGTAAATCAAGAAAGAAGCTCCTGGATTATTCTGGTGCGTCAACGCATTGAGCAAGTAGCGTCGACGCAGCAGTTACAAAAAGAGAACCAATGGGTTACTGGCTTACTCAGATGCGTCAACACCACCCACTGGCAGCGTGGACGCAGCAGTTCAAGTAACTCCTTTCAACCTCTGGAGTACCTTGGCAGCGTCGACGCTGCAGCTCGTTGGGGCGATGCAGCAGGTTGATGGAACGACACCTTTTAGCTGCTAGTACACACAGATGCGTCAACGCAGCAGTGGAGCGGCGTCGACGTAGCACGCCCATCTGCTAAAGACTTGATCACTGGATCATCAATGCGTCAACGCCATGGGCTGATAGAGTCAACGCAGTAGTCTTGAGTTTTACTGTACGAATGTCCTTGAATTGTAGGGCACGTGATCCGAGGTGCCTGGCTCGTGAACCAGGAAGCTGCCACGTGGTCCGAATTTCTAGGGCTGGAAACGTGGAAGCCACACGCGCCAGTGTGTTGCTGCTGCTACTATATATACTAGTCTTCTTCCACTAAAGAAGACTGATCGAAGCAGAAGCCTGAAGAGCAGAAAGCCCTTCGATCCAGAAAAAGAGAAAAAGAAGGAAAAGAGAGGAAGAAGAGATAGAAGAGAGAAGCCGAGAAATAGAAGAGCAGAGAGTGCCTCCACGATACAGAGAATAGAGTAGAAGAAGAAAAAGAAGAGTGGCAGAGTGAGAGAAGTAGCAGAAGTAAAAAGAGAAAGAGAGAGAGCTCGCGAGTGAGAGAAGGAAGTAGAGAAGAAAAGGAAGAGAAAGAAGAAGAGAGAACGAGAGATAGGAAGCTTCATCTGAAGATCTATCTTCACTGGACCGTGGATCAGATCCAGGCCAGTCAGCTCTGTTGAGAGCCATATTGTGCATTTCGTCTTTCAGCTTTCTGTTTGCTGAAGTTATTTTCATTTCGTGTTTTTGTTTCTCCGTTTTCATTTGGTTATCTTGTTCTTCCGATTGCCCTGCTGGGGATCGGGTTCCTCTTGTGGATTCAGGAGAAGGGAGACTTGTCTCCGATTCTGGGCTTGTGGGTTGCAAGTCCAGGGGTCCCTCCGGTTGGGAGGAAGAAAGGTCTTCGATCTCTGGTTTGCTGGTGACTGGAAGTCACTGGTTGGTTCCCTCCTAGTCTGGAGGAAGAGAGACTTCGGTCTCTGGTTTTCAAGTGGCTGGGAGTCACTTGGGGTGTCCCTCCGGCTTGGAGGAAGAGGGGAGGCTGTTCCCCTGGTCAAGCTGTGTGGCAGCAACTGTTTGCAGACTGAGTCTGCTTGGTTCTAGCATTTGCTAGTGAAGCCTCACTCCGGTTGGGAGTGAGGGGTGGATGTAGGTCTGGAGGACCGAACCACCTTAAAATCTTTGAGCAGTGGTTTGCTTGTAGTGTGTTCTTCCATATCTCCTACCATCCTTCACAGATTCTCTTGAGATTTCTTATTCTCATTTGTGCTGCTTCCGCTAGTTGGTTATTTGGGGGCCAGTTACATATTTGCTCTTTTGTTTAAAAGGATTTTCAACTGGTTCATCAGATTGCTTGATTTGCTTCCGCTAGATGCTTGGATAGGCTCGCTCCACCTGCTTGTTATTTTGTCGAATCGAATTAGCTTAACTCCGGAACTTGCTTAGCATCTGATTTTTTAAATTGGGCATTATTCGTAGCAGGATACATTCACCCCCCCCCCTCTGTATCCGGGCCTAGCACCCTAACAGTTGGTATCAGAGCGGTGTCTGCATACAAGGTCCAGCGACCTGCAGATTCGATCTTACAGTCTTAGGTGCTAATTTGTTTTTAGTGCATCAATATTCCTGTTGCAATAATCTGTTATGTTCTCATGGCTCATCCACCGATTTTCAGTGGTACGCATTTTAATGCATGGTTCACTAGTCTGAAGAATTATGTCAAATCGGTGAATCCAGACCTGTGGAAAGTAATTTCACATGGTCCTCATGAACTGCCAAAGAAAAGGTCCAAATGGACTAACAGTCACGAATCAATGTATGAGGAGAATCAGACAGCTATAAATCTGATGAAAGCAGCCACTGACAAAGCTTTTCACTCATGTTTCCTTGATTGCAGATCTGCAAGGGATATGTTGGAGATGATGAAGAGAGCCGGGAAAGGAAATCAAACAAGCTGCATGATGGCCAACAAAAGCGATCAAGGCAGCAATCAAACTGAAGAAGATGATGATGATGAGGTAAATCTCTTCGAGAATTTCTCTCTAGAAGATTGGGAGAATGCATATGCTGAATTATTTGAATCTCATGAACTGTTAAGAAAACAATATAAAAAATTGAAGAAGGGTACTGGTTTAGATAGTTCAAGCTCTCCTTGTAGAAATTGTGTTGAATTGAAAATATTCATGATGCTTGTATGTCTGACTTTCAAATACTGAAGAAACAAGTTTCATTATTGAAAACTGAAAATCAAGATCATATAAATGTGATATCTGAACTCAAAGAAAAATTGAACTCAGATAATGATAATCAGACTGTTGTTAACTATCATGACCAGTATGAAAAATTGCTGAAAAACTTTGAAAGTGTAAACTCAGATTTAAACAAGCTGAAATCTGAAAATGATTCTCTGAGAATATCTACTAATAAAAATGATAAAAAATCTGAGAAACTTGAGCAGGAGAAGAACTTGTTTGCTGAAAAACTTGAAGCCATCAAATCTGTGAATGTGGAATTACAAAAAAACATTGAAAAGAAGGAAAAAGATTTGAATGAATTCAAGGCTGGAAGAAAACTTGAAACTAACTCAGATGATCAGATCTTGATAAATGAGTTAATTCAAAATCACAAGCTTAAGGAAGAAAATGAGAAATTAAAAATGCTGAACTCCACTATGTCAGAAAGACTTCTAGTTTTGGAAAGAGGAAAAACTGTTTGTATTGAAGATTCTGATAAACTGAGCAATCTGGAAAATGAAATTGAGAAGTATAAAATTGCTAACAAAGTTTTGAATGAAGCTATGAACTGCAGTGAGCAAGAGATTGCCAGTTATGAGTTACACATTTCCTCACTAGAAAATGAAATTCAAGACTTAAAAAACTCTTTGTCTAAATTTGTTTGTGGGCAAGATAATCTGAACAAATTGCTAGGAACAAAAGTAAATGTCAAAAAGGAAGGGTTAGGCTACAACAATGTCAATAAAAAGGCTTTTGAAAACAAGCTGACGACATCCTTTATCAAAGCATCTGATATAGCCACAACCTCAGAAAATAAACAACCAAATGTTCAGAAGAATCAGAAACAAACTGAAAAGTTGAAAAAGGTTGATGGATCCAAGCTGAAAAATATTTTCATTAAATCTTCTGAACATGAAAAGTCTTCCACTTCATCTCCAAGTCAGTACAAGGCTAAGAAAACAGGAAAAGAGGATAAAAATCAGAAAAGGACTATAAATTAGAAAATAAATGAAAAGGGTTCATCAGTGTTTGCTGATCACAGTCCTCACACACACTCACATGCATCTAAAAGGAAGATTATCTGTCATTACTGTCATAAAGTTGGACATCTGATGCATGAGTGTAAGTTGATGGAGAAGGATGATAAGAATGCTAGGATGTCTCATGATAAAAATCCCTCACCTCAGAAAAGGAGTGTCACATGTTCTAATTGTGGTAAATTAGGACACTCAATTGCTCATTGCTGGTTTGCTAGTGGCAAGAAAACTTTTTATTCATATCATGCTAAATTCCCTGCAAACCAACATGTTTTTAATAAAAACAAATCTGTTTCAATGAACCAGCATATCATCTGTTTTAATTGCAACAAAAGGGGTCACAGGGCCTCTGAATGCTGGTCAGACTTTTTTGAAAGAAATTCTATTTCATGTTTTGAATGTGGAAAGGATGGCCATAGGGCCATTGATTGTTGGCATGCCCAAGGAGGCTATGGCAATAATGAACTCAATTTTAAAAAGAATGCCTCTTATTGCTCTCACTGTAGAAAGCATGGTCATACAGTCAAGGACTGTTGGCATATTCAGGGTAGAAATGTGAATCTAAAACATGCTAAATTCCCTGTAAGACAATTTGTAAAACTTTCATATTATAACTATGGGAAGCCAGGTCACAGGGCTGCAACCTTTTGGCTGGCAGGATATCAAAACCAAACTGGTTTTGGTAAACAGAATTCTTATTCTGTTAACAGAAAATCTCATGCATGTACACATGGATTTCATGCTAAGAAGAATGTGCATAGATTAAATCCGAAATCTGGTGCATCTTACTATCATTATAGTAAACAGAACTCTCTCTCTGCAAATGAACTTCATGACAACAGAAATGTGCATAAGAGGAATTTGAAATCTGCTAATTCATGCCATTGCTGTGGACAAATTGGTCACTCAATGTATAATTACAATTTGATGAAATCTGATGACCTTCATGCACGAAAATTGTTGAGAAAACCTGCTAGGAGTAATACTGTCATGTCAGGACCCAAGACTTCTTGGACACCTGTTTGTGCAAAATAACATTGCTATGCAGGTGTGCCTTGGGACTGAAATAAAAAGGGGTAATGATCCAAGGCACTCAAGAAGAAAACCCCATACTGAACTTTTCAGGTAAACTTCCTGCTCTTCTTGTTTTTAGTTTTAATGCATAGCAAGTTAAATCTATTTTTGCATTTTCATTCATCATTTGCCATGTGCATTATTTTCTGATCATGCATTTGCAAAGAGTTCTGTGCAAATATCAGATTAAGAAGGGTTGTCTGTATCTGATGCATACATAGGCTAATTTCAATTGCTTGATAATTGTGTTATGTATAGACTCTGAAAACAAATTGCATTTCGAATTTTCTGAAAAATCTGAACTGCATCTGAGTGTGACTTGAAACTTGTGTGTTGCAATAGCTCACTGAAATTCTGAATTCCATATAGGACTGCATGTTGAATAATTATGCATGACCTCAATGGTATATAAATGGTAAGGTACCAAAAGGCAGGGAAGTCTGTCTAGAGGTTCTTACTATGTGTGAGGTGGTCTTTTAGACCAAGTGCTCCGCCTAGTACCATGGGTCACTTTGCTGATAGGACAGTCTGATTGTGCACAAGTCACAATATCATTTGGAATCATATGTTCAGTTTTCAGTGCAAACATTGCATGTTTTCAGGGGGAGTTAGATGCATATCCTTGCATATCATTCAATGTTGGGTCTTTGCATGTCCCTGCATACATATAGTGCATTGCATTTCCTTATATTGAAAATGCCAAAGAGAGAGTTTGAATGCATATTGTGAGGGGGAGTCAATGCATTGCATATAGGTTGTCAAATGCATACATGTGTCAGAACTCATTGCATATCCTTTCTTATTAATTTTGTTGACAAACCTTAATCATATTTTAAAAACTTTGAGCTTCACAATCTCTCTTAACAATTGGTATTTCTCCTATCAATTGGTATCATTTGGCTTCAGAATTCTATCAGTCTGTCATGAAGATTTCAATGGGACTATCTCGATCATAAATCTGAAAATTCTTGAACTAGAAATCTTCTATTATACATTTTTATGAATGACTGAAATAACTCATGTGGTTTAAGTTTAATGTACTCAATGAGTTTGGCTTTAAAATCTCTTTAAAATATCTGAAGCATGTTTAATAAACCTTAACCATCCGTTTCATGTTGTGTCTTGTGAAAACTTCTGAAATCTGCACTTTTGAATACATGACTTCAACTGATTAAGTACATGAAACTATTATTGATTTGAAGCAAATGAATTTTTCTGAAATGTCTAAAGGGTAATATCTGTCAGAGCAATGACATTGGTCACTGAGAAACACAAGTCCAAAGGACTGTGTCATGAGGTGCCTTAGTTAACTCTGCATAAAATTTATTAAAAATCAGGCAGAGCAATGGCATGCACACTGAGAAATACAACTCACTCATTAAAAAATGAGTTGTAGTGTGTCATGATGTGTAAATGCTAACTCTGTTCACATAAAGCATGACAGTTAGTCACACTAAGGGCTTAGGGATATTGGCCTCTGATCAAGGTATATCCTCTAGTTACAATGTGTGCACTGAACTAGAGTGCTCGTAAAATTTGTAGCATGGAAAATTATTGAACAAATTAAAATATCTGAATATTGATGCTAAAATCAAATTGCTACAACCCTAGACAAAATAATATGACTTCATAATTGCTTAATCTCAATACTAGTGCATGTAATTCTGAAAGAAGGCAATAAATTTGATTGTGTAAGATAAAGGGAGGACAATCAAGATAAATATGAGGGCTTGGTTCATTTTTATTAAAACATGGTTTTAGATATCAATACAGAATTTTTTTGATAAACTCTGCATACATCATGTTTAAACCATGCTGTTCAAAAGGCTCATTCATAAGTCCCTATAATGGAAGACTTTGAAAAATTATGTTTTGGATTTATGAGATTGATATCTCCTTGAAAATCTTGCTGAATTATTTCTGTTTGGAGCTTATTTGTAAATCTGCTTATTTGAACCTTTTCTGCTTATTGTCCTTGGTTCATTGACCTGAACTTCTCCTTGTTTGCCCCTATGGTCTCCTTCTCATCCATCTCATAAGATTCCACTTATTGAGGGGGAGCTTCCATGTCTTATGCATCATGCTGCATAGAAACTCTTAAAGGGGGAGAATTATGTTCTTGCATTTTGGTATCTGCATCTACATTCACCCATTCCCATGGTTTATTTTGATTATACCAAAAGGGGATATTGTTTGCCAAAGAGGGAGTATATCATTCAATAAGTGCTTGCAGGTTCATTTTGAGTATCTCTAACTCATGCTTTTGCTGAAACTCCTAAAGGGGGAGAAATTATCTGAATTTTTATACATGCTATAATTTCTCAAACTATTTTCTTTTTGATGAAGTCAAAGGGGGAGAATAGTTTGAGTCATCAGCATCAGATTGACTCACCATCAGATTGACTCACTGTGTAGAGTTGCCATCATCAAAAAGGGGGAGATTGTTGTGCCTCTGTGGTTTTGATGATTGGTTTTGATGTGAGTCATACACTGTGAGTCACCATGCATTGATGTTCTGTTTTGATGATTGATTTGGTTTTGATGATTGGTTGTTGATGTGAGTTAATCAAATGTTCAGTCATCTTGCTGCTCAGTTTAGTTTAATATATTTTGATGTTCAGTCATGTTAACTGATGCATAAAGCATTCATTGCTACACTCTGTCTGCACAGTTGTCACTGCAGTGCGTCAACTCAGTGTGCCGATGCGTCGACCCCTTGGTCATTTTTGTATCTGTCCATACAATAGTGCGTCAACTCCTTGAGCTGATGCGTCGACGCTTCAGTTCAGTTTCTTCATTTGATGAAGTCTATACATCATCAGTTGATCATCAAGAATATACGTTGCAGCG
Source organism: Amorphophallus konjac (assembly GCA_022559845.1). Taxonomy (NCBI): domain Eukaryota; kingdom Viridiplantae; phylum Streptophyta; class Magnoliopsida; order Alismatales; family Araceae; genus Amorphophallus; species Amorphophallus konjac. Next base: position 284,451,020 of record CM040122.1, read on the forward strand.
TCAACTCATTGGGCTGCAGCGTCAACTCAGCAAGTATGCACATCAGTCTTCACATGCTAAGTCTATACAGCCTACGTCTCATGCAGCGTCAACGCTGTGAGCATTCTCAAGACATTAGCATCAACGCTATAAGTGTGTACATCGCTTTCACGTCACCAAGTCCATACATTTGTCCTCCTTCAAAGTCTGTACAGTCGCTGGTCTAGCTTCATGAAGTCTGTACATCAGACTGTTATTGGAAGTCTGTACATTGTCCGTCTTCCTTAGCGTCTTGATAGTTGATGTCTACACATTGGCCTTCATGCTCCTAAGTCTATGCATTACTGTTCATGCATCAGTCTTCATAAGTCTGTACATTGGACTGTCTCTCTCAGCGTCTCATGGCATGAGGTCTGTACACTCGAATTGCCCTTGATCTGGTCAAGTGTATACACTCTCTCACTGTAGCTTTCAGCTATTCAAGTCTATACACTGGACTGTTAGGTCATGTCTATACACTGGGTCTCAATGTACACACTTATTCATTGTGCTGCCTCGCGCATAAAGTCTATACATTGTGCCTAACATTCCAACTCTACACTGAACCTTCGTTCATCAAAGCCTCAAGTCTTTACAGCGTGAAGTCTACACTTTGGCTTCACATTTTCAATGTCTGTACAGTGGCTTCACATAGCCAAGTCTGTACATCGGGCTCCTTCTAATTACACTCCCTCACACTGTACACACTTAGTCTATACAGCATGATCATCTTTACAAGTCTACACAGAGTTCTTCACTTAAACTGATGACTTATCCGATACTCTGTCTGACAGGTGTTCTGATCATGAAGCTTATGGAGGGCACGTGATTCGAGGCTGGAAGGGCAGACAGGATTGTGACACGTGTGCTGAAGCTGGCTGAGAGGCTGACACGTGGACACAGCAAATCAAGAAAGAAGCTCCTGGATTATTCTGGTGCGTCAACGCATTGAGCAAGTAGCGTCGACGCAACAGTTATAAAAAGAGAACCAATGGGTTACTGGGTTACTCAGATGCGTCAACACCACCCACTGGAAGCGTGGACGTAGCAGTTCAAGTAACTCCTTTCAACCTCTGGAGTACCTTGGCAGCGTCGACGCTGTAGCTCGTTGGGGCGACGCAGCAGGTTGATGGAACGACACCTTTTAGCTGCTAGTACACACCGATGCGTCAACGCAGCAGTGGAGCGGCATCGACGCAGCACGCCCATCTGCTAAAGACTTGATCACTGGATCATCGATGCGTCAACGCCATGGGCTGATAGAGTCAACGCAGGAGTCTTGAGTTTTACTGAACGAATGTCCTTGAATTGTAGGGCACGTGATCCGAGGTGCCTGGCTAGTGAACCAGGAAGCTGCCACGTGGTCCGAATTTCTAGGGCTGGAAACGTGGAAGCCACACGCGCCAGTGTGTTGCTGCTGCTACTATATATACTAGTCTTCTTCCACTAAAGAAGACTGATCGAAGCAGAAGCCTGAAGAGCAGAAAGCCCTTAGATCCAGAAAAAGAGAAAAAGAAGGAAAAGAGAGGAAGAAGAGATAGAAGAGAGAAGCCGAGAAATAGAAGAGCAGAGAGTGCCTCCACGATATAGAGAATAGAGTAGAAGAAGAAAAAGAAGAGTGGCAGAGTGAGAGAAGCAGCAGAAGTAAAAAGAGAAAGAGAGAGAGCTCGTGAGTGAGAGAAGGAAGCAGAGAAGAAAAGGAAGAGAAAGAAGAAGAGAGAACGAGAGATAGGAAGCTTCATCTGAAGATCTATCTTCACTGGACCGTGGATCAGATCCAGGCCAGTCAGCTCTATTGAGAGCCATATTGTGCATTTCATCTTTCAGCTTTCTGTTTGCTGAAAGTTATTTTCATTTCATGTTTTTGTTTCTCTATTTTCATTTGGTTATCTCGTTCTTCCGATTGCCCTGCTGGGGATCAGGTTCCTCCTGTGGATTCAGGAGAAGGGAGACTTGTCTCCGGTTCTGGGCTTGTGGGTTGCAAGTCCAGGGGTCCCTCCGGTTGGGAGGAAGAGAGGTCTTCGACCTCTGGTTTGCTGGTGACTGGAAGTCACTGGTTGGTTCCCTCCTAGTCTGGAGGAAGAGAGACTTCGGTCTCTGGTTTCCAAGTGGCTGGGAGTCACTTGGGGTGTCCCTCCGGCTTGGAGGAAGAGGGGAGGCTGTTCCTGTAGACACGCCATTCTTGACGTCTCCTGAGAAAGTCTCATATTACTATACGACGCCCCGCGACGGCTTACGCATTTCGAATCACTTGAGCACTTCCTTTTCTTGGGTCTTCTTCTGCCTTTTTCGACATCCGGAATCATCTCGTCACGGCATTCGGACGGCGTCAACACCAGTCAGACACATCAAGAGGTTCCGGAACCAAGAAGGTGTCTACCGGACGGCCGCCGATTGAGGACCCGGGTGGGTCTTAATGGGGGCGTTGTTCGAACACATTTTATTTCATCTGGTTTATTATTATTTTTATTTGTTTTATTTATTTTTTGATTATGGATTTATTGGCGTGCCAGTCACCGTGGTGACGATTTTATTGTACGCTCGATCTGACTTGGTCAGTCGATTGTGAGTGATCGTGTCTGGACTAGAAGTCCGTCATACCCTGAACGCTATGACGTTAATTACGTCCTCCCTAAGGAAGACAACCCTTGATTAAACGCTAGAGGTAGGAGGAAGACAGCGGTGAAGCCGTATGCTCAAAGGAGACAAAGTTCATCTGCTTGCAAGACGTTAAATGTATTTGAACAGAGCAGGGGTTTATTAATTACGGGAGAAACCCGCCGGCATATTCCCACCATCTTGGATGATGCCAAGTGGGGAATAGGAAACCACCCATGCAGCGGCAGGGTAGGCTCCACAAAAGATCGGGTATATAGACATAACCCGGAATCCGGATGGGGACCGGCCTGATGTAACACACCCGGTACGAGTGCGATGTCTTATTAATATCCCCCTTTGGAGGGCCATCAGAGATCACGCAAGGGCATAACTCCGTGGGCCAGCGGGGTTAGAGGAGAATACCACACTCGATTGGTGGGGATATGTAAATTTCGGCAGCATGTTCCCTCAACCTGGATTATGCCAAGGAAGGATAGGTCATCATCCACGGAGAGCCGGGACAACGACCGAACAAAGATGGGCACCAGGCCCAGGGACATATCTTGCCTTCATATTATTGATCAATGTTCCCTTGGAACCCATCAGAACACATGTAATGACATGGTTCTTTGGGTTCATAAGGCAGCGGTGAAATCCAGATTCGGGACGAGAGCTGTAGGGGAGGTCTTCCCCATTGTTGTATCTCATCAAGACACAAGTGATGGTCTGTGAGTATCTCCTTAAACAGATGTAGGGGAGATTAAGAAGTTTGAAGAAGAACGGTGCAGAGATGGGCCTCGGAGTGGGTTTCATCTGACTGAAGGAGGGATCTCGGCGTGATCTTGATTGGCAAGAAGGAGCTCTCGGCCTGGACATTTAATGGACGAAGGGAGGCTCTCGGCCTGGCCCTTGGGTTGGCCAAAGGGGGTTCTCGGCCTGGTATTTGGTTGGCCAAGGGGGGCTCTCGGCCTGGACATTGGGCTGGCCAAGGGGGGGGCTCGGCCTGAGCATTTAGTGGACAAAGGGGCTTCTCGGCACGGTTCTTGGGCTGGCCAAGGGGGGTCTCGGCCTGAGCAATTGGTTGGCCAAGGGGGGGTCTCGGCCTGGGGTCTTCTCGGCGGGCTCCTGGGCGCGCCGGAAAGGGGGGCGCCGAGAGGGGCAGTACTAGGTTTGGCAAAAAAAGGGGGGTGAATGGCTAGGAGGAGGGGTTCTCGGCTGAGGGCTTCCCGGCGCGCTCCTGGCCGCGCCGGGAACCTACACGCCGGGAGCCTTGCACATATAGCCTCACGTGGAAAGTGTTGTAACAGACTGGTTGTCGTTTAGCTAAAAGAAGGGGAAGGCCTCTCGGCCTTATGGTTCTCGGCGGGGAAACTTGCACGCCGAGAAGGTGAAAATGCTGAAGGATTTCAGGCTTTCAGAGCTCAAAAACGATGCTCTGTTTGGGTGTTTTCTGGGATTTCAAGCTCGAATTGATGCCGGGCCAGAAGTGCAAAAAAGGGGAATTTCACGGAGGCTTCTATTGGAAGGATGCCAAGGGATTTGAACGGGGGAATCAAATGGAAGAAATCAGACCATCACCTGATCTTGTGGAGGGTTTGATCTGTCTGTTGCGGGCCATTTGGGGGAGTCAAGAGATGACTATCCTCCGACCCCTCCAGACGGGCCCAGTGATATTAAACAAACGGAGAAGGAGGGACCCTCATCGTATAAACTTCAGGCCCTAAGCATTCAATATTTAGAATGGAGGACCTGAGATCGGATCATCGTTTATGAGCGCTGGACAGCCCAGGAAACCAAGAGACTGATATCTCTGGTTCCTGAACCGCATGAGAGGGCTCGTTAGAAAAACTCAGATTATATATAGGGAAACAGCCATTGAGATCGGAGAGGGAAGAAGAGAACAAAACTCAATAACCCATTAGATGGGGGTAGGAGTCCTATCCTCGTCCCTCTTCGAAGAACAAACCCATACGATCGGCTCCGAAATCCGAAGAGTCTAATCTATATTTCTTTCAGACAAAGGCCATATACATAGAGAGACAAACAGAGATCGAATGTCTTAATCCATCGATGCCCAGACGGGCCATCTCGATATTTCATTGCATTGCATAAAGGAAATCTTACACTGATCATGAAAGAAAAATGCAAGGCAGAAAGCTAAAAATCAAGGCCGTAACTCTCCGGCTACAGTTGATAAATCGAGAGAGGACTCGCTATATTACATCAGATAAAAGAAAGAAACACGGAGGAGGGGAGGGTGGAGCATTGACTCCTCTCCCTCCCCAGTGCCCACCTGGAGCTTTCCTTCTTCTTCTCTTCTCTGTTGGTTGAAAGGGGGGGTGGCTCTTGCTCTCCGAACGGGACTCCCTCTCTATCTTTCTATTGCTCTATCTTTTTCTCTCGATCCCCTTTTTCTATCTGGCTTTTTCTCTTCTTCCTTTTTTGGTCTCTCCCTTTTCTGTCGTCCGCCTCCTCTCTTTCTTCGAAGGGAGGAGGTTTTATAACCCCTTTCCTCTTCCTTCTCGGCAGGCACCTTCACGACGCGCTTGAGGTAGGCTTCCCGGCGCGCTCAAATTTGACCTCTCGGCGCCAGTATCTGGGCTTCGACATGGGCTTTCGGCGCCACCTTCATATAGGCCCACTTGGGGTTTCTTTAAGTGTATCATCATCCCAAAGGGTCTATCATCTATGAAATATCTTGTATTGAAATCGCGATTGCAATCTCCATCAGTCCGCAGACAGGGTTCTTATCAGTCCGTAGACAGGGATTCATCAGTCCGCAGACAGGGTTTCATCAGTCCGTAGACAGGGTTTTATCAGTCCGTAGACAGGGTTTTATCAGTCCGTAGACAGGGATTTATCAGTCCGTAGACAGGGATTTATCAGTCCGTAGACAGGGTTTTATCAGTCCGTAGATAGGGTTTTATCAGTCCGTAGACAGGGATTTATCAGTCCGTAGACAGGGTTTTATCAGTCCGTAGATAGGGTTTTATCAGTCCGTAGACAGGGTTTTATCAGTCCGTAGACATGGATTTCATCTTATCAATATCGTCACTCGAATGGCGACGAGCTCGGACATCAGGCTTAGTCTGGGAAGACCTCAGCCGGGTGCATAATCTGTGGAGACGATTCTTCTTCTGCTCTATCTTCTCAGGAGCCTTTATCATCTTCATCTGCCGGTGCTGGCTTCATTTTTATCTTATATTACTTCCGTCAGTAAGCCGACATCCGACTTATCTTGACATATCATCTGTGACTTCTTGGACAAAGCAGTAGTACAGCTCTTCTTAAAGGGCTGGCAGATCTCATTAGTCGGGTGATTGCTGCTTTATCAGTGCTGCCGTTTGAGTGACATTGGCACCGGGCATCAGCTTTGGCCGACAAGGGCTTTAGCCGGGTGAAAGGTTGATAAGCTTCATCATTAGTCTTTCACTGTTGGTCAGATCTTCTTTTCAATTATGCTTCCACCCTTGTTCATTTTCCGGGTGTCAACAAATGCCCCCCACCTGCGGGCGGCGTAAGCGCAGAATAAGCGCCACGGGGGTTGCAGGTGTCTTTTACTATTCGAGGGTATCTTCCTCAATTTGTCTTCAATTCAGTTCTCAGACCTGATCATCTCGCTGTAACAGTATTCTGCACATCGATGTTTCTTCTTTTCATATTTTTTGTCATTATTTTCAGCATTTGGGGCTTTTCGGCCTGCAGGACCTACCAGCGCGAAGCTTCTCGGCGCAGGGGTCTCTCGGCGCAGCCTGGTTGGCCAGGCTCTCGGCCTGGACCTTCTCGGCGTGCCCTGGCGCAGGGGTCTCGGCCTGGGGTCTTCTCGGCCTGGGGGCCTTCTCGGCGCACCCTGGTCGCAGAGGGGTCTCGGCCTGGGGGCTTCTCGGCGCTCCTTCTGGCCGCCGGGGGCTCTCGGTCTAGAGGTTCTCGGCGCGTGTTTCACCGCGCCGAGAACCTGGTCGCCTGGGCCCCTATTGAGGCCGCCGACGGCCTATTTTTCTTCATTCTTCACCAGCCTTTCTCTCTCTTCAGTTTTTTTCCATTTCCTCCCTTCGGCGCGAGCCGTCTTCGTCCTCTCAGCCGTGGCCGCGAGTCCTTCCGTCCTGGGTGACGTCTTTTGGGGATTTAATCCCTTTGCTTCCGGGATCACCCCCTCTTGGTTGGTGACTCCCTATTCTTTTTGGGCAGATCCTGAATAAGGGGAGATGCTGCCGAAATTTTTATAGAATCTCATGTTGCAATCCTTATAAGACTGACTTTTAATCCACATTTCTTCTTTTGTTTACAGATATAGCAATGGCTTCTGGCTCTGCTGCTGCATCTTCCAGAGCTGTTGGAGCTAGTTCATCGGCCCAGCCAGACATATCTCGGGCCACAGTAAATTGGTTGAACGTGCACAGCTTGGATTATGGATATGATAGAATAGCTTCAGTTGATGAATCATCTGATTCTGAAACTGACACAGTGTCGACGGCCCGGGTATACTCCACGGCGACCGAGACATGCTTCAGGCGGGATAATAATTACCGGCCAGACTTCCCGAAGGATCGCCACTTGATGCCGTTCATCCGGACCTTCACAGTGGGTGGCTTGCGAGATTATCGGATAGCTCGCGTAGTTGAAGCTGCCATCCTTGCCGAGCGGGATAGCATGAAGGAATCAGTGTATCGCAGCAAGGCTATATATCTTCCCGGGGAGAAGCGGGACTGGGATGCAGTCCTTGGAATATCGGAGCTAGAACCGGAGAAGAAGATGCTTACCCGGGCACCGGAATTTACACCTGCTCGGTGGGACAATGCTGGCGGCCGAGTTAATAGGGAGAAGCCCGGCTATGGTATGTTCCTGGCACCTATAAAGTGGGGATATCGCGAAGAGCCCTTCGTGCTAAATTGCTCGGCCATTCAGTTCAAGTACCATTTGTCGGCTGGCTGGTTCGGAGACTGTAAGATCACTGACTCCCATCTATTCCGAGTAGGGGCAGTAGAATTTACTGAATTTGTTCTGACGGAATATGCCCCTCTGCTGATCAGAGCGGGAGTATACCACAGTGTTTTTGCTTCCAGATTCTGATATCCCATCTTCAGAGGGTTATGCTGTGGGATGTTTGAAGTGTTCTGTCCTTTGTTCAACACTTTTTATACAGCAGAGGGTGAGACATCCCTAGACCTCTGGAGTTTATCACGGCTTTCCGGTCTGCCTATTGACGGTGAACCGTATGAAGAAGTCTGCTTGGCGGACTCCGAGAAAGACAGCTCTGATGGAGAAGGCAAGTATTCCCTTGGCTTCTCTTACCGATATCTGATGAAGGTCTATCGCTCCATCTGTCTGGCATATAGTAGAGGATCCTCCAAAGGCTATCATCCCCGAGAGAAAGGTAGCAAACTGAGGGTCCGGATCGGGCAGTGGCTCCAGTACTTCTTCGATGGTCCCCTGAAATATGCAGATTTCCCCTCCATGGGTCCTGTTGCGAGCAAGCAGATAAGAGCTCCCCGCTATAAATCGGCACTGCCATCTTCATTGCGCCATGCGGGCAAAGGTGGTCCCAACCCGGCAGGGGTAGATCCCATCACACACTGTGCAGCTTATTTCACATTCTGGCTGTGTACTTTTGCTCTTCCACAAGGGGACGAGACAGTCATTCGGCCAGAGGCCATATATCCAGCTTGTCAGATGGCCTGGGGGATGAAGCTGTCGCTCTGCCCGGTGGCCCTGTGTTTGATCTATAAATCTTTGGGGGACCTGTACAAGCATCGGACTCCCCGTTCTTTGAGGACCGTGGGTCCTTTTCATTTCTTCAATGCCTGGGTCTGCAGTATATTCCCTGAATTAGCTCCGAGAACCTTGCAGGCGGATACAGTGTCACCCAGGATGGTTGAATTTGCCAGCGCTGAGCCTGGTCCCTTTTATGATCAGCTATTTAAAATAAGGGGCCGACTGATAAGAGTACCAGTGGACGCCCCTGGCAGCATACATTTCTGGAGCTTGGCCGCAGGTTCAGCTCCTTTGATTGATCCTCAAAGAGAATGCAAGCTGGAGGAGATAGAGACATATATCCACCCTGTCTCAGGGGTCAACACTGCTCGGCCAATCCTGGAACCGGAGCTGGTGAGATGGGCCATGGCAATTCGGCCTAGTGTTTTGGTTTACAGAAAGGGTGGCCTGCTTCTGTTGGAGCCATACTATCCGTTCCGATTTGGGCGGAACTTTGGTTATGACCAGCACATCCCTACATCAGTTGCTCAATTTCCCCTGGATAGCAGGGCCAAGCACGGGTCCACCATTGTTGGCGATGGCCGGTTGTGGTGGGATTTCTATCATCGTCAGGACGACGCAATTTTCAGGGTGCCCACCGTCTCCAACCGTGTTCCCCGGGTAACATCAGAATATATCAAATGGTGGAACATTCGGATCGGCTTTTTCAGGGATGGCAGGGGTGCTTTCTGGGATGTAGCAGAGCGCTCTTTCCTGAAACAGCAGCCTGGGCCGGTGTTTGAAATCCCCGAGGCCCATCTGAGGAAGCTTTATTCGCAGAACCCGAGGGAGGCAGAGAGCTATCTGGCCCAGCGTCGAGCTCTGAAGGAAAAGAATTCTGAGCCGCTCGCTCCTGTCTTTGCCGCTATTAATGAAGACAATTTCATGAAGACCCTGAAACATCTGTGCCATATAGGAGATGATCGCTTGGAGGCACAACAGTATCCATTTCCTGTTGAAGAGCCGCTCCCGGCAGTAGCTCATTGGAGGGGTCCAGTTGATAAATTTCATCCGTATAGGACGTTTGTACGCCGGGAAGATAGAACTCAGACGTATTATAAGCAAACGTCCTGGCTGTTCATTCTGCTGAATTTGCATGGATTATCTGCAGAAAGCCCGATAGCTGGCATTTTGAACAAGCCGCTGTTTATATCATTTCATTATGTCGATGGCTGGGGCATGGACCATCTTGACTTGTTTCGCTGCCTTGATTTTCATGGCCATAATGACCTGGCAGCTTTAGTGGAGAAATGCCAGATATTCGGCGATGTTTGCTGGCTTATCAAGGAGGCTGCTTCCCGCTCCAAAGAAGTGGCTTATCTGTACTGGCCGCTCTCTGTATTTTATGATGGACCAGCAGGTATAATCTTTTCCTTTCTGACTGCAGTGTTTTCTGTTTAGCATCTGAATTTTGCATCTATTGATCCCATCATCTTTCTGCCGTTCTTAACAGACCGGCCCGACATAAAGCGGCAGGGGCTCTACAGGAAGATTATTGCGCAGGCTGAGAAGCCCACTTATTTTGAAGTCCCTGTAGCAGCACCGACTACTACTCCCCTGCCTCCTGGCAAGAAGAGGAAGGCTTCTGCAGTCAAGGCTGCAGTTGGGAAGGCCAGGAGGCCAAGAAAGCTCAGGCTCAACAATCGGCTTCGATAGTGATGGACACCGGGACCCCTCTCCCTGACATTCCCTCATTTGATGAGTTCGAAACTCAGAGGGAGGCTGCTCAGGCATCAGTTCAGGGTAACATAAGTATTCTGCCATTGCATTCTTCATTCTCTCTTGCTGAATTTCAGAGGAGTGTTTAAATCTGACCACTCCTTTTTGCACAGCTCAAGAGCCAGTCGCGGCGCCCTCCGAGGTGGAGACCAGGTTGCCCTCTCCCACGCTGACTAGTGAGACGGAGGGTAAGCATTTCCTTTTCATCTTTTTATGTTCATTTCAACTATCTTTCATCGTCCCTCTCACAGGCTTTTCTTTATAGTGATGGCCGGGGAGGAGACTGAGATTACAGGAGCGGCTGGCGATATTACTCAGCCGCGGGAGGGTTATAAGACCCAGGCGAAATGGGGCCCCGCTCCCGGAAGGCGCATAGTTACCCGGTCTTCCTCCAAGCAGATGTTAGAATTGACGGCCCCGCCCAGGGACAGAGTAGAAATCTCCTTCGGTAGCTCTGCGGCCGCTTTTGAGGCAGGTGGAGAAGAAACAGATTTCAGCGGGAGCGACACGGAGGATGCCTCCAGACCAGAGGCCCCATCCATGTGTACCGCCATTGTCTTATCATTTACACCCCCCAAGCTGCCGGTGCCATTTTCTAGAGAAGAATTACCGGAAGAGCTCGCCGCTCTGGATACCGAGGCAGATATAACTCCCCCTTTTGTGGTCGCATCAGCGGAGCTTTCTTCTTCCCTGCAACCTTTTGAGGATATTGGCATCACTTTAAAAGTGAGTCTTTTCCCTTTATGGTTTCATTTTCTCCATCTTTATCTGCTGCTTGACGCTGCATTGATTCGTTCACAGGAATCCCCCGTTGCCCTCCCGGCTACGAGTGCAGCTGTTGAAGCCACTTTATCTGGCACCTTGGCTATTGTTCCTGCTTCGGCAGCCGTTCTTGAGATAATTCGCCCTGTGCCGGTGAGGGTGCAGTCCTCCACAGACTTAGCATCATTGGACCTGCGGAATGCAGGGGAAGGTCCGGCTCTCATCAAGGCTTTGGATTTTAGAGCTGAAATGGACCCAGCCAGGGGTTCTGCCTTTATACCAGCTGCAGTGATGACCATCGCTCCAGAATCAACAGTTCCCACAGTATCAGTCATGGAGAGCGAACCTTTGCCTCTTCAGACCGTGGCCCCCGCAGACTTGACATTGCAGGGGCTGGGCACCGAAATGGAAGAAGGAGAGGTATCTGTTGCAGAACTGGGAGTATCGCCTACAACGGCCACGGAATCTGCTTCCGTATTTTCAGAATCTGAGGAGGAGATGCCTGAAGTTGCATCCGAGAGTATTCCGATGGCCGCCTCCGAGGAGATGGAGGTGGAAGATCTCCCGGCCACCTCAGAGGTTATGGGCGGAGCTCAGTTGGTGGCTTCGGCAGACCTGCCGTCTTCTTCTTCGCAGCCGGATATCACCCTATGGGCGGATATAGACAGTGAAGTAACTTTTGAAGTAGCTCCTCTTCCTTCGCCTGGCTTCACTTCCCCTGAAAGTTTTGTCTGGCAACATCTGGGCATGCTGCGTCAACTGGTGGAGTCCCAACCTGGACTAACTTATTCACAGTTGAAGGAGATAGCCGGGCGCTTCACCGCCGGCTTACAGGCGATGGGATGTCCCACAGAAATATGGGCCCAGCGGGTTCTTTTGTTGTTAAAATTTGTTCATCGCCGGGATTTCTTGACACACATCATGTCGGACAGATTGGCAGCCTTGAAGTTGCAAAGAATGGAGTGCAAGTCCGAGCTGGCAAAGATGAACTCTATCCTTCAGGAGCGACAGCGTCAAATGCAGTCTTTGGCGGAGCGGGAACATTTCGTGCGCGACCGGATAACTATCCTGGAAGCTGAACTGTCTGATCTCCGAGCTGAGCTGCCACAGCTAACAACTTCTCGACCGCAGCTCGAGGAAGAAGCAGCTTTATTAGAGGGGCAGGTGGCATCCTTTCGAGACCAGTCTGTTCGACTGCAGGAAGAGGAGGCTCGGCTTCATGAACTAGGAGCCGCCCCTTCTGTGGGTCTTCTGGCATTCGAGGATATCTTCCGGCAGCCATGAATCATTTTCTTTTTCTTTTCTTCTTCCCTCTTTTTTTTTGCTCTTTTGTGATACAATGTCCCCTCGGGGCCCTTCATGTACTCACTTCTTAATGAAAGGAAAAATTTTGCTTTATGTGTATCCACCTTCTTTTCCATGTGGTTTTATCACTTCAGGGAAGTGGGGTAGTGGTTTTAGCAAACCCCTCATGCGAATGGCTCGTATCTGGCAGGAGAGCGTCCACCCCTTCAGAGAAAGGATGGGGAACTCGCTCCACCGCGTGACGGCATCCGAAGAGGTGCTTAAACCGGATTCTGTTGGTAGCGGCAAATGTTCCTCTTGGCAATATGTGCTGTGAGGGAGACAATTTGCAGGAATGTGAAAGAAAGGGCCTTATCAGAATAGACGGAAAGTCTAGACTGGGTAGAGGTTATAGCAGGTGGGACGATTACAGGATATGTGGTTTTCATCAAGACAGACGTAAGGTCTGAACTGAATAGGGTTTTATCATTGATCGGGCGAAATGCCAGTCGATCAACAGCTGGTTTCATCATCGATATTGGGTTTATATCGATGCAAGAAGAGTTCATAAATTTCCTCAGAATAGACGAAAGGTCTAAACTGAGTAGGGTTTTATCATTGATCGGGCGAGGTGCCAATCGATCAACAGTTGATTTCATCATCAATATTAGATTTATATCGATACAAAAAGGATTTATAAGTTTCCTCAGAATAGACGAAAGGTCTAAACTGAGTAGGGTTTCATCATTGATCGGGCGAGGTGCCAATCGATCAACAGTTGATTTCATCATCGATATTGGATTCATATCGATGCAAGAAGGGTTTATAAGTTTCCTCAGAATAGACGAAAGGTCTAAGCTGAGTAGGGTTTATCATTGATCGGGCGAGGTGCCAATCGATCAACAGTTGATTTCATCATCGATATTGGATTTATATCGATGCAAGAAGGATTTATGAGTTTCCTCAGAATAGACGAAAGGTCTAAGCTGAGTAGGGTTTCATCATTGATCGGGCGAGGTGCCAATCGATCAACAGTTGATTTCATCATCGATATTGGATTTATATCGATGCAAGAAGGATTTATAAGTTTCCTCAGAATAGACGAAAGGTCTGAACTGAGTAGGGTTTATCGCAGGTGGGACTCTGCCAAGAATGTATAGGTTTCATCAGAACAGGGATGGATTTCATTGTTTGTGGGACATGCGAATGGGGCATGTGGATTTCATCAGGGCAAACGTAAGGTCTGTCCTAGAAAGGCTTTATCATCGGTGGGGCATGGAGCCATATGACCGACGGAAGGTTTTACCAATGAAGGCAGATGAAGGTATCGTGCCAGTTGGCACGAAACTTTTTGAATTACCATATTACTGACCCAAGTGCCCTTTCGGGTTGTCACCAGAGCCAGCCCCCTCTTGCTTTTGCCCACGCGTCCTTTCGGATTTTCTCGTGGCGGGGTACCCGATTTTGCCTGCAGTGCCCTTTCGGGTTTTCACCACAGCTGGGTTTTAGCCATTTTTGCCCTCGTTCAGAATGCCTGAACAAGACTGGCGGGGTATCACTATTTTTAACCCCATTTTGTCTCTTCTTTTGCTTTCTCTTTTCTTTTTATTGAAACTTTGATTCTATAACTGATAGGCGCAGCTTGTGCATATATCATCATTGATGTGGGTGCTAACATCAATGCAAGGGTTTCATAGGTCTCATCAGGATAGACGTAAGGTCTAAACTGGACGGGTTTCATCGCTGATTGGGCAAAGCGCCAATCAATCAGCAACGGGTTTCATCATCGGTATTGGGTTTATACCAATGCAAGGATTTTTATAGGTTTCATCAGGATAAACGTAAGGTCTAAACTGGACAGATTTCATCGCTGATCGGGCAATGCGCCAATCAATCAGCAACGGGTTTCATCATCGGTATTGGGTTTATACCAATGCAAGGATTTTTATAGGTTTCATCAGGATAGACGTAAGGTCTAAACTGGACAGATTTCATCGCTGATCGGGCAATGCGCCAATCAATCAGCAACGGGTTTCATCATCGGTATTGGGTTTATACCAATGCAAGGATTTTTATAGGTTTCATCAGGATAGACGTAAGGTCTAAACTGGACAGATTTCATTGCTGATCGGGCAATGCGCCAATCAATCAGCAACGGGTTTCATCATCGGTATTGGGTTTATACCAATGCAAGGATTTTTATAGGTTTCATCAGGATAGACGTAAGGTCTAAACTGGATGGGTTTTATCACGGCGGGACGTAAAGAGATATGCGGGTTTCTTCGTGGTTACCACATTACCGACCCAAGCGCCCTTTCGGGTTTTCACCAGAGCCAGCCCCCTCTTGCTTTTGCCCGTGCGCCCTTTCGGGTTTTCGCACGGCGGGGTACCCGATTTTGCCTGCAGTGCCCTTTCGGGTTTTCACCACAGCTGGGTTTTGGCCATTTTTGCCCTTGTTCAGAATGTCTGAACAAGACTGGCGGGGTATCTCTATTTTTAACCCCATTTATATATATATATATATATATATATATATATATATATATATATATATATATATATATATTATTTTCTTCTATCCCCCCCTACTTGTTTAGAGGGTGTCAGACCGTGACGGCACAGGATCACGATGAGTGGTAGCCTAGTTAGGACGGAGTGTCACTATACCAAGGAAAGGATATCTCGGCTAGGGCGGAGTGCCACTAGACCAAGGAAGGGTAGTTCGGCTAGGGCGGAGTGCCACTAGACCAAGGAAGGGTAGTTCGGCTAGAGCGAAGTGCCGCTAGGCCAAGGCAGAGGTATCTTGACTAGGGCGGGGTGCCACTAGGCCAAGGAAAGGATATCTCGGCTAGGGCGGAGTGCCACTAGACCAAGGAAGGGTAGTTCGGCTAGGGCGGAGTGCCGCTAAACCAAGAAAAAGGTATCTCGGCTAGGGCGGAGTGCCACTAGGCCAAGGAAGAGGTATCTTAACTAGGGCGGGGTGCCGCTAGACCAAGGAAAGGATATCTCGGCTAGGGCGGAGTGCCACTAGACCAAGGAAGGGTAGTTCGGCTAGGGCGAAGTGCCGCTAGGCCAAGGCAGAGATATCTTGACTAGGGCGGGGTGCCACTAGACCAAGGAAAGGATATCTCGGCTAGGGTGGAGTGCCACTAGACCAAGGAAGAGTAGTTCGGCTAGGGCGGAGTCCCACTAGGCCGAGGAAGAGGTATCTTGACTAGGGCGGGGTGCCGCTAGACCAAGGAAAGGATATCTCGGCTAGGGCGGAGTGCCACTAGACCAAGGAAGGGTAGTTCGGCTAGAGCGGAGTGTCGCTAGGCCAAGAAAGTGTAGTTCGGCTAGGGCGAAGTGCCGCTAGGCCAAGAAAAGGGTATCTCTTGCCCGATTACTCGGGGAATATCAGCTGTGCAGCATGATACAGCTTCAGGTGTTTACCGTTGAGTGGTGAGAATTGGATCTCCCCTCGATGATTAACAACTATGTAGGCCCCTCCTTCGTAGACCCTTTGTATCACATATGGACCTTCCCAATTGGGATTTAGCTTTCCCTTTGGGTTGGACGCCATGACTTCTTTTTTCTTGACCATGACAAGGTCACCTTTCTTGAATTCTCGCCCTTTTACGAGTTTGTTGAATGCGGTGGCCATGCGGGCCTGATACATCTGGATATTCTTCTGAGCTTGGAGGCGCTTCCCTTCCAATTCAGCCAATTCTTCTAATCTTCTTTCTGCATTGGTTTGTTCGCCATGGGCCAGCTCATATTGGACTGCCACTCTGAGTGACGGGACTTCCAACTCTAGTGGGACTACTGCCTCTGAGCCGTATACCAAGGAGTATGGTGAGCACCCTGTAGGTGTTTTGAAGACGGTGCGATACGCCCACAGAGCTTCATACATCTTTTCTTCCCAATCCTTCTTATTGGCACTGACGACTTTGGCCAGCAGGGTGCACAAAGTCTTATTGAAAGCTTCTGCCAATCCATTTGCCTGTGGATTGTAAGGAGTGGAAGTCCTCCATTCGATCTTATATTTCTCGGCAAGCCGATAGACTTTCTGATTTCTGAAATGACTCCCATTGTCAGATATTATTCGGCTGGGGATCCCAAACCGGAAGATGATGTTTTGCTTGATGAATCTGGCGACCAGCTCACCAGTAACTTCTCTTAGTGCTATAGCCTCTGCCCATCGGGAGAAGTAATCTGTTATGGCCAGTATATACTTATGCCCGGCCGAGGAAGTCGGTAGTGGACCGACTACATCAGTTCCCCATTGTGCAAACGGCCAGCTAGGGACTGTAGGGTGCAGAATCGTAGGTGGCCTTCTAGGCACAACAGCATGCTCCTGACACTTCTGGCATGACTTTGCAAATGTGCAGCAGTCTTCAAACATAGTGGGCCAATAGTAGCCCAGCTTCTTGATTTCTATCTTCATCTTGGGGCCAGCCTGGTGGGCACCTGCTGTCCCAGCATGTACTTCTTCATCGCTTGCCAAGCTTCCTCAGTGGACAGGCAGCGGAGCAGAATCTTCTTGCGTGCATCTGCCATTATTCGGAACAGAGTCCCATTCCTGAATTCATAAGAATCTTTGATTCGCAAGAGTTTCATCTTTTCTTCTCTTTTCTGCGGCAGCTGTTGGTGTAAAAACCATTGTAGCAGGTGTTGTCTCCAATCAGATGCCTGTTCTGTACTGATCGTGGCGACTTCATTTTCTTCGGGGCAGCCTTCTAGCATGCTGGGGACTTGCCGCCGATTTATAACAACAATGTTCAGTGTCTCATCTGGTGGGACTGCTATTGAGCTGGCTAGCTTTGCCAATGCATCAGCCTGGGCATTATGTGCACGGCCCACATGCTTGAGCTCAATATGATAGAATTTCGCCATGAGGCGCACAGCTTTTTGGTGGTAGGGGTTCAACTCCGGCTTCGCACTTCGAACTCACCTTGGATTTGCTTTATTATCAACATTGAATCCCCGAATACCTGAAGCATCTGGATACCCATGTTGAGGCTTATATGCAGTCCGATTATCAGAGCTTCATACTCGGCTTCATTATTAGTGCAGGGCTTGTTTATAGAACAGGAAGTATGCACAACCTCCCCATCTGGCGATTTCAGCACAATACCGGCTCCGGCTCGTATTCTGATCTTTCCATCGGAGTCCGTCTCTGTTCTAGATGCTCCGTCAAAGAACAGCTGCCACATAGTTGACTGAGCCTGGCAGGCTTCTAGTGTCTCATCATCGGGTAACTCAGTCCCCAACATATCATTCTCTGGCACAGGATGTTCTGCGAAGAAATCGGCCACAGCCTGTCCTTTTATTGCCCTCTGGGGTATATATGTGATATCGAATTCCATCAGAATTACTGCCCATTTGCCCAACCGGCCTTTCAGTACTGGTTGAGTCAGTATGTATTTGAGTGGATCTGCTGCAGATATCAATCTGATTTCATGTGACAGCATATAGTGCCGGAGCTTTTTAACGGCAAAGACTAGTGCCAAGCATGTCTTCTCTATATAGGTGTAACTTTCTTCAGTTCTGATCAGCCTCCTACTCAGGTAGTATAGAGCCTGCTCTTTGCCTTCTTCATTTATCTGTGCTAGCATTGCCCCCAGGGAACAGTGTGTGGCTGCAATGTACAGTATCAGGGGTTTGCCCTTAATAGGTGCCCCCAGCACTGGAGGGGTTTGAGATATTCTTTCAGCTTCTCAAAGGCTTCCTGACAGCCATCGTCCCAGAGGAACGGCACATCTTTCATCATGAGCTTGTGAAAAGGGTGGCATTTCCCCGACAGATTTGATATGAATCGTCGGATGTAGGCCAAACGCCCTTGTAAAGATCTCAGCTCGTGGAGATTCCTTGGTGGAGGGAGCTCCTGGATAGCTTTAATCTTGGATGGGTCAATCTCAATGCCCCTATGACGGACAATGAACCCAAGGAATTTTCCACTGGACACGCCGAAGGCACATTTCATAGGGTTCATTTTGAGCTCATATTTGCGCAGCCTCTGGAACACTACTCTCAGATCCTGCAAATGGTCTTCTTTTCTGCTGGTTTTCACCACCAGGTCATCAATGTAGCACTCTACCTTTTTGAAGAGCAAATCATCAAAGATCTTTGTCATAGCTCTTTGGTAAGTAGCGCCGGCATTCTTGAGGCCGAACGGCATCCTTTTATAGTGGAATATCCCCTTCGGAGTGCGGAATGCAGTGTGCACTCTGTCTTCTTCAGCGATCCAGATCTGGTTATATCCGGATGACCCATCCATGAATGACAGGGCTTCATGGCCAGTGGTTGCATCGATCATTACTTCAGTAATTGGTACTGGGAAATCATCTTTTGGACAAGCCTTATTCAGGTCCCTGAAATCTACACATATCCTGATCTGCCCATTTTTCTTCTTCACGGGCACTATATTGGCCAGCCATGTAGTATACTGGTTTTCTTCAACAAAGCCTACATCAATCAGCTTGTCGACTTCTTTGTTGATCTGATTTATCAGTTCAGGACGCATCCTCCTGGAAGGCTGCTTTACAGGGCTTGCCCCCGGGTTTATCGCCAATCGGTGCTGTGCCACATCAGAGCTCAGTCCCGGCATTTCATCATATGTCCATGCAAAGCAGTCTCGGAACTCTTTCAGAAACTGTATGTACTGTTCTCTGGCAGCTGGTTCTAGCAGTGCACTGAGGAATGTCGGCCTTGGCTCATCCGCTGACCCCAGATTCACTTCTATCAGCTCATCGACGGTGGCCTGGCCTCCGTCCTCAACTTCGGGTGGGGCTTCTTGCAAATCAATAAAGCCTCCCGGAATATAATTCTCTTCAGTTTCATGTTCTTCTGTGTCGTCATCCTGCTCATCAGCGGATGTCGGCTTATCATATAAGGCCGATACCATCGGATTCTGTTCAGTCTGCCCCGAGGATGAGACTGGTTCAAAAGAGAATTCAAAAGTGGAATCTTCCGCTCTTAGGGATCTTTCTGTTGCAGGCTCCCCTGAAAGGTCATCTTTCTGTAGAGCCCGGACTTCTTCCAGAATGCGCTCAAATTCCAGGCATTCTCTCAGTTCTTTGGCCATCTGGTCTTCATCCGGGGTTTCCGTATCAAATTGTGCTTCGGCCTGGAATAGATCCTCCTTGCAGGACGGGTCCTTCCAGCACCGACCCCTCTCAGTTTTATCAGACATCCCTGCTTCTGGCTGGTCATCTTGGGCTTCATTGTCTGTTATGGTTTGATACATAATCTCTTCATCCTCAAAGGGATATTGATCATATCCTATCCCAGGGGAGTCTCCATGCTGGTAGAAGGTAGAGATGACATCCACCTCGGCTTCATAATATTCTTGAAGGGTATAACCCAATCCCGGATGCTGTGTGATCTTCCTCAGTTCCTTATTATCTCGAGGCGGATCCCATAGCTCCCTGAATGCTTTCTTCTGGGCTGCAGATTGTAGTGATGGCATTTGCATCTTGGAGAACATCTGCGAAACCCGCTGGGTAGTATACTCCAAGCCTGTAATCGGCACCATCTGGTTTGCGGCTTCTTCAGGGACCATGCAGTCTTGATCATCTTCTTCGACTGCCTCCCCGGTGTAGAATATGGTAGGTGGCTCGCAGAAGCGAGGGATTTCCATAGTCTTCAGTGGCAGCACTGTTTGGTAATCTAGGCTGGCGACGGGTTTGATTAAACCTCGTGGGACCTTCACCTGTATGCACCTTTCTTTCATTTCTTGATCAGTGCTATCTGGATGGATGCTAGGAGGGGTGATCCGAGCAAAATCATCAGCATAAGAGATGTGAGCTACTTCATGCTTTTCAACATAGCCCCTGGGTGGCGGTGGAGACCAAGCTTTTGCCTTCGTCGCCGGCTTCTTCTGGCTGATTACAGCCTCTTTCTTTTCATCCTTTTGTGACACCTCGGTGTAGTAGGATGCATCGAGCATATGGCACTCGAACACTTCAAAGGGATGTAGGTCTGCAAACACCCTTTCTTCCTTTCCTTCATGGCAGTATTTTATGCATTGGTGTAGCGTGGATGGCACTATCTGATATTCATGCAGCCACGGTCTCCCCAACAGGGCCTTATACGTGGTGTTGGAGTCGATCACATAGAATCGTACCACGGTAGTGAGGTCGCCCAATGTGAGGTTGAAATCAGCCACCCCGAGAGGTGTTTCACATTTCTGGTTGAACCCAGCAATCTTCATGTCTCTGACCTTGGTAAGCTGCAGATCAAAGTAGTATTTCTGATAGATGCGATACGGGAGAATATTTACAGCAGCCCCGGGATCTATCAGTATCCTGCTCAGCGACTGACAGTTCAGGGAGCCCCTCATATACAACGGTCTGTTGTGACTGGCATTTGGGATCAGCATATCATCTTCTGTGAACGTGACTGATGGTCCAGCATTCACTTCTGCCAAGAGTGCTTCATATTGTGCCGGCGACTGCAGGGCATCCACAATTGCTTGGCGGGCCTCTTTACTCAGAGAGAGTATCTCCCAGATGGAGAATCTGGTGGGGAGCTTCTTCAACATTTTCATGATTCGACTGCCAACCCGAACATTAGACAGCCTCATCTCCTCTGCCCACCGGGGTCTTGGAGGTTCATGTGGTGCCTGTGGCCTTTGCTGCCCAGTCCCAGTTTCATTTTCTTCATCGGTCTCCCGGAGGGCTTCTTCTGTAATGACTGCCCCTGGCTTTGCTAGAGGGCTATTTTCTTCATTTTCCTCATGCTGTTTATGCTTTCCAGTTGCTGTCTGCTGGCATTTATTGCTTTTAGCTGGAGCAGTATGAGATGGCTGCTCGTTTTCTAAGCTGGACAGGAACTCCAGGAATGAAGGGGCTCCTTCTGCTTTATCTTTTCCTTGGTACAAGCTGGCAGGGGGAGGAACCTGGACACCGCGCACCTCTGGTTTTGGGATTTGATAGGGTTGCTCCCCTCTGAACATAATATTATGGTTAGCTGGTGGCGGACGCCCCCATTTTCTCCCAGAACGTGTTGCATGGGCTGAGGTAGAGGCCTCAGCATGATTGGCTTCTAGCGGGACATATGATGCTTCTTGTTCATCATCCTCCCCAGGCAGGGAAAAGAGTACCGACAGAGTATTGCATTGTACTGTCGTGACCTTCTTTCCCTTTTTGGCCTTAGGTCGTCTCTTCTTTTTCTGGGAAGTTGGCTTTGCTAGTTCCTGCCCCCAGAAGGACTCAGTCTCATCTTTTCTTTGTTTTGCCTCCGGCTGCTCTTCAATTTTCAATTCTTAGAGCTGCTCCCAGAGTATACAGTCTTTCACCAACAGGTGTTTCGGCTTTTTCTGCTCATACTCATCAAGCTCATTAATATATTGCTGCAGACGCCTGGTCGCAGGGCTTTCTTCTTTATGTGCAGGGAGGGGAGTTTGTCTCCTCCGGTTGCGAGTATGGATCCGGATGACTGGTCCGGTCTCAACTGTAGGCCATATTGGCTTTATTGGAGGCGACTCAGGCCTTGGGGTGACACCCCGGATAACTGCTCCGTTGGTTTTGACTGCGGGAGTCTTCTTTTTGTTTTTTGTGGGTACCGTCTGCCATCCTTCCTGATCTCTCAATGGGGTGAGGAGGCAGGCTTCATAGGTGTGCCTGGTGCATTCTTCAATGGCTTCCTTAGGTAGCTGTTGATAGATTGAGATCATATTAGCGGCCACCCTCCAGGGCGGAAGCTCATGTGGCCGAGGCGGCTTCACCTGGTAATCTCCCAGCTGCAGTTCACCCTTCTTGACCATTCCTTCCATGATATCTTTGAAGACATAACAGTCCTCAATTGGGTGCCCCAACACCCGGTGAAATGGACAGAACATCGGATCATCTTTCTTTTCTGCATCTTCGGGCTTCTTCGGTTCAGGCAATGTTACCTTATTGAACTTATATGCCCAGTTAAATAATGCTGCAGTCTTATCCTTGGGAAAAGAGTAAGCCCTTCTCATCCTGTCCCTTAGAGAGACCTTGTCTCTTCTTTCTGCTGTATCTGCCATCGGGGGAGCTTCATCTGCCCCTTTCTTCCCTTTTTGTTGCTCAAAGGTTCTAAAATCGACGGTGTTGGCCTCAGAGTGTGACGGCCGCCGATCATTGGATTTTCCTTTTTGCATGGCGGGAGCATTGACGGTCGGACGTTTGGACAAGAACGTCTCGACCTCCGCCACTATATTGTTCAGTCGGTCAAATGTTTTGACATCTGCACCGATCATTTTTTCTAGTACTTCCCTCCTGAGGTTCTGCTTGCATATCTGCACTGCATCCTCCTGATGAGGAGGTCTTCTGCATCTCATGGCTAGATTTCTCCATCTTTTGATGTACTCCAGTGCAGTTTCATCCTGTTTCTGCCTAGTAGCATACAGTTCTGCTATTGTGATTTCCCTCTCCGTGACATGAAACCTGTCACGGAATTTTCTCTGCATATCGGGCCAATCAACCACTGATCCTGCTGACAAGCTTGAATACCATTCAAAGGCCAACCCAGTGAGGGACGAGCCAAAGAACTTGAGCAGATAGGCTTCATCGACTGCTAGGTCGCCCATGATGGTAGTATAGTAGGCTATATGCTCTCTGGGGGAGCCCTGGCCATTGAATTTCTCAAACTTTGGCGGCTTGCTGACGCCTGGAGGCAGTCTTTTGGCAGCATACTGGGGAGGATACGGTACCTTGTACACATCATAGGCACTAGTATCATCTCCAGTCTTTTCTGACAGCTTCATTTCCACAATTCTTTCAATCATCTGCTTGTGGGCTACAGCTGGGTCTATATCTTCTGGAAAGAAGTGGGCTTGTTGCTGGCTGTGAGGAGTTGTCATCACAGTGGCGCGCAAGATGGGCGCGGTAGGCTGCGTCTGAGACACAGAGGGCTGAGCTATTGTCTGCTGTGGAACAGGTTGACTTGGTGCTTTGCCCTTATCAGCTAAGAGAGGATTAGCCAGGATAGTTGTTTCTGTGGAGCTGGATGTCTGCCCCGCAGGTTCAGCTTGCTTCGAGACTGATGTAGCTTCCTGTCTCTCATTGAGCTGTCTTCGGAGAGCATTGATCTCCTGTTGGTATCTTCTGAACATCATCTGGATCATGGGATCCATGGTTGATGGATTTGTATATCTTCAGAAGTCCCTTCAGCATCATCAACGAAGGGGTTATCTCCATCTTCCGCTGTTACCACATTAACTGTCATAGTGGTAACCCTGCGGGCTTCATCATCAATTTTCATTTTATCTTTTGCTGCCTGGCCTCTTCTTGTGACAGGACCAGGTCTAGTTGCCAGCCTGAGCAATTCATCTTGCTGAGTTGGTAATATATCTTGCCCCCTGGCCAGTCCAGCCATGTTGCAGGCGAAGATTTGCATCTTTCCTTTCCGCCTGTAGACCTTTCTTTTTATTTGGCTAGGATATCTGAGCCGGTCAAAGACCGATATTCTTTCTTTGGCTTCTTCCTTGTACAGGTCTTCTTCATTATATCCGGCCCTGGGGCCTTCTTCATAGTCATTTGAATTGGAGGAAGAGGCTTCGACCATCATTTCTTGGAAGGTTTCTTCTTCTTCATCATCCCTGGTGCCCAAGGCACGGGATAGTCTTCGCTGGCCTAGGGCAGAGCTCCCTAGGTAGTGGAAGTAGTCTTGGACTACTTGCTTAGTCTCCTCTGGGTTGCGCCTTTGCGGCTCAGGTCGGAGCATCAGTCTGTCCTGGCCCGTTTGCTGCCAGGCCAGTCTTGTCACCCGAGCATTCAGATGTTCGGCCCTGGGATATTTGAAGATATCAGCCTGTCTGGCACAGGCTCCTGATCTTCTTGCAGTAAGCATAGTGACTGGTTCACTTCTTCTCATATCGCCAACTTGGCAGCGGTTGGCAGCAGCATTGCTTTCATCTCTCTTCATTTCCCTTCTGCCCCCTGCTCTGAGGCGGGCAGCAGTGATATCAGTGAGGTTCTCTCTGTCTTCAGCTGGGGCCCAGCTTTGGATCTTCTTCGGTCGCCAGACCTGTTTGTATTTTGCTGGCTTGGGCGCCAGCGGCTTCCTTTCAGCATCTTCCCAGTTGGCCCTCCTAGAGGCCAAAACCTGGAACTTGTTGTCAGTTGGGATGGTCGGGACGATTCTGTCCGGCCGGACTCCCCTGGGGCGACCGTCGAGGTTCGCCCTAATAGCACCCATCATTATCGTCTTTCCGGAATTGGAAAGGCGACGATCAACAGCAGTAGACCGGTTCCTCCGGTTGGTTTTCTTCCCCTTCTGGGCAGCAGTGGGGACCATGTCCCTTTTCTGGACATGATGGACGTAGCAGGCGACGGCCGTGGGGGCCGTTTTCTTCGGTAAGCCATCCTTGCGATCAGCGGCCTCCACTGGGGCGTTTGCAGCAACGCCTTGCTCCTCGTTATCGACCTGTAGAAGGTCGGTGTAGACAACGCCCAAGCAGTTGGGCAGCCCGACAGCTGGGGGAAACGAACCGAACGCCAGTGGTACCGCCAGGTACCCCTCCTGGACGTGCATGTCCACCGGTTGCTTGTCGAAGCATACAGACGCGATTTGTGTTGTCATCGTAGTTTCCTGGAAACAAGGAAACACACGGAATCAGAAATTTGAGGGGGGCCCGCTGGGCCTCCTACCTTAGCGTAAAGATGAAGGGAGACTAAGTCCCACCGGGCGTGCCAGACTTGTTCGAACACATTTTATTCTATCTGGTTTATTATTTGTTTATTTGTTTTATTTATTTATTGATTATGGATTTATTGGCGTGCCAGTCACCGTGGTGACGATTTTATTGTGCGCTCGATCTGACTTGGTCAGTCGATTGTGAGTGATCGTGTCTGGACTAGAAGTCCGTCATACCCTGAACGCTATGACGTTAATTACGTCCTCCCTAAGGAAGACAACCCTTGATTAAACGCTAGAGGTAGGAGGAAGACAGCGGTAAAGCCGTATGCTCAAAGGAGACAAAGTTCATCTGCTTGCAAGACGTTAAACGTATTTGAACAGAGCAGGGGTTTATTAATTACGGGAGAGACCCGCCGGCATATTCCCACCATCTTGGATGATGCCAAGTGGGGAATAGGAAACCACCCATGCAGCGGCAGGGTAGGCTCCGCAAAAGATCGGGTATATAGACATAACCCGGAATCCGGATGGGGACCGGCCTGATGTAACACACCCGGTACGAGTGCGATGTCTTATTAATATCCCCCTTTGGAGGGCCATCAGAGATCACGCAAGGGCATAACTCCGTGGGCCAGCGGGGTTAGAGGAGAATACCACACTCGATTGGTGGGGATATGTAAATTTCGGCAGCATGTTCCCTCAACCTGGATTATGCCAAGGAAGGATAGGTCATCATCCACGGAGAGCCGGGACAACGACCGAACAAAGATGGGCACCAGGCCCAGGGACATATCTTGCCTTCATATTATTGATCAATGTTCCCTTGGAACCCATCAAAACACATGTAATGACATGGTTCTTTGGGTTCATAAGGCAGCGGTGAAATCCAGATTCGGGACGAGAGCTGTGGGGGAGGTCTTCCCCATTGTTGTATCTCATCAAGACACAAGTGATGGTCTGTGAGTATCTCCTTAAACAGATGTAGGGGAGATTAAGAAGTTTGAAGAAGAACGGTGCAGAGATGGGCCTCGGAGTGGGTTTCATCTGACTGAAGGAGGGATCTCGGCGTGATCTTGATTGGCAAGAAGGAGCTCTCGGCCTGGACATTTAATGGACGAAGGGACGCTCTCGGCCTGGCCCTTGGGTTGGCCAAAGGGGGTTCTCGGCCTGGTATTTGGTTGGCCAAGGGGGGCTCTCGGCCTGGACATTGGGCTGGCCAAGGGGGGGGCTCGGCCTGAGCATTTAGTGGACAAAGGGGCTTCTCGGCACGGTTCTTGGGCTGGCCAAGGGGGGTCTCGGCCTGAGCAATTGGTTGGCCAAGGGGGGGTCTCGGCCTGGGGTCTTCTCGGCGGGCTCCTCGGCGCGCCAGAAAGGGGGGCGCCGAGAGGGGCAGTATTAGGTTTGGCAAAAGGGGGGGGTGAATGGCTAGGAGGAGGGGTTCTCGGTTGAGGGCTTCTCGGCGCGCACCTGGCCGCGCCGGGAACATACACGTCGGGAGCCTTGCACATATAGCCTCACGTGGAAAGCGCTGTAACAGACTGGTTGTCGTTTAGCCAAAAGAAGGGGAGGGCCTCTCGGCCTTATGGTTCTCGGCGGGGAAACTTGCACGCCGAGAGGTGAAATGCAGAAGGATTTCAGGGTTTCAGAGCTCAAAGACGATGCTCTGTTTGGGTGTTTTCTGGGATTTCAAGCTCGAATTGATGCCGGGCCAGAAGTACAAAAAAGGGGAATTTCACGGAGGCTTCTATTGGAAGGATGCCAAGGGATTTGAACGGGGGAATCAAATGGAAGAAATCAGATCATCACCTGATCTTGTGGAGGGTTTTATCTGTCTGTTGCAGGCCATTTGGGGGAGTCAAGAGATGACTGTCCTCCGACCCCTCCAGACGAGCCCAGTGACATTAAAACAAACGGAGAAGGGGGACTCTCAACGTATAAACTTCAGGCCCTAAGCATTCAATATTTAGAATGGAGGACCTGAGATCGGATCATCGTTTATGAGAGCTGGACGGCCCAGGAAACCAAGAGACTGATACCTCTGGTTCCTGAACCGCATGAGAGGGCTCGTCAGAAAACTCAGGTTATATATATAGGGAAACAGCCATTGAGATCGGAGAGGGAAGAAGAGAACAAAACTCAATAACCCATTAGATGGGGGTAGGAGTCCTATCCTCGTCCCTCTTCGAAGAACAAACCCATACGATCGGCTCCGAAATCCAAAGAGTCTAATCTATATTTCTTTCAGACAAAGGCCATATACATAGAGAGACAGACAGAGATCGGATGTCTTAATCCATCGATGCCCAGACGGGCCATCTCAATATTTCATTGCATTGCATAAAGAAATCTTACACTGATCATGAAAGAAAAATGCAAGGCAGAAAGCTAAAAATCAAGGCCGGAACTCTCCGGCTACAGTTGATAAATCGAGAGAGGACTCGCTATATTACATCAGATAAAAGAAAGAAACACGGAGGAGGGGAGGGTGGAGCATTGACTCCTCTCCCTCCCCAGTGCCCACCTGGAGCTTTCCTTCTTCTTCTCTTCTCTGTTGGTTGAAAGGGGGGGTGGCTCTTGCTCTCCGAACGGGACTCCCTCTCTATCTTTCTATTGCTCTATCTTTTTCTCTCGATCCCCTTTTTCTATCTGGCTTTCTCTCTTCTTCCTTTTTTGGTCTCTCTCTTTTCTATCGTCCGCCTCTTCTTTCTTCGAAGGGAGGGGGTTTTATAACCCCTTTCCTCTTCCTTCTCGGCAGGCACCTTCACGGCGCGCTTGAGGTAGGCTTCCCGGCGCGCTCAAATTTGACCTCTCGACGCCAGTATCTGGGCTTCGACATGGGCTTTCGGCGCCACCTTCATATAGGCCCACTTGGGGTTTCTTTAAGTGTATCATCATCCCAAAGGGTCTATCATCTATGAAATATCTTGTATTGAAATCGCGATTGCAATCTCCATCAGTCCGCAGACAGGGTTCTTATCAGTCCGTAGACAGGGATTTCATCAGTCCGAAGACAGGGTTTTATCAGTCCGTAGATAGGAATTTCATCAGTCCGTAGACAGGATTTTATCAGTCCGTAGACAGGGATTTCATCAGTCCGTAGACAGGGTTTTATCAGTCCGTAGATAGGGATTTCATCAGTCCGTAGACAGGGATTTCATCAGTCCGTAGACAGGGTTTTATCAGTCCGTAGACAGGGATTTCATCAGTCCGTAGACAGGGATTTATCAGTCCGTAGATAGGGATTTCATCAGTCCGTAGATAGGGTTTTATCTTATCAATATTGTCACTCGAATGGCGACGAGCTCGGACATCAGCCTTGGTCTGGGAAGACCTCAGCCGGGTGCATAATCTGTGGAGACGATTCTTCTTCTGCTCTGTCTTCTCAGGAGCCTTTATCATCTTCATCTGCCGGTGCTGGCTTCATTTTTATCTTATATTACTTCCGTCAGTAAGCCGACATCCGACTTATCCTGACATATCGTCTGTGACTTCTTGGACGAAGCAGTAGTATAGCTCTTCTTAAAGGGCTGGAAGATCTCATTAGTCGGGTGATTGCTGCTTTATCAGTGCTGCCGTTTGAGTGACATTGGCACCGGGCATCAGCTTTGGCCGACAAGGGCTTTAGCCGGGTGAAAGGTTGATAAGCTTCATCATTAGTCTTTCACTGTTGGTCAGATCTTCTTTTCAATTATGCTTCCACCCTTGTTCATTTTCCGGGTGTCAACAGGTGTCCAGGCCCCTGGACGCCCCCATCTTTTTAATTTATTTTATTCTTTTCTCAGGGCCTAAAATTAAATAAAAAATATATATATATATATATTAATGGAGGCGTCCAGGCCCCTGTACGCCTCCATAAAAACAAAAACAAAAATGTGTGTAAAATGCCAATTGGCATAAAAAACAAAATAAATAAGTAAAAATATATATATATTAATGGAGGCGTCCAGTCCCCTGGACGCCGCCATAAAAATAATTATAAAAAAATCAAAATGCCAGCCTTGGCACAAGAGACAAATAAAAAAAATAATAAAATAATATATTTATGGAGGCGTCCAGGCCCATGGACGCCTCCATAAACTCTCTCACGGGCGCCGGCCACCGAACGACGGTTTATCGTGTGTGAAAAAATCCAAATTTTGAAAAACGTCCAGCCATCTGGACGCGCCCATTTCTAAATCACGAGGCGCCGCTCACAAAACCACGCGTTGTGCCAAACCGCGTGCGGCTGTCAGCAGTATTCGGTGGACCTGTTAGAGGCGTCCGGGACCCTGGACGCCCCCACAAAAGTATTCCAAAAAAATTAATAAAAATAGAATAAAATATTAGTTCGGCCCTGATGGCGGTGTCCAGGGTCCTGGACGCCTCCACCCTCCGTAGCTCTATAAATAGAGCCCCCCCCCCCTCAGTTCTGGAGGAGCTTCAAAGTGATCCGATAGGCTGCCGGAGCCCAGAGGTTACGGAGTCATTTTCTAACCCGTGGGTTCTTTTGTAGGTGGAGGTTCTGCCGGATTCTCGGGTGCTCACGCTCGCGAGAGGAAGGTCGTCTTCATCCACCGCGCTTCCACGTCGTCCCCACGCTGCCGGAGCTCCGCCGGATTTCACCATCGGCACATCCAATAAGCCAATTCTTTCCTTTTCTTCATAGTTCTTTTGCATTCATCATCTTGCATCCCCTATCCCCCTTCATAAGGGCGCCTTTTCTTATACACTTCTTACATCCATCATCTCATTTCCCTCCTACTCGAGTCCGAGAGGGGTTTAAAAGATAACACCAACCAGGTGTGTGTCTTGCCATCATTTCATTATTTTTATCGTAAGGATTTGAATACTACACCTCCATCTTTCTAATCCACTTGTCATTTGTTTGTCGTTGTTTTGCAAGGGTAGCCGAGGAAAGCCCTCTCCGTCGGCCGACCGGAGGGAGAGGAAGAAGTAACCCGCTATCTCCCGCTCTTGAGGTAGGCGCGATCACTTTCTTATTTTGGGGTCTTTCGGCCCCTGGCGATCACATCTTGTTTTCGAGGCCGCGGCGAGTCACTTCCCCAATGGCCGTTTAAATTTCCGTTCTTATACTCTCCTTATATTCTGTTATATTCTGCTCATATTCTCGAGGCCGCGGCGAGTCACTTCCCCAATGGCCGTTTAAATTCACATACATTATATTCTTATCTGTTTATGTTCTCGAGGCCGCGGCGAGTCACTTCCCCAATGGCCGTTTAAATTTCCGCTCTTTGTATTCTCTTTATATTCTGTCATCATATCATCTGTTCATATTCTCGAGGCCGCGGCGAGTCACTTCCCCAATGGCCGTTTCAATTCTTGTTATTTAATTTCTGCACCATTCCCGTCCCCCCGAGGCCGCGGCGAGTCACTTCTCGCTATGGCCGTTTAACCCCCATATCTTGCTATATCACACTTGTCCAGCTCGTCCCGCCGGAGCAATCTCCCGTGGTGGCCCCTTCTCTCTCTTCTCTTATTTCTGTGTTGCAGCAAACAAAAATAAAAAGAAAGAGGAGCCCGCGCGCGCTCCGCGTCTTCTCCGCTCTTCCCCGAACCGCGTGACGTCGCTCACAGATTGGCGATCACGGTGGGACCTCTACTGCTTCCTTTCGGCTACCCTTGCAAGTTCGGCACCATCCGTGCCTCTCCACCTTCGCGCCCGCGCGCGCCCCCGTTGTGCTCACAGTAGCACCGTCAGTTCTGATTGGTTCTTTGTTTATTATATGTCTGTTATTTCTGTTGTTTTCCCACTCCATATCTCTGTCAGCATTTCATTGCATGCATCCATCCCTCTTTTCTATCCTTTTTTCATTTTTTTTTAGGATCACCCTTTCCCGGTGAAGGAAGGACTCTCCGTTTGGGAATTCCTCTCAACGGACTAGAATCTCCTACACTGGGACCTCCGTAAGTCCCCGACATCGAAGAATCTCCTCTTCGTTCACTGGGCCGGTTGTACCATTGAAGTTCCCTGAAGTTAGTCATTTCATTCGTGGTGAGACGAGAGACCCTAGCTGACACGGCGGTGAAACAAAAATAAACTAGGGTCCCCATTTTGTGTGAACTTCGGATCTCGCTAAAAACAAAAAAAATCATCAAAATCAAAACAAAAAAAAGGGCGTAAAGGCATCAACTTGTTTGATAATCTCTGCTACCTGCTTGCTAGTGTATGTTTTTGCGTTCTGGGAAAACTATGAGCATGGCTCACGAGTCTTTTGAGGAGAGCCACCCTAGTCGTGGTTTGTCAGCCGACCCGCGAGTCTATGCTATGGACTCGGGTCCTTCTCATGACCCCTCGCATGAGGTGCAGGTTATTGCCGGGGACACCTCCCCACCACAGGATATCTCTTCTTTTACTGGGCGTCCTCGCCAACACGGAGCTTACCTCTGAACAGCTCCGGGCCTTCCAGGCCATTCTAAAGGGGAAATCTGTTTCCCCCACGCCCCAGGAATCAACTCCGGTCATCGCACCTCTCCAAGAGTCCGTGCAGGCCATTCCATCTCCCTCACTGGCGCAAGCCATCCAGTCTCCCTCGCTTCAGGACAAGCGAGCCAACAACCACCCTCATTCCAGTTCCCGTCACAATCTCAAACTCCCGTTGTTCCCCACACACCGCTCCAGCCAGGGCCAACTGTCGGTGGTCCGACAGCTCCCTCCCATTCGGGGTTCCCCCCTCAAGTCTCCGGGAGACAGTTTCTCCCCCAGTGGCAAGTACCACCTTCACCTCCAGAGGAGCTCGCCCAATCGCTCCTCAATAGGTTCAATCGCATGGACGAGCAATTTCAAAATCTGAGAAGGATGGTGGACGTGAAAGCCACCCCGGAGGTTGCTTTGCCAATCCTTCCCGTCATTCATCTTCCTCCCTCCTAAATGCCCACGTACCGCAGATACAACGGTACCGGCAACCCCTTCATTCACCTCAAGGATTTCATGTATGAATCCTCCTATTGGCAAAATAATCAGAGGTCCCTGGCATACCTCTTTCGGAGATCATTGGATGGTCCCGCGCTTGAGTGGTTCTATTCTCTGGAGCCCCGCGAGGCCAAGAATTTTGAAATAGTCCAGAGAAGGTTCTTGCAGAAATATAGGGATAGGGTCGGTCCCTCACTCTCCATTACCGACCTAGTGGCCGAAAGATGAAACCCGACGAGGATTTTGTCCGATATGCTGATAGATGGAGGTCTCTGGCGGAAAGAATAAGGGATACCCTCTCCGAGCCCGAACAAGTGAAGATGATTGTGTCTAATGCAACCCCACAGTTCAGACATGTCCTGGCCATGAATAAACTTACTACAATGGAGGAACTCTATGAAAGGGCCCGATACATCCAAACCCAGCTAAAAGACTCCCCCATCATGAACATGTTTGAGTCGCCGAAGCCCAAAGTGGTCAGAAAGACAGGCGCTGGTGTCCCGGGCGGAGCCACAGAAGGGGTCGTGACAAATGAGCAAGTCAGTGCGGTCAACAATGCCAACTATGCAGTCAACCCAAGGCCTCCACAAATGCCCCGACTTCCCCTTCAACCAGGTCCTTTCCCTCTTCGTCCTCCACCCCAAAATAATCCACCCCAGGATAATATGCCTCCATTACGCCAACCCCAGCAACAACAACCACAACCTCAGCAACAACAACCACCACTTCAGTACAACCAAGTTCCACCCCCGGGGAACTATGGTCCCCAACAGCAACAAAGGAGGCCGCTTGGTCCCAAGAGAGCCTACTATCCACCATTGCCAGAAACCTTAGCAGACATTTTTAATGCCCTCATGGCATCAAACCAACTCGCCCTACCCAGAGAAAGGCCCGCGTGACCCCCCAATGTTGATACCTCCAAATACTGCGTCTACCACAGGCAGCCGGGACACACAGTAGATTACTGCTTCCATTTCAAAGATTACATCCATGGTATGAATGATGAACATCAAATAGATCGGGATGAGATGAGATGATACGTCGCGGCTCTCAAGGCTAGGAGACCCCCTCATAGGCCACAGCAGCAGTTACAACAGCAACAGCAACAGCAACCACAACAACAACAGTAGGCTCAGCAGGCCCCACAACAACAACCCGACATGGGCATAATCCAGAATCTTTTACCGGAGCACCAACAGCCCAATCATCAGGTTAACCCCATCTCCTCCTTCCCGGAAGTCGGGAGAGAGTAGGTGTGGCACCAGGAAAGTACCTCCATTCTTTCTACCTCCAACCCTATCGTCATGCAACCCCCTCACCTCGCCCGGGTAGCACCTCTCTCTCATCAACCCGCGTCAGTATCACCATCACCATTTCCACTACCATTACGCCCTCTTATCCGCACCCCGACCTCCTATCAACCGACACTCTCCACTACGCCTTCACACCCTCTCATCTTCTCCCACTCCCCCACTTTACCATCCACCTCTACCACATTTACCCCTACGCCTTCTAAACCCCTTATCATCCGTCAACCATACATAACCCCGTCTTTCTCCACCGTATCACCACTAATGCCTTCAAAACCACTCATTAACCATCACCCACCTCAAAATCATTGCCCACTTCAAGCCCTACCCACTCCTACTTCGTCTCCACCGCCACCTTCTAGACCCCTTATCCTTCATAATCCGCGCAATATCCCCTCTACCTCCACCATGCCGCCACCTAACAAACCCCTCATCAGAATCCCTGCTCCCGTCATCACCCCTGCTTCATCAACCATTCCTCCACTACTACCCCTCAAACCCCTGTTAAAACCCACTGCTACCCCCACAGAGGTACAAAAGCCGCAGGCAATGGTGCTCCGGAGTGGAAGGATTTTCCACAGGGTTTTCCCCACAACAGTCAGAATCCCGAGCAATCTCAGCCAGAGAAGGATGATGCAGAACAACCAGAAAGAGCTATCCCTGGAACACAGTATGATCTATTGAAACACTTGGACAAGACACCTGCCCGGATCTCCATCCTAGAGCTACTTCAAAGATCCACATCCCACTAGGCGGCCTTGATGGAATATCTCAAAAGGTCATGGTTAATGAAGACCTCCCCGTGGAGAAGATTTCGACCGTCCTGACCCCAACAGACACACAACCAGCCATCATGTTTCACAACTACGAGCTCGCTCCCAAGGAAGCTCGGAAATATGCATTGTGCATTTCAATAAAAATTAATGGGGTATCCATAAACCCGTGTCTTGTGGACACGGGTGCATCCATAAATGTGATCTCCATGAGCACTCTTCAGTTGTGTGGGGTCAACGAGGAACAAATAAGACCTTCCTCGATCACGGTCACGGCTTATGACAATAGCAAAAGGCCGCCGCAGGGGATGATTATTCTGAAGGCAGAACTAGGCCCCATGTCAATTCCCACGGAATTCCATGTCCTCGACATGGACCCCACATTCAAGGCTATACTGGGTCGCCCTTACATCGAAGCCATGGACGCTGTGCCTTCCACCAACCATCAGTGCCTGAAGTTTCCTTACAATGGGAGAATTATTAAAGTGGTCAGTACACCTGTCCTTCACACAGTGGATGCTATCAACACCTCTCTGCCTTCTGTTTGGCCGTCTCATCGGCCCATATTGTCACTGCTGGACGTACGTGATCCATCTCATGTTCCACTAGCACCAAAGGAGCCGGTCAGGGCAACCACAACATCATGTCTCCCTTTTCACTCCAAAGGTTGGGAGATTATGAGGAACATCGGCTATCAACAAGGAAAAGGTCTGGGCGCACAGTTACAGGGTATGCTCAAACCGCCAAAGGAAATTAGGCCGAACCGCAGGTTTGGCCTAGGCTTCAAAGGACCGTTCAAGGCAGATTGGAAGCCCCTCACGTGGACTCTATCAAACCACTTCAACAGAGGGCCCGTTGTTCAGATGGGAGATCACCCACGAGAAGCATATGGGGGATCACATGCTGTATATTTGGCTGAAAAATGTCCGAGGATCACCAAAAGAGGCAAGATCAAAGATCTGGAATGCGAGTGGGACAAATGGTTCGACATACGGGACATTTCCGTTGCACTGGAAAGGATGTTCTCGTCTCCGCAGCTTGAAGGACCACCATTGATCTCCGAAATACCAGAGAATACTACCACTCTTGCCAAGGTTCCAAACTATCCTCGTCCTCGCCAGAAGGACCCTGTCATCGACGGATCTTCATCCGTCCTCAACATTGCCGTCGACGGCTCATTAGCCGCCATCTTCTCCATCCACTCGTCTCAGCCTTTGCTGATATCTTCTTCTGGGCCAGACAATTGTTTGATGATCTTCCCAGGTCCCCTTCTTTGCTTACATACCTACGCGGGCTTTTCAACCCGCGCCAGGTCTTCAACCATGATCTGCTCTATGAGCCTCACAATCCTCTAGCCATAACCACTTTCCTCTCCCCTCCAATCTCTTTTCACTGCTTTGTCATTAAAAATTAAAACGAAAAAAAAACGTCAATTTTCAAACTCCCCAACAACACATCTTCGTTGAGGAAACCTCCTACATCTCCCACGGGTGCGTACCGCCTTGCGGACCACCCGTCCAAGGTCCGATGAGCGACCTTTTCTACCCCTCCTCTGAGGGGTCTTCTCCTGTACATTCTACACCATCCTCTTCGTCTTCCTCTTCTTCTGTAAATATTGTCAGTCAATCTAGGAATGATAGGCCAAGGGTAGTACCTAGGAAGAAATCCAAGGGTAGGCAGATCCCTTGTCGATTCCTTCTGGATTTGGCCGCCAGGTGTCAGGCCCTTCTTGCCATCCCCCAGTTGTTAGAAAATCCCATCCAGCTACCCGAAATAGAATGCGAGGGCAACTGTGCATCTGATGAAGGGTATGGAGTCTACGAGATCACGGATGAAGAATGCCCCACTGAAGAGGAGGGTGAAGAATATGAGGATGCGGCGGGCGCATACGCTAGTGGAATAAGAGATTCGACGAGCCGTCAACCGCCGTAGAAGAATCCACCAAAGAAGTCAACTTGGGAACTGAGGAAGACCCTAGGATCATCCTCATAAGTGACAACCTACCACCCTCTGAAGAAGAGGCATTAATTGAGGTTCTCAAGGAATATAAGGAAACGTTTGCATGGAGCTACGAGGATATGTCGGGCCTGGATTCAACCTTGGTCGAACACCGTTTAACCCTAAAACCAGGGTCCATCTCGGTAAAACAAAGGTTAAGGCGTTTCCACCCTCAGATGGCTTTGAAAATGAAGGAAGAGGTCGATAAGCTCCACAAAGCCAGGTTCATTAGAGTCGTTCTTTATCCTCAATGGGTGGCGAACATTGTCCCGGTCATGAAAAAAGATGGAAAAGTCAGGATTTGCATCGACTTCTGGGACCTTAACCGCACGTGTCCAAAGGATGATTTTCCCTTACCTCACATTGATGTGCTGATTGATAACACGGCAGGCTACGAAACCCTCTCTTTCATCGATGGATTTTCAGGATACAATCAAATTCGTTTGGCAGAAGAGGATCAGGAAAAGACGTCATTCACTACCCCTTGGGGAACATATTGTTACGTGGTCATGCCGTTCGGATTAAAGAATGCTGGAGCTACTTACCAAAGAGCGATGATGGCCATATTTCATGACATGATGCACATATATCTGGAAGTGTATGTGGATGACTTATTGGTGAAATCAAGGACCAGGATGGAACATCCAGAAGTTTTGACTAAGGTCTTGCAAAGGTCAAGAGAGTTCCAATTGAAAATGAACCCGAAGAAGTGTGTGTTTGGTGTGTCGTCAGGTAAATTGCTGGGGTTCATCGTCAGTAAAAGAGGGATCGAGATAGATCCCGACAAAGCCAAGGCTATCAGGGATATGCCGCCTCCCAAGAATTTGAGGGAAGTCCGAGGTTTAATCGGGAGGTTACAGTTTATTCGTCGGTTTGTGTCCCAACATTCACAAAGGTGTAGACCTCTCTACGAGTTGACCAAGCCAGGAGTAGAATTCCACTGGAATTCTAAATGTCAGAAAGCTTTTGAAGGGTTGAAGGAATATCTGGCTAGTCCACCCGTTCTCATTCCACCCAAACCGAAAAACCACTGATCCTTTACGTCTCAGTCTTGGATGACTCCGTGGGAGCCGTCCTCGCACAAGCTGATGAAGAAGGCAAGGAACGGGCAACCTATTACTTGTCCAAACTTCTCAATCCCTGTGAGCAGAAGTACACTGGCATGGAGAAAACATGTGCTGCCCTCGTTTGGGTAGTGCAGAAATTGAAGCACTACTTCTTGGCTCACGAGGTCCACTTGATTGCTCGAATGAATCCTATCAAATTCCTTCTAGAGAAATCCGTCCTTACAGATAGGCTAGCACGCTGGCAAAGTTTTCTCTCTCAGTTCGACATCACCTACATCCAGCAAAAGGCGATTAAAGGTTATGCCATAGCCGAGCATCTCGCTCACCATCCTCTTCCCAAGTTCGATCCCGTCCAATCAGAGTTTCAGATGAGGAACTAATGTCCATCAACCAATCAGATGAGCCAATGTGGACGCTATATTTTGATGGAGCTCTGAATTCTCAAGGGAGAGAATCGGCGTCGCCCTCCTGTCGCCTGAAGGCCTCACATTCCCATTGGCATACCAGCTCAAATTTCCAGTCACCAACAATATAGCCGAATATGAAGCTCTTCTAGCTGGCCTAGAACTCGCTCATTCTTTTCGTATCACTGAGTTGCGAGTCGTAGGTGATAGTCAACTCATCCTTCGCCAGGTGCTCACTAAATATCGCACTCGCGATCCCAAACTCAAGCCATACCAAGAACTCACTGCTGCCTTTGCCAAACTATTCACAAAACTGATCTTTGTTCATGTCCCTCGTCATCAGAACATTCTCGCCGATGCCCTCGCCTCGTTGGCATCATCCATAAGGTTCCCTCTAGGAAGATGGTTTAAGTCCATTTCCATCTAGAAACTTCACGCCCCTGCAATCGATGATGCTTCCTACGTAAACATCAAAGACAGGATAGCAAGAAGATCCTGCAGGAAGATATCCTTGAGAAGAGGGAAATCATGTTGGCAGAGGCCGAAGAAGAACTGGCTAATGAAGAGAAACCATGGTTCTATGAAATTGTCAAATACTGCCAAGATCAGTCTTATCCTGAAGGGGCCACCACAGAGGACAAGAAAGCCATAAGAAGGGTGGCTCAGAAATATACTTTGGTTGGAGGTCTACTCTATAGGAGGAGCCTTACTGGTATTCTGTTAAGATGTCTTGGTGACGATGAGGTTTGGAAATGTGTAGAAGAGACGCACTCGGGTGTGTGCGGTGGCCACGTGAATAGTCAGATGCTCGCCAAGAAGATCATTCGCCAAGGCTTTTATTGGCCCACTATGGAAGAAGATTATGCTATCTATGTCCGTAGGTGTGTCAAGTGTCAACTTCACGCCGATAAAATCCATTCACCATCTTCCTCACTTCATCCAATATCCTCCCCGTGGCCTTTCTCCATGTGGGCATTCGACATCATTGGTCCCCTAGGTGATCCCAATTCCCTCACCAAGCAGAAATCTTTCATCCTTACTGCGACGGAATACTTCACCAAATGGGCCGAAGCCGAAGCTTACGCAGAAATCAAGGCGTCAACAGTCTGCAAGTTCATCATGAAGAACATCCTCGCCAGATTCGGCGTCCCAAGCACGATCGTCACCGACAATGGGCCACAGTTCATTTCTCAGGACCTACAGGACCTCTGCAAAAGGTACGCAATTGCATTGCATCATTCATCGCCTTATTACCCACAAGGTAACGGCCAAGCGGAGGCCACCAATAAAACATTGCTCAAAATCATCAAAAAATCTGCGAGTCTAG
Source organism: Amorphophallus konjac (assembly GCA_022559845.1). Classification (NCBI taxonomy): domain Eukaryota; kingdom Viridiplantae; phylum Streptophyta; class Magnoliopsida; order Alismatales; family Araceae; genus Amorphophallus; species Amorphophallus konjac. The sequence goes on from CM040122.1 coordinate 284,489,532, forward strand.
TAAGTTTTCAGACTGGCCAGAAAAACTTATCGAAGCCCTATGGGCCTATCGCACTTCAATCCGTACCCCCACCGGGCAGACTCCATTTGCCCTTACTTATGGTATGGAAGCGGTAGTCCCGTACGAGACTCTGATCCCTTCTCTCAGGGTACAATTGGACGAGGAATTTCCCCTCGACGATCGTCGTAATTCACTCCTCGCCCAGTTGGAACTCTTGGATGAGAAACGGCTGGCCGCTGCCGAACACGCGCGTGTGTATCAAAATAGACTCGCTCGCTTTTACCAAAAGAAAGTCGTTGAGAGAAAATTCAAAGTCGGTGAGATGGTCGTAAAAAGAATTTTTGTCAAACCTGGAGGGCCGCGTTCTAAGCTCCAACCCAATTGGGAAGGACCATTTGTAATTCAAGCCGTGTACCCTGGCAACGCCTACAAGCTAGTCAACGCCGAAGGGACCGAGTTATCCCACCCTTGGAATGGGCTTTATCTTAAGAAATACTACCCTTAGCACAACAAACAAAAAAATGATGAAAAGATAAAAACATCAAAAACAAAGAAATACGAAAACCACTAAAAATATGGAAAATTCAAAATGCCGATGCCTGGCAGTCACCATGTAGTTAAGTCCTGCATCTAACCTTCATGTTAGGATAGGGCCCATTAAGGCTTGGTAGGCACCGGGTCTTGGTTTGCCAGAACCGTGGAGATCCCTGTCCGGCCACGTCAGCCTATGCTCGCTCGAAGGAAGCTAACATGTGCTCACTTATGTATTTTATTCAAAAAAGTCGGTAGCATCACCTACGGTGGGGCCCCACCCAGAAGATCTCCGGAAGCTGTAATCTTTATTCTTTTCTCTTCGACCAAATGAGACAGTCGGCGCCCTTAAAACGCTGAGCATGAGAAACCGAAACTCAAACCCCAAGGGCAAGAGTAGGATCCATTTCCTCGAGCATCGATCAGAGCACGAGAAGAGGGCAGTGTCCCCGCAGGCATACGAAAAGGGAGCCCACAAACGTCAAACGACTATATCTCCCTCACAAAAAGAAATACAAAATCAAATCAAGAGAAAAGCCTGGTCGTGACCGTGCCTGTTGCGATAAACGGAACCCCTCAAAGCAAAAGTCTGAATCCACAAAGGGGCCGTGGAATGTAAATGCTCGAGATTTGGTCCGAAGTTGTCCGAAAGGAAAGAGTTAATGGGCCCTTATTCGCTCGCCGGGTTAACGCTTTGCCGGTCCTCTCAGGAGGTTTATCCCCTACGCTCTTCCTTCTCCTCTAAAGATGAAGGTTCGATGGAGTTTCTGAAAGGTGAAAACTGCCCAGGGTCTGCGACCTTATTTTAATATACACATTTGGTTGCCTACTTTGAAAAGCAAAAGCTATCGCTGCGAAGGAGTCTCCGTGTTTCTGGCTGGTCAAGACCCCTGTTTACCACCTTGATGTCTTCTTGTTTAACCTCGGGCTTAGGCCAATGCAAGCGCGTCACCTATGGGTGCGACGGCGTCTGATTCCGGGTCAGCGTCGCGCGGTTGGTCGTTAGGGTTCCAGGGTGTTCCATCATATACCATCTAGAGTTGTGAGGAAACAGACCCGGGTCGGGCAAATCATTTACCTCGAACACCTTTTGGGTGAATCCCTGTGGTCGGAAGCGACTGGGAGCCTAAGCATGGCATGACGGTATTGTCATCAGGGTAAGTCTTAGCCGGCGGGATCATCATTCGAGGGGTCTAGAGGCCCAAATCAACCTAGATGTGCACTTAGGATACCTGGGAGGTTAGTAAGAAACCCCTGTTCTCACGAAGGTTAGGTGCCATTTGGGTGCTTGCCGGGCGTTAGCAATAAAAAAATTGAGATGATAAAACAACAAAAAATGGAAAAGAGAAAATGTACATATTTGCAAGCAAAAAAATCTTTTTTTATAAAATAAAAAAATGCCAAATATAAAAAAAGAAAACAAATCAATTTTGCATGATTATATTTGCGTGCAGCATCTCACTTTAATACCGCTTGCATTCGTGTGCTTGCCTGTCACATTTATCATCACCACTTCTTTCCCTTGCCTTCGTTAAATAAAGGCTTGGCCCCTTGACCAGTTATCAAGGACAGTCACAGTGACCATTTACTTATTGAGCAAGGGGCCAAGTCAGAATAGAAATTCTGATTTGTTTGTTTCAGTGATGTGTGCAGGGATTCAGGCAACAGAAGTAAAGGTGAAAACCAAATAAACCAAACCTTGTGTTTTATTCCAAAAATCAAAAAAAATTACATCAAGTTCCGCCCTCTCTCTCTGCATTACTCGTCCCACTACTCTCCGGGCAAAACACTCTCAAAGGTGCTACCCAACTACGAAAAGCGGTACTCCTACCGCTCTGTACTCCTCTTCCTATTCCCACATCCCGGCGTTGATCTACGGAAGCAGCAGAGAAGCTACCAACACGAAAGCCACGCTCTCGTGCTCTTCGGTAGCACTCCTCACCATCTCTCAGCCACTGTTCAGCAAGACCAAGGCTGATTCGGAGTTCGAATAGTTGGGCCTCCATGGCCCTTCGTTCCTCCCTTTCAGTCAATCTGTTGGCTCTTTCTCTCTCTGCGTCTCTTTCTTTCTCTGCACGTTCCCTCTTGCGGTCTTCCCTCTCCAACTGGAGAGTGATCCTCAGTTCCACAGCATCCCTAGAGGAGTCGTCATCAGGATGACGCCACAATTCCCTCTCCAGTTCTGCTATCCTAGCCTCCTTTTGCGCACCTTGGCCAAGCGCTTCTTCCGTCTCCTTTTCCTGCCAAGTGTACCATCTCAGATACATGATAAGGCATAAACAAGGAGAACTCAACACTGAGACTCTTACCTGTATAGAGAGCATCCCTTCTGCCTCCGCAGCACGCTGCGTGGCGTGAGCAAGTTGCTCATGAAGCGAGTCAAGTTCTGAGGTGGGAATCCACAAGCTGGAAGAGGCACCACCTACTCCCATCGCTGGGGAAGCCGCGCCAATCTGGGCATGCTACGATCGCGTGAATTAGCAGCCAACATCTGGAATCTGGGGTTTTAATTAGGAACGTACTGTACACCTACCAAGGCGCTCGTAGCTCCGCGGGCATCGCCCAACTGTTGTTCCATCTCTGCCAAGCGAGTTCGTAAATTCGCTATCATGGCATCCCGGACATCCTGCAGCCTTACAAGTCAGCATTTTCACCAGAAAACCAAGAAAAGGAGAAAGAAGAGAAGAGAAAAGGGGAAACCTACCTCCACAAGTCCCCGGGGTTGGAACCGTTCTGCGTACTTTGTCCTATATAGACGCAAGTAGTCCTCGCTATCCCGCGCCTGTGATTCTACAATCGTGCCACCCCGTTGCCAGTCCTCATACTGTTCGGGGAATCGCACGCGCCAGTCAATGCAGGTCGCCGGTCCCCGCGTCTTTCTCCCGACACGAGGTGGCGCAGCTGAATCCACCCATTCTTGAGCCAGTCCTAAAGTCCTCATAACTAATCGTAGCCGAAGCGGCTCGATTTCATTCAGGCAGTGCATCCACAGTTCCCGTCCGAACCGGGCACGACTTGCTAGAACCCACGGCTGGTCGGCATCGACCATGTCTGAGTAGGGCCTCCAGTTTACCATCGCTGCAGGGAACTCCTGTAGCTCCCGCCTTAGCACCATCAGTTGGTAGGTTAGGGGTGCCGCACTCATGATGGGTTCCCACCGCCTGGCTAACGGCACCATCACGGGTCGCCAATGCCGAGCTCTCCCCATAGGGAGGTAATAATAGCTCCATAGCTGCTCGGCACAGGTCATCAGTACTTTGCAAAAACACAAAAAAATACAAAACAAGCAAAACCAAAAAAATACCTGGATGAATGGTGTGAAACCACTCACAGTCATCTCACGATCCATTTCTTGGAATAGGCCTGCAAACAAGTGTGCCAGCATGGCGGCTCCCCAGGCATAATACCCTACTCTTTCAAGGTCTGACAGCAGCTCCAGGAAGCAACATTGGATACCGTCCCCTTCGAGCTCAGTACCAATCTCCCCAAAAGGAAGAGGAGAAATCTCCTCAAATCTATGTTGCATCTTTCCCAGTCGTAAATCTGTGCAGTACACGGCACGGCATCCTATTTCCATCCTTTCCATGAACTCTTCTGAGGATTCATCGTCCCGCCGACGAGTGTCGGTGAGCCCTAATGCATCCATGAGGGACGCCCTAGCTACCGACCTATTTTTCCGACCATCTAGGTCCAAACCCAGTAACTTCTGGGCACCTTCTCTGTAGTCCGCGTAAGTGACTCCGGTCACATCCTCCAAGCTGGGCACCATGTGCCCCCACGGCATCAGGAATGCCCGACTCACTGGGTCCCATCTCTCACACAAGGCTTGGATCAGGACCAGGTCGAGCTGGATCGGCTCGATCCGAAGGAAGGTACCAAATCCCATCACGTCTAGCCTCGCCTTCTGAAAATCTGGGAGGCCCCTGTACGCTGCTACTACCAACTCCCATAAGATTTGTGATTTCATCACAACCTACACATACAAGGAATGGGGGTGAGGTTTGGTCAGAAGAAAGGAAGAAAGAATGAAAAAAAGGGCAGAAAACTTGGCTTACGAGTTGTGATTGGGCCCTTTCGCTGAAGTGCCCTTCAAGGTCTGAAAGCCTCCTGGAACTACTACCACTGGACCTGCTTCTCTTCGAGGAATGGGAAGATTCGCCCTCCATCCAACTCTCAGAATTTTGAACTCCTCCTCTCCCGTGAGAACTTGTGCTCCTCGAGTTAGCCTCGATATACCTGGGAAGATAAAAGGGACAAGAATTTATAGAAATGGAAGGAGTGCGGGCCAAGATTGCCTCCATCACCTGTTAATGATAGCCCTCGCAATGAGGCACCTGCCATGCGGTCCCGTGTGTCGCTTCACCGCTCGCACAGGGTGATTGACTGGACGAAGAATAGGACGAATAGCCCCTATGTTGTCTAGGGATACCCTATCATGATTTGGAGGACGTCCGCAAAATTTGACACAACGTTCGGGAAAGGGGCTAGGGCCGTCATTATTGACTTCGACGGCAGATTCCCGTGGAAAATGGTCACAAGACGCGATTCTCCGCTTGAGGCGGAGTCTCGGCAGACCCATCACATGGGAACAGTGCAAAGGAGAAGAAGTGTAGGGAAGAAGGAACGCACAAAAGAACAAATAAACCGCAAAAAATCAAATCACTCCATTCATAATTCTACGTAAGCTGTCACAAACACTACAATCATAGAGAGGTGGCGGGTCCACTAGCTCGCCAATCCTCACCATCACTCATCTCTCTGGGCACTCTCCTCCTCTCCCACGAGGTAAGGGTCCCTCAGAAGCCTCCGGGATCCCCATGCAGTAGCACCTACCTCGCCTCTTGGCGCCTGCTCCACAGCAGTGACTCGCTGCTCCTCCCCTGGCGTGGCGAAAAAGCCACTAGCGGCAAAGCGACCGGACTGGCGGAGTCGCTCCCCGAACTCTCGCGCTCTCTCGTAGCGCGTCTCCATCCCTCCTAGCCTCTACACGACGGCCTGAAGGCCCAGCTGGAGCTCCCTCACTAGGGCCTCCAAGGCCCTCCTCTCGGTCAGATCCCGCTGTCGCTCGGACCTTCTCTCGGCTTTCTCTCTCTCTGCCTCTCTCCTCATCATCTGCAGAAGAACCCTTAACTCCAGGATGTCTGGAGAAGGTCTCTCCTCACCACGATGCCGCAGCTCCGCTACAGTCGCCACCCAGGCGTCACGCTCCTCTTCCGCCCGGGTCGCGCGGGCCACCGCACCGGCAAGTTGCTCCCGGAGGGAGGCAATCTCGAGAAAAGGGGCCGAGGAACTGAAGATCCGCCAGCCACTCCCACCGTCGCTGTCTGCTGGGCACGCTGGAACAAAATAAACAACGGCCGTCAGTGAATCTCCAAAATCTGAAGTTAAAAGTGCGGCAAGTAACTTACCAGGAGCGACAGCTCATGTTGAGCGACGGCCAGCTGCCGCCTAGTCTCTGACAGTTGGGCGCGCGAGCCGCCGATGCCACGCGTGTCCCCAGCTTGGGGAAGCCCGCGTAACTCTCTCTCTGCCGCCGCAGGAAGTCGGCACTGTCCTGCACCAGTACACCCCCTTGCTGTCCAGGGAGACGTACGAGCCAGTCCTCGAGCCTCGCCTTGCCGCGACTCTCCCTCCTGACGCGGCTCGGCTCGTCCGCACTCGCCCACTCATCGGCCAGGCCTAGGGTCCTTGCCATGTCCTGCACCAAGAAAGGGGTCCCACATCAGTCAAAAATAACGCGTCCCCTGTCTAGGACGCGTCCATCATTTAAGTGCGACACTAGCCGAACCCTTTCCCCCTTCGCACGGCTTGCTTCAAAACTCAAAATGGATCAAAGAGGGGGAAAACCAAGCACTCACCGAGCCGTGTTCACCTCCTCCCGTGCCATCAGGCCCCTCGGGTCCCTCGGGGGCCCGAAGCGGCCCTTCCTCCTCCATGGACGCCGTTCCGTGCTCTGGTGCGTCCCTCCTTGGGCGAGGAGTTCCTCGTCCCTCTCCACCTTCACCATGATCGGGCCCACCGAACTCCATCAATCAAAAGAGGAGGAAGACGAAAAAGGGGCAAGCGAGTTTCGGCGGAAGGCGGGCTCGTTTGCGGGTAAGGCACGGGAGAAGAAAGGCCACCCGACGCTTTAAATTTGAATTCAAGGACTAAGACGCGTCCTCGCGCCTGGACGCGCCCAAAAGGGGGAGAAAGGAAACAGAATCCCCCGTGCAAAGCGTAGTTCCCTCTGTTCAGGGCAAGGTCTCGTGGAGCGTGCCTCGAAGGACAACTCAGTGCAAAGAAGAAAGTGTGGGAGAGAGAAAAGTACACACAACACAAGAAAGCCATTTCATATAATAGCCGAAAGTACATCATACAGTGAGAAGGGTGACGTGTACAAGCAACTCTCTAACTCTCACCATCACCCTCCTGGTCATCTCTCTCCTCCCTCCTCTGCCGGGGATCCCTAGGGGGCCTCTACGAACCCTGAGAAGCCGTGCTCGCCTCGCCCTGCGGTGGCACTCCAGCCTCGAAGGCGCGACGACGCTCCTCGGCCGAAGAGACCAGATAGCTGCCCATGGAAAAAGAACCAGACTGACGAAGTCGCTCCCCGCGTTCCTTCGCCCTCTGGTACCGCTCCTCGCTCTCCCGAAGCCTCCCCTCCGCCGTGCCAAGACTCAGTCGGAGCTCCAGCAACTGGGCCTCCAGAGCCCTCCTCTCGGTCTGATCCCGCTATCGCTCCTCCCTCTCTCTCTCCCTCTCCTCTCTCTCTCTCATCGCCTCCCTCCTCGACAGCTCATGGGCGATCCGCAGATCCAGCACGTCACGAGGGTGCTCCTCAGCCTCCCGTCGACGCTCCTCCTCTAGCTCCACAATCCAGGCGTCACGCTCCGCAATCCGGGCGTCACGCTCCGCCACCCAAGCGTCGCGCTCCTGCTCGGCACGAACAGCACGCGCCAGGGCCTCCCGAATCTCGGCCACCTGCAAAGCACGCATGCACCATAAGAGAACAACAGTGATAGAAGGAAAGCAGCCAGAAGAGAGTCAAGGTCAGGCAAGCACTCACTCGAGCCTCGCGGTCACGCTCGGCCTCCTCAGCCCGAGCCACCGCATACGCCAGCTGCTCCTGGAGGGCAGAAACCTCCGGAGGAGGGCCCTGCGAACTGGAACCTGCTCCACCAGCCATCCCGGCTGCCGCTGTCTGGTGGGCCCGCTGAAACACAGAGCGAACGTCAGTCAAAGGCTAAGCATCAAAAATCTAGGTCACAAAAAAAATGCATTGCATAGACTCACCAGGATCTCCAACTCCTGTCGGATGGCCACTAACTGCCGCCTGGCGTCTGCCAGCTGGGCCCGCAGGTCGGCAATCATGTTGTCGCGAGCATCCTGCATTGCACATAAGTTAGAGCCACATGCATATACATATAAAAGAGTGAAGCATTCTTATTTCACTTACCCCTGCCATACCACCAAGGAAGAGGCGGTCCCCATACGTAGCCCGGTACCGTCTCAGGTAATCAGTATTGTCCTGTACATGGAACACCACTGGGACCCCTCCCTGCTGCCAGTCCTGGTACTGTGCTGGGAAGCGCGTACGCCAGTCCACAACCTTCGCCTTCCCCTTGGTCTTCCGCCCGATGCGGGCCGGCTCTTCTACATCAACCCACTCCTGGGCCAGCCCCAACGTCCTCATAACCAGCCTCAGCCGAAGCGGCTCGATCTCGTTCAGGCAATGGACCCACACGTCCCGCCTGAAACGAGGAAGACCCGCTACAACCCAAGGCTGGCCAGCGTCGCCCATGCCCAGGTAGGGTCTCCACACCACCTGCATCACCATACATACATCATGTTAGTTACCATTCAGTCACATGCATAAACATAAAAAATCATACGCATCATACCATGGCCTCGGGATACTCGCTCAGCTCCCGACGAAGCGACGCCAGCTGGTAGCCGTGGGGTGCTGCAACCACGACCGGCCTCCACCGCCGCGCCAGAGGCACGGCCCTCCTGTTCCCATGCCTAGCCCTCCCCATCGAGAAATAGTAATAGCTCCACACCTGCATCCATCATACATCATTAGTACAATAATTGCATATTTAACTGTGAAATGCATAAATAAAATGTTTACCTGGAGGAAAGGTGCGAAGCCGCTGACTGTCGTCTCCTTCTCCGAAGTCTGGGAGAGATCAGCAATCAAATGGGCAAGCAGAGCCGCTCCCCACGCGTAGTGTCCCACTCTGTCCAGATCCGCCAAGATCCCGAGGAAACGGCAGTGGATGCCATCCCCCTTCGTCCCCAGCAGAAGGCGGCCCAGGAAGAAGAAAAGAAACCTCCGAAGGTCTAGATCCACCAGCTCCCTCTCGCTCGGATCCTGGGTGAAAGCTGCACGAGCATCCCCCTCCAGTCGAGCAAGAACTCCGCTCCAGTCTCGCTAACCCGCTGGCGCGGGTCGACGAATCCGAGCGCCTCCATGATCTCCACTCGGCCTGCTGTCTCTATCAGTCACGCTCGTCTCTAACCACAGCAGGTCCTGGGCACTCTCTCGGTAGTCGGGGTAGGTGACCCCGCTGAGTGCCTCTCCGTCAACTCGTAGCCCGGTGATCCGAGCCACGTCCTCAAGTGTCGGCACCATGTGCCCCCAGGGCATCAGAAACGCCGGCTCGGCGCGTGCCACCGCTCCCTCAATGCCTGGATAAGAGGAAGGTCGAGCCGAAAGGGCTCGATCCTAAGGAAAGCTCCAAAGCCCATGGCGTCCACACGCGCCCTCTGGAAGTTCGGCAACCCGCGGTATGCTGCCACCACCAGGGACCAGCTGATCCGTCCCTTCATCACGCCCTGCACACCACAAAACCAATAGAGAACACATCAGCATCATGAATAGTAATAAACAATAACACTGTATATACTACTTATTCATTTTATTATATTTTTCTTTTTAAAATATTTATTTTTTGTGGAGGCGTCCAGGCACCTGGACGCCTCCTTTCCATTTCCTTTATTTGTTTATTTTAAAAAAACCCCAAAACCAAAACAAAAAATATATTAATAATATATATATTATCATGGAGGCGTCCCAGGCCCTAGACGCCTCCTTATTTTTAACTATATTTCTATTATTTTCGTAAATAAATAAAAAAAAAAAAAAAAAAGAAAATGTGGAGGCGTCCAGGCCCTGGACGCCTCCTTTCCCTCACTCCCCGGCCTTCTCTCACAGCCTCTCACCCGTCCGTTTAGCCTATTGAACCACAGAGTGAGAGTTCCGAGGGGCTTACCGGATCGTGCTCGTCCTCTCCGCGTCGCCAGCGTCCACTGCAGCCTCCAAGGCCAAAGGAAGAGCCTCCTCACCCGGGCAATCTCTCCCTCACCTCCTCGCACAGAGCCAGTCGTTTCCGCTTCTCTGGACCCTGGCTCGATCCCTCGCTCCATTGGGACTAAGAATGGGTCGTCTAGGGTGACTAGGTCGTCAGAATGAACAGTAAATGAGCAAAGGGGGGGGCCCCCTATATATAGAAGCTACCTTTTGGGGCGTCCAGGCGCCTGGACGCCCCCACATTTTTATTTTTTTTTTCAAAATTCAAAAATTTGGGGCGTCCAGGCGCCTGGACGCCCCCAAAACAAACAAAATAATAATAATAAATAAAAGTTGGGGCGTCCAGGACCTTGGACGCCCCCAAAACAAAAAAAAATCAAATAAAACAAAAAATAAAAATTAGGGGCGTCCAGGCCCATGGACTCCCCTATAATAAAAAATTTTCAAAAAAAGTATGTATATATAATAAAAGTAAAAAAGGATAAGAGTATGTATATAATCCAAACAAAAAAAAATAAAAACACAAAGAAAAAGAAAAACCACAAAAAAGACAATAATAATTAACAGACCTGGTCCAAAATTGCCAAATGCCAGATTTTATTCCATCAGAAAGCAGAGTGAACTACATCAGGGGCTTAGGCGCCTTAGGCCTTAACTTCCCCAGTTCGGTTACATAAGCCCTCCACGGCTCGCATTCTTCCACCACGTGCGCTAAGGCCTTTCCCGCAACACTTGTCTTCCAGGGAGCTTTAATGGCCTTCGCTTCCTTCGCGTCCGCTTCAGTGCCCAACTCCCTTTTTTTCAAAGGAACGATGCCAGTCGGTGGCGGGAACGAATGGCGTGGGATGCCAATCTGGAGGCAGCACCGATGCGCATTATAAAGGACGAACTCGGTCGCGCCGATCAGTTGAAGATCAACTTCGGGAGAAGGCCTCATGAGGAGATCTAGCGAAAGCAAACATGCCGGTGCGCAAGTAAAGAAGCCTTGTGTCACGGTGCGGAAGTGAGACCGCCAGTCTTCACGTTTCTTCGGCCACGGAACGCGGTTCACTACAGTACCACCGAAGCCTAACACGTCGGCTATGTGATGAAGCGGGCTTTGTTGGAAGAGCTTCGAAGCAGTTGGCATTCCCTCGCGGTAGTCGAATTTGAAATGCAAATCCAGCCAGCAGCTCAGGACAAGTGCGCAACCAAAAGGAGGCTTACCCATGCTCGAGGCAGTAAGGCCACTATACAGGTAGGCGAGGACAGCGGGTCCCACCCTCTTTCCACGCCAGATCCCGCAGATAGCACTCAGTTGGTCTTCCTCCACTATGTTGTCGGTATAAGGAAACAAGAGAGCACCCGCCAGACAGATAGTGAACCCCTTCATGATTCCCTCCAAATAGTCATCGTCTGGTGACCCTCTCAGGGCGTCCATGACCCACTCCGCGAGCTTTTGGAGATCGATCCCCTTTTGAGTACGGACCTTTCGGGCTGCGTCGGCCGGCATGAAGCTTCCAAGAACCCTTTCAGAAGTCCCCCGTGTCAGCATCCGCATAGCCTTCACCTTCCCGTCACTCTTGAATTTCTTCAATCCGAGCAGAAGTTCCACCTCCTCGAGGAGGATGGTAACCTCGAAGGTCGGGAAGATAAAAGTGTGGGTCTGGGGATGCCAGATCTCCACTAGTGCGCCCATAGCCGCCCAGTCCATACGAATCTTCTCGTAATGCTTGGCGTGAATAAGGAGCCCCTGCAGATGCCACTTCGAGAGTATGGCCCTCATGCCAATGGAGATATTGGAAGTTAGCTTTGAAAGCCATGGCAGTTTGGAAAACTTCCTCGGGCCTGGGAAGAGTGGATATGGCTGGAAGAGGAAAGAAAGAAGAAATGAAGGAAGTAAGAAGAAGGTTCACATGGAAAATTTGAAATGAATCAGCTTACCATATGCGACATGATCGTCCCACTCAGATGACCCTCGAGGTCGGAGAGTCGCCTGATCTCGCTGCTAGGCCTGCTCCTCTTCATAACGCGGGAAGACTCTCCTTCCATCCTGAAATCTCTAGATTCTCCTCTCCTTCCTCTCCTGAGCTTCCAAAACCCACCTTGGTGCATTTGAATGAACTAGCCTAAGGGGAGTTCTTATAGGAAGGGAAGATCGCTACAGGACAGAACATGTCACATCAGCAGTCAGTGTCAGGATTTTGGCTAGATTTCCTTTCCATTGTGGTGCGATTCTGCTATGATTCTGCTACTTTCTGATGTTATTAATCCATGCTGGCCTGTGCATGTTTTACTAACGGACGTCTTTGTCCAGTCTCTGTCCCACCTTTCAATGGTTGGTCCCACCATGTCATGCATCATAGTATATGATACCTACGCTACTAGAACATGTCAAGGACCTTGCGGCCCGAACGAATCTGGGATTTGAGTTCCCCTTCAACAAAAACAGTGATGATCCCGGAGAATTTGGTTGTACGGATAGGCCGTTAATTTGTGGTAGCATGGGGACGACGGTTCCATTCAGTGAGTTGGTGCGCGGATAAACGGGCCCCAGCCCAGTGTCGGCTCACCGGATCGGTATCCTGACCCGTTCTTAACAAGTTGACAATATTATCCTTGGCTATTTTCTATTTTAGTTTGTTTTAAATTTTTCTTTAAACCCAGCATGCATTCATATAGGACTTTGATTTATTGCGGAAGATCATTCAAGTGATTCGATTGTGAAAGCCGTTGTGTTTCAATTCCCACAAATATGAGATATTCCACTCCGAATAAAATACCGAGTTTCCTTGAGACAGCCCTACGCTGCTCTTCCAAAGGAGACCCTTGTTTGGACAGACCCTCAGATATTCCTTACTTTTGACCTTGTTTGACCCACCTTGGCCGCAGCACTTCCACATTGGCTGGTAACCGCTCCCCAAAGGTGAAACCTCCGGTTTATGACCCAGGTACTTCCACACCGAGAAGTTGGTCTCCTTTTTCGTGCCTGAGCGCACATCTCACCCTCCCTTATTTGATCTCCGTCCAAGCAATCGTCAATATTGAAAGACCTTCTTCAAGGTCGCCTCATTGAAACTTCAGGAAAGATTCCAAACAGTAACGTCACAAGCGTGTCTCATCACACCTTGGCATCAACTTATCAGTCCGCTCCCACTTCATTTCACTCCACTTCGATACCATTCCACTACGTGTCGCTCCCTTGCAAAGCAGACGCCAAGGCGGGGCAGCTGTAGACACGCCATTCTTGACGTCTCCTGAGAAAGTCTCATATTACTATACGACGCCCCGCGACGGCTTACGCATTTCGAATCACTTGAGCACTTCCTTTTCTTGGGTCTTCTTCTGCCTTTTTCGGCATCCGGAATCGTCTCGTCACGGCATTCGGACGGCATCAACACCAGTCAGACGCATCAAGAGGTTCCGGAACCAAGAAGGTGTCTGCCGGGCGGCCGCCGATTGAGGACCCGGGTGGGTCTTAATGGGGGCGTCCAGGCCCCTGGACGCCCCCATCTTTTTAATTTATTTATTCTTTCTCAGGGCCCAAAACTAAATAAAAAATATATATATTAATGGAGGCGTCCAGGCCCCTGGACGCCTCCATAAAAACAAAAATAAAAAATGTGTGTAAAATGCCAGTTGGCATAAAAAACAAAAAAATAAATAAAATATATATATATTAATGGAGGCGTCCAGGCCCCTGGACGCCTCCATAAAAACAATTATAAAAAAATCAAAATGCCAGCCTTGGCACAAAGACAAATAAAAATAAAAAATAATATATTTTTGGAGGCGTCCAGGCCCCTGGACGCCTCCATCAACTCTCTCACGGGCGCCGGCCACCGAACGACGGTTTGTCGTGTGTGAAAAAATCCAAATTTTGAAACGTCCAGCCATCTGGACGCGCCCATTTCTGAATCACGAGGCGCCGCTCACAAAACCACGCGTTGTGCCAAACCGCGTGCGGCGTCAGTCGATTTTCGGTGGACCTGTTAGAGGTGTCCGGGACCCTGGACGCCCCCACAAAAGTATTCCAAAAAAATTAATAAAAATAGAATAAAATATTAGTTCGGCCCTGATGGAGGTGTCCAGGGTCCTGGACGCCTCCACCCTCCGTAGCTCTATAAATAGAGGCCCCCCCCCTCAGTTCTGGAGGAGCTTCGAAGTGATCCGATAGGCTGCCGGAGCCCAGAGCTACAGAGTCATTTTCTAACCCCTGGGTTCTTTTGTAGGTGGAGGTTCTACCGGCTTCTCGGGTGCTCACGCTCGCGAGAGGAAGGTCGTCTTCATCCACCGCGCTACCACGTCGTCCCCACACTGTCGGAGCTCCGCCGGATTTCACCATCGGCACATCCAATAAGCCAATTCTTTCCTTTTCTTCGTAGTTCTTTTGCATTCATCATCTTGCATCCCCTATCCCCCTTCATAAGGGCGCCTTTTCTTATACACTTCTTACATCCATCATCTCATTTCCTCCTACTCGAGTCCGAGAGGGGTTTAAAAGATAACACCAACCAGGTGTGTGTCTTGCCATCATTTCATTATTTTATCGCAATGATTTGAATACTACACCTCCATCTTTCTAATCCACTTGTCATTTGTTTGTCGTTGTTTTGCAAGGGTAGCCGAGGAAAGCCCTCTCCGTCGGCCGGCCGGAGGGAGAGGAAGAAGCAACCCGCCATCTCCCGCTCTTGAGGTAGGCGCGATCACTTTCTTATTTTGGGGTCTTTCGGCCCCTGGCGATCACATCTTGTTTTCGAGGCCGCGGCGAGTCACTTCCCCAATGGCCGTTTAAATTTCCGTTCTTATACTCTCTTATATTCTGTTATATTCTGCTCATATTCTCGAGGCCGCGGCGAGTCACTTCCCCAATGGCCGTTTAAATTCACATACATTATATTCTTATCTGTTTATGTTCTCGAGGCCGCGACGAGTCACTTCCCCAATGGCCGTTTAAATTCTCGCTCTTTGTATTCTCTTTATATTCTGTCATCATATCATCTGCTCATATTCTCGAGGCCGCGGCGAGTCACTTCCCCAATGGCCGTTTCAATTCTTGTTATTTAATTTCTGCACCATTCCCGTCCCCTCGAGGCCGCGGCGAGTCACTTCCCGCTATGGCCGTTTAACCCCCATATCTTGCTATATCACACTTGTCCCGCTCGCCCCGTCGGAGCAATCTCCCGTGGTGGCCCCTTCTCTCTCTTCTCTTATTTCTGTGTTGCAGCAAACAAACACCAAAAGAAAGAGGAGCCCGCGCGCGCTCCGCGTCTTCTCC